>BPLQ01007549.1:0-456290 GCA_021605075.1 Caerostris darwini
AACGTTTTATTCAAAGCATATTTATAAATAGTATTATAATACTTCAGTGTTTAAAATATTTATTCAGTTTATCTAATCAGCAGCTTTTTTAGCTTTTAATTCAACAGTTAACGTATTTTTACAGCTGAAATATTTGAAAACTTACTGAGTTATTAATTGGAGATTTAACTTAATTACTTAACTGAGTTATTATTTGGAAATTCTTTACTCATGATGAGAAATCAGAATGCCCCTGAATGGATATTAAATAATATTTTGTTCTGATTTGTAATTTGATACAAGAAATAATCCCGTATAAATACTCTGTTATGAATGAAATCATAATCTTTGACCTTTTTTTTAGACTTTTTTAAAATTATTCAGCAGTAAGAAAGCAATTACCATAATTGCGAGTTTTTAATTGGTGTATTATACATTAATAAAACTTTAGAATTATATAGTGAAGATTATGGAATGATTCGAATAATCCGAAGACATTTTGTTTTCTTCAGAAATTTCATAGAAATTTTTTCATTTCGAAGAAATTTTGTATTCTACCAAACCACGATCTAGAAATTCCATTACTGTAGAGAAAAAAAAACCGTGTTAAATAAACATAAACAATCTTCTAAGCACTGGAAAATAAACAAAACAATTATGAAAGATGGAAAACAAAAATATTACAAAATAATACCTTACTTTTGAAAAATTACCTCAAATTACCCTGGTTCTGAATGGATCCACACTTACACAGATGGCTCTGCGTGTGATGGAAATACTAATGCCAGTCTCCATTGTAAAGGATTTTTTGAGGAATCATATGCAGTTGGTCTTAATGCTTCCAATTTTGATGCTGAGACTTTTGCCATAAGGAATGCAATTTTGAACCTTCTTGAACTAATCTTAATAAAGCAATTATCTTTATTGACTCCCAAGCTGCAATCTTGAGAGCTGTCTTCTATAAACCTAGTGATTGCTTCCTTGTTGAAGAGGCTAAGATTAATCTATCCAATCCAATTGTTTCTGGCTGGGAGATAGTTTTTCAGTGGATTCCCAGTCATTGCGGGGGTGCCTGGGAATGAAAAGGCCGACCTTTTGGCCAAAAACGGCTGTAAATTACCACAGCCACTATTTCCTTTATCCTTTAATCAATTTACTTCTGAGGTAAAGAAGAGAATAGACGCCCTTAAAACAGACTTACAAACTCCTTTCAACTGATAAAACGTGGTATATACTTGTTTCATCACCCATCCCAATGATCTTGCCCCGTGCTGTATTTACAGCAAATTTCCGACTCTTGACAGGACATGATATTCTTAATAAACACTTGCACCACATTGCTTAGCCTACTAATGATGTCTGTCCTCTGTGCTTGTCAGGTGAAACTAAGGACATTTTACATTTGACAAGATGCTCTGCACTTGATTTTATGACTTTTAATTCTGACAACTTTACCAAGGCTAAATTTTATTATGGCGGAAATCGCTACAGTTTGATGTAGCAAAAAAAAACTTTTACAAAAATAAAAACCCAACAAGACACTAACATCAATGTATATTTGTGGATGAAAAACTAATTGAGTAAAGATAAAATTGCGATTAAAAAAACCTTTAAATAAGGCCATTCAAAAAATTAACAATAATATTGAACAAGGTTTAATATCTGTAGCAAGTCTGAAAGTTACCAGTTAATGAAAAATGTTACTATTTTATATTTTCAACATAGTTGTTAAATGCATGTCTGCTTACTGGTTTTCACTGTCTTAAATTTGTAACATTATTTTTTTTTTGCATAATTATGAGCATCAAAAGCACTTAAAAAAAGCGTTTTATTATTTTATGCCGTTTTTTAACCGTTTTATTACTTTTATGTTATATAATCCGAAAGCATTTTTTTTTTTCGTCAGAAGTTTCATAGAAATTTTTTTATTCCGAAGAAATTTGTTCTCTGCCAAAAAATGATCTAGAAATGCCTTTATTGCAAAGAAAAAATATGTTAAATAAACATAAGCAGCCTAAAAAAGAAAATTGACTAATTTAGGATATGTTAACTTATCCAAGGTTTTCGACCACAGATTATAAGAAATCTTTTACTTCCTTTGAGTCAACAATTATATTGACAGGTTATACTACTTATACTTACTGATAATAAAATTAAGTGTGAGTTCAATTATTATAGCATTGAAATTTGTGTCCAACCGAATGCAATATTTATTAAATGTTCTCATTTGCAGTTTGGGAGCCACTGTGTTAAACCATATTTGTTAAAATTTAAATCAAATACAGAAATATTCGTCATAATTATGAATTTTATAACGTCAATTAAATCAAAAACATCTACTTTCACAATATCAATTATTCTAGAACCTACACAATGCGCTTTTTTATGGTATTATTAATGAAAATATTAATTATTATAATTATATTATTCATGGTTGCGATTATCTATTAATAATTTTCATTAAAATTTAATAAATATATAATAACATCAAACAACTTTATGCATAATTGATGAGCATATAGAACATTGAGAAACATTTAGTAGTGAATACATAATACACCGATATATATATATATATATATATATATATAAAAGTTATTTTCAATGGAGAGGTCCATTTTCATAATTTAAGGTATTTCAAAACCACACTATTACATAAGACTTTTAATAAAATATTTACTTCATTTATTGTAATTCTTTCGTAACGCCCTAAAGATTTTGTACATATTTTTTTAACGAGGACTTATTCAACTTTTTTTTTTATTTACAAGGTTATCACTTTTTGGTGTGTTTTTACCTTTGCTTAACCACCGTTATCAAAAGTGTCGATGTATTAGTAATACGCTATTATAAATATCTCGAAGAGAAATCAAAATTTGTTCGAAAATTTTCTTGTTCTTTTTACAGTACGTAACACTCAGTTTTCTACATTTTTTTTTTGCAGTCTGTCCTTCTTTGTTTAAGATTTGTTCTTTAAAATCTTTAATATTGTTGGTTTTTCTTTTTTATAAATTGCTTACTATTTCAAAAGCAGAATGACTACAGAAATGAATAAAATATCTGGAAGAAGTTGTAAATTACATAAAAAGTTAATGCAGTCGTTATTCGATAGTATGACATTGCGCAAAGTCCATACATTTTTATTTTGTCTTTAAAAACTTCAGAACAATTTTATTACTTTGAATTAATTTTAATAAATTTCTAAATTTTTCGTGTTTTTACACAAATATTCAATATATAAATCCAAAGAAATCGATAACAGGTGACAAACTGTTATATATTGCGAATTTATCTTGCATTCAATGTTAGCAGGCAAAAAAAAAAAGTTTCAAATTACAATTTATCATACGTGGACATATTTGCTGAACGAATACACATAGGAATATATCAATACTCAATATCCAAGAAATTTATAAGTCAATTGGCCAGAATATTACAAGAACGGCAGTTCTGCACTTTAGGGTTCCGCTCGTTTATTTGGTGTTTTTTTTCCCTTTGGGTTTTGGCCAAGTCCCCTTCTAAACAAATAAAATGGCCGCTGTAGTTACAGTTTGGTGATTCTATTTGGCATTGAAAAAAAGGCAAAATCGGAACCCTAAAATGCAGAATTACCCCGACAACTATAAAATTTAATAGCAACAGGAATATTACACAATTTAATAACTCTAGAACTTTATGAAGGAGCATTTGTTCAGATACCATTAGAAGCAATATCAAACTCAGACAGAGAAAGGACGTGAACTAATAAGAAATAAGTTAATAAGAAAATAATATGTTAAGTGATGATTAAATTAACTTTTATAAAACATAAACTAGACACTATATTGAGTATATTGAAACAATAATCTGTTTATATTTTGAAAGCCAGAAAGTTTAAAAGGATTTACAGAGCACTTGACTAGATGCTGGTCAATCGTTATATTTAACATGCCATTTTTAAAATACACATAATTAAACTCACGTGAAATTCTGCTTTATTTTAAGTAACAATTTTTGAAATGAAAGTTTCACGTTTGAAAAAGTAGATTAATCTGTTTTAAATAATAACCTACACTCTTACTTACCTTTATTTTATAAGCTTCACGTTTTTGGTTTCACTATTTTGGAGAAGCCAAGGTCTTCTAACCAGAACAATATTATGTTCACATATGATAAAAATACTTGAATGAAATGAATTATGTGTTAAAAAAAATTTGTAATAGAGCAATTTCAAAATGCTATTAATGTAACCTGCATTATTAATACATCATTCATATAACATGGATTTAATCCATGTTATATGAATGATGCATTAAATTTAAGAATATGCTTTTTGATTGAATTTTAAATGAAGTTGTATTTTGTTGATATTACGAAAATGAAAAAAATTATATTTATTTATTGTTTTTTTAAAGAGCACCTTTTTTATGTATTAATCAAGTATCTGGCGAACATAAAAAAAAATCAATCAATACATTTCCGAGAATTATTATATTTTTCTATACATTTAATATATATTTATGAAATTTCATAGAAGGTATCATATAACTTTCGAAAAATTCCTTCACAATCGATATGATAATTTTGGTTGAGTATTTTATAAGTATTTGCATTGAATTATTAACTTTATCTCTTACATTTGAAAATAAAGTTATTCATTTTAAACAATATACATTTAAACAATATACAAAATCTCCTAACCTTTTTAATTGCACAGTGCCATACTATCAATATATATTTTTGCTATCTGATTTCTTAAACAACTGGAATTGTAAATCGTACATTGACATATTATAGGTTATGAACTGTATCTGACTTCCCAAATAACTCGAATAATAAAAATCTCTCATTTGATGAGATTCTTTTTAAACGACGCCCTCTTCTCGGTCGTAGGAGTTGGACTGGGTGACGATCCCATTCCTTTGAGGAACGCTTCAATAGCTCCACCTAATAAATTTGGATCCACGAAATTACTGTCGTCCCACTGAACCGGAGTTTCTGCTCCATCTCCCTCGACATCCTCATTTTCTTCCACGATTTTGTCCTTGACCTCAATCAAAGGTCCAGATAACCTTCTCTTGACCTCCGGGACAACCTCCAAGAAGGCACCGGTCTTCTTGATGCAGATGTCGTCTGTCGTTTTCTTGCTTCCTTGGCGGGAGGGTTGGTAGACCGAGGACCTAATGGCTGGCTTATTGGGAAGTCTCGAGACAACTCGTTCGATATTAGGAAGGGTGGTCGGATCCAGGGAGGCAGAACGGGATGACCTGAAGGACCCTCGGGTGAGGGGTGAGTTGGGTGCTACTTTGAGTGAGGGGGACTTCAAGACTGGGATTGGTGAAGTCGGAAGACTTGAGGCCACGGGTACAATGAGTTCAGCTGGTGAAGATACCCTCCTGTCCTTTGTTCCGGTGGCTTTTGTCATTAGGCTCAGGAGGTCTTCCTTTTTACAGATAATTCCTCTCACTTCAGGACTGCCATGCTGTGAGCAAGAGTAAAGAATTATTTTAACTAGTCAATACATAAAAACCAATAAAGATAGTAAAAACATATTATATTGCTTCTAGGTTCTGAATACATAGCCAGAGAAAAAGTGAACCCATGATTACAAAGTTAAAAAATTAATGATAAAATTTAAATTTGAGGTTTGTTTCAGCTACAAATAAGACAATGTGTGGCAATAAGAATAGTAAATTGTATGAAGATACATTCCTATTGCTTTGCTCTCTTTTCAGACCACATATATAATAATAATCTATTAAATGCAAACTGGATTCAGTTCCTTGAACCTTTATAAAGTTGCATCTAATGTAATTTCTTATAAAATCTTTTTACATATTTTGCAGAGTATTAACAAAAAAATGTTTCAGGCAGTACTCGCTTATGGGTTGACAAAAACATTATCAACCCATAAGCGAATACTATCTATTTAAAAGAGAAAAAAATACATGATGCTTTTCAGACTGGATAACTCAGCTGGATTATCTGGACGAAGTATTATTTCAATGTTTTCTGCGTTGCGAAAATATCTCATATAGAAAAGCATTGGGAATTAGTTTGTGCTGGGTTTGATTTTAAAGTAAAATTTCAATTTCAATTACACTATTCTTTCCTTAACTTTGAATTCACTATGTCTGAACTTTTAGTTAAAGTTAATTGCAACAGTCTAAGTTATAGGTTTGCCAAGGACATCTAAAATTTGTTAATTTCAAAACTACATTTTTTTTTTAAATTTTATATTTCCATTTTCTACATAATTTGGAATAGACATCCATGTATTTTACAACATTTTTTATGGAATATAAATTTTACCTCTTTTAATAAAAACAAAAAATGAATTAACCTTTTAGAACACAATTATCTCTTTCACATAAATTTATGATAAGATAATTTATTTTCTAGAATAAGAGAACGAAGCATTCAGAGACAAAACATTTGCAAAATACAAGAATTTGCTGATCATGTATAATGTGTATGTACATGATGAATAAATCCAGAAAAATTTTCAAAAATTTCAGAAATTTACCGAACAAAAATGGTTTTTTTTAACGGAATGAAAATTAATTTAAACATCTATTAACATCTGTACGATAAAGAAAAAAAAAATTGACTTTAGTGTTTAACCAACAATAGTTATTCATTAGTCGAAATTATCAAAGTAAACTAATTAATGAATTATTGAATTATTATGAGATCACATTATTATTGAATTCTTATTAAACCGTCCCCACAGAAGAAACCTTCGTAAAAAACATTTGAAAAATTAAATTGAGTTTATTTAAAGAATTCAATTAACATTTTTGTAAAGAACCTTCCAGAAATTTTAATGATTTAAGTAGATAACTTAAGTTCGTGTTAAGTTCTTGTTCTTCTTAAGTGTTGTATTTGTTAATCTATTCCTTCCTTCGAAAAATTTTAGTGATTTAAGTCGATAACTAAAAACTGTTGTATTCCTTGACTACATTGCGAATTAACTCTATTCAAATGGTTACATAACCTCTAGTGGAAAGTGGTTGCGGTCTAAATTCTTCTTTTGCCTTTCTTTGGCTATATTGTAAAACTCATGTACTTTGAACTCTAAAAAATTCAACGTTATATTCATTTTTATGCATATGACTACCACCCATTCGATAATCAGCAAATATTTTACTGTATCATCCTTTTATTTACCTTTTCACTTATCATTTTACTCAAACCAGTTTGTTTCAATTTGGAATGAAACTCATGTACGTTTATTTGCCAACTTTTATTTACCTCTAGGCTCCGTCTTACGCGAGGTAACAACGAATAACGAACAATATTTTTTATAATAACAAAAAAATCTTTAAGAATAAGTCTTTTGAAGAAGGCCGTTTTTTCGTTTGCATCAAAAATTTACAACCTTCCGTAAGATGACTGGGGGATTACTCTTCAAGAAGAGATAAGGATATTAGTATATCAGGCTTAAAGTGTAAGGATTGAGGATGGACGAACGTTCGGCAAAATGTTTCAAATCTTGGCGTAACTTTTGATACGGAACGCATAACCGACTCGGAACTGACAACTGACGTTTCAATTTCCGTCCAAATTGAAACGACCTGGATCATCTGTACTGTTCATCAGACTTTTTGCATTAAAATATAGATACAACTTTAGAAATGTTTTGGGATTTATTTTTTTGCACTAATGTCCCCCAAAGTTTGTATATTACAGAATTAATGGGCAAAGAAGAACAATTTTAATTTAAAAAGATGTCTAAGATTATAATTGTCGGAAATCCAGAAAGGGAACAAAAAATAAAACTTGGTAGTTAGTTTCTCTACCAGACTACCCATACGGTGTCGAAGCATTGGCACTCAGGCCACTTTCATTCTCGCTAGGAAGTAATTTACCTGAACGTCAGTAGGTCGAAACGAATGGCTTTAGTTTCAAAATAGCATATCTTCAAGCTACACGCGCCCCCTGGGTAGTGCTAAAGGAGTAACAGCAGTGCACCCCTTGCTTATAGCCTAAAGATTACCACTCTGTATTGCCAGCTGCATTAGAAAAACAACAACAGTTTCAAAATAGCTCAACATTATAGTCTCGCTTGGAGTGGTCCGATACTGAGAAGGATTAAAAACAAATACAAATTACCTTTAACTATTCACTGTCAACATTCGGCACGCTGTCCGAATCGCTTCCACTCTTCCTTCTTAAAGAACTGAACCTGCTCTTGAACGTCTTGGTATCAACTTCTTTAGTTTCGGTTGTGATTGTCGTAGAGGTGCCATCTTCTTCTGACACGACAATGCTGGTGACAGGGGTCGCAGTGGACAGCTTCTTGAATCCTTTCAAGAGTTCTCCGGAAGCCATGCTTCTGCTGAAGAACTTGGAACTCTTCCACGCCGCGTGCTTGGACGACTTGTTCTTGCCAGGGGAGTCCACCTTCGCCTCACCTTTCTGCATCAGAAGTCGAGTCGATATCCGACGTTCGCTTTTGGAAGGGGACCGGACTTCCGGGTTGGTGCATCCAGAGGAAGAGGGGGAGGAAGTTAATTTGAAGGATTTCGAGGTGTCGGAAGAATGTTCGATTCCTGGCTGATCGGGGTTTTCTTCATTGGCGGACTGGCCCGAACCTCGACGAGGACTTATGGACCGCCTCCTGGCTGAAGGGGATTCTCCCACTTTGCAAATTTCACGTTGTTGAAGAGACATGGAGGCGAGATGGTGAGCACCTTTTTTTTATTTCATCATTCTGCTAGAGTCTCTGAAAGCAAGAAAAAGATTTATATGAATAATGAGATAAAAGGATTCAGTACCTTCTATGCTAACAGTGGTATAATGAGAGATTGTGATATATGTATATTTTTTAAACTACTGCAAATTATCGAAGATTAATTATTGCCGAATCCTGAAATGTTTTTGTATTTTAAATTTTTTTCTATATTACAGTGAAAGGAGCTTTTTGTAAAGTATAAATATTTTTTTTTTTTTTTTTTTTTTTTGAAATTTTTTAATCAGAGGGCCTGAATGACCGAGTGGCTAGAGCTCTGGCGCGCGGTACCATAGGTTTCGGGAAATAGAAGTTTGAAAAATTTTTGTTTTGAGTACGTTGCATTAAAAAAAAATCTTATATTGAAACATTCTAGCATCATGCGTGATAATGTTTTTTCCTGTGTGTATTATTTTGTTTCCTCTTTCTTAATAACATTTTTATCTCATTTTTCACTTTTTTTATTGTTTTTTGGTAGACAAAATATTAGTTGCGTCCATACCTTAAGTACTATTTACAGTTTACTGGAACGATATGGATTATATTGTGTTCTTGCATTCACAATTGCAGGGACACAATATAATCCACATCGTTATAATGTGTATAATTTAACACATCATTATATTGTGTATAATCTAACATAGATTAGGTTACACACAATATAACAATGAATCAACATGTACACAATATACTCTATATCGTTATAAAACTCCCATCATGCGATATGTAATCCTGAATACCTCTTGAGGCATTAGAGGGTTGAATCTTCCTCTCTTCCTTCTCATGCCCGATAGTGTTCTGACTGATATATATATTTATAACAGCATTCAGACGTGACACAGATACAAGCTAGTAGCTTTCGGTACGAGTGTATCCGTCTACCTGCTAGAAACAAGCCACGTTATATCTCGCTGCAAATGATTGCTGGTTCGCGAGAAATCCCTTTCATGTGTGGAAAAAATCGACTCTGATTGGGGCGGAGCAAGACGGTAGACTCATACAGTAGGTTCCATTCCAACCTGAGACAAATCTGTTTATTATTGGTTCACAAGAACTACTCGCTTGTGTCGTTCTATCTCGTTCTGGATGTGACTTAACATGCCAATCTCAGGATTAGACATGAAGAGCTTCTAAAGAAGGAGCTCTGATTAAGTATTGGGGTGGAGAGCGTAAACTCTTCAAATGCTGCCCTTGCATGTGTTCTTTACAAACTGCAGTGATGCCATTCAGCATTGACCTACCGAAATTTTGCTTCTATTGTAAGATGGTTAAGAATGTCAGATCCCCGACTCGAAGAAGAAATTTCTCATTATTATCACAATATAAACGACATCATTATAATGTGTATAATTTTAGACAGCATTATATTTTGTGTAATTTAATATAGGTTAGGTTATACAACATATAACAATGAATCAGCGTGTACACAATATATTCTATATCGTTATACAACCCACATCGTACACTATGCAACCCTGGATATCTCTTGGAGCATCAGAGGGTTGAATCTTCCTCTCTTCCTTCTCAAGCCCGATGGAAGAGTGTTCTGGCTTATATAGTTAAAACCACATTTAGACGTTACAAAGAGAGAAACGAGTAGTTTTCACTACTAGTACATCCATCTGCCTGCTAGAAACAAGCCACGTTATATCTCGCTGCTAATGATAGATGGTCGAAAATGGCATCCGCGAGAAATAACTTTGATGTGCGGAAAATATCGACTCACTAAAGCTGAGCAAGACAACAGATCCTCACCGATGGTTCAGTTCCACACTAAGACAAATCAGTTTATAATTGGTGTACGAGAACTACTCGCTTGTCTCGTTCTCTTCTCTGGACGCGACTTAAAATACCCATCCCAGAATTAGACATGAAGAGCTTCTAAACCGAAGGAGCTCTGCTTAAGTATCGTTGTTTAGAGTGTAAACTCCTCAGATGCTGCCCTTGCATGTGTCCTTTATATACTGCGGTGGTGCCATTTAACATTGAACTTTATTGTACGATGGCCAGGGATTTTAGGATCCTGACTCTAAGAAGAGGAAATTTCTCATTAATTAATTTGGTTTGTCTGTCTTCGAGCATTTTTTCTGTGCACTTTAGACTAATTAGACCGTGACGTGGATTCCGAACCACTAACAAACATCCATGTATTCGAACCTGAAGCCTGTAATACCGAAGATCTAGCCAATTGGGTATCAGGCCGCGCTCGTTATTTGAATAAGAAAACTCCTTAAAACATAACATTCATAACGTTAGTTTGGAATTTAGTTTAGTTTTTTTGCTCTGGTGCTCCCAACAGTTGACCAATTTTTGAATCCAAAACTTTGATTTAGTTATACTTAATAATTCATTGATTTATTCTATCGGTATATCTTTGAATAGACAATATTTATCAAAATTTTATTGAACTTCACTCAATGAAAAAATTTAAATATTTAATTTTTAAAGCATATAATTTTCGCCTTTTCATATTAAACTGTGCCTCTAAAATTAATAAAAATTGGCACAGGATTAGGATTGAAATTAAACAGGTAAATCAGTCCTGCGAGATAGTTGGAGGTAGTTTGTTTAATTGTAGATGCAATAAAAATTGTTATTAATTGGTTTATTATTTCAATTAGCTTATTAATTGACTTAGTATTTTATAATTTTAATTCGCTATTAAATTTTTATCTTTAGATCAGCTTCGAGACCTATTTTAAAGTGAAAACTGTATTAAAACTCACGATAATCTTAACGTTAAGTTTTTATAAAAAATTGTGTACGGTTTTATATCTTAATTAATAGTTAAGCGCATGTAAATGTTATCAACATCATAATTAAGTGTAAAAACATCTTAATTAATATCTTAATAAAAATATCTTAATTGAAAGATACTTGATAAACATCATAATTATGTTATGTTATGACATAGGATGTCTACTTATTGTTGTACTCAAATAACTTATAAGTTATGATTTTCGTTTTATTTATTTATTTTTTTTTAAAAACCTTAATTTTGTATTATGTCATATAATAAAATCCATGTTGTATCTCATATTTTTTGTTTACGCGGTATTGAAAGATATAAATATGACAAAATAAGAGAGATGGAAGGGTTAACCTTTATAAAAAGACCAGTATATAAACAAAAAAAAATCATAATTCAAAAGAAACCATCTTAAAATTTTAAATACATATATATTTGCATAAAATCCATATCTATATACATTTATTCCACATATTTCTTTCATTAAAATCGCATTATTTCTTACTGAAATATTTCAATAAATTATAAAATGTAATTAATATTATAAAGTGTAATAATTATTTTAAATATTTAATTTATACACTTTCAAGTAGATTATTATTTATTCAATGAAAATTTTAATTGTTTTATTCCAAAATGCATGATTTTAACCAATGAAAATTTAACGGAAATTGCGGGATAATCAAATTTCCTGAACACATTAATGAATATCTTATATCTAAAGAGCATGGATTAAAAAATTATTTTTTAAAATTTGAATTTAACAACGTATAAATTTATAAAATTAATTTAAAATTCAATTATTTATAAGCTATCTCTGAAATTGAAAAAAAATCGAAATATTACCAGCACAGAGTATTAACAAGTTAATTAAATCAGGGAATTCATTATTTAAAATAAAAAAGTTAATCTATTCGTTAAATTATATTGCAAATCATAAAATTAAATACCTTTTTTTTTCAACAGTGATTGTAAGAATATCAAATTAAAGAACTGTTAACTAATTTTAAATAATTGATGTAGAAGTAAAAGTAATTACAATCCGTTTCGGATTGATAAAAAATAACAAATAATGTGCTTTTTTTTAATGGCGCAGACGACTGAATCCTATTAACTTTAGTAATTGAAGCTTATCCTAAATTAATTGGAATTGTGGCAATTCGCATCTTTTGATTAACTAATTTTTAGCCACAGAAATTTTTCAAAATTGAATTAGCAGTTTCATGTGAAAAGACGTCTTCCAAATTAGAAGTCTGATAAAACAAAGCTTATTTATATATTTATTTTAAAGAAAACGGAAAGAGATTACAAAAAAGGAAATTTTTTGTAAAGCTTTTAAAACAGATCAATTGAATTGAACGCCAGAAATTAACAAAATCACATTTTATCTGCCTGCAAGATATTGGGAAAAAAAATTCCTACTGAATAAGATTTTTTTATGAGGTTTTCTTTTTCTTTTGGAAATAAAACAATAACTTTTTGTTGTGTTTGTCACTTCCAAAATAAGTTAAAATTTTTGTGAATCATATTTTGTGTTTTGTCTCAGTTTTAGAATGAAAGAAATGATTGGATTTTATTGAATCTTAAATGAATGAATACGTATTGTTACTTCGTTAAATAAGCTATTGTTTTTTTCAGAAATACTTCAAAGTAAGTTCTTTGTTTTCGCAATGCTATTTTCTACAAATAAAAAACATTAGGTAATTTATGTCTTTTCGAAGCTTAAAAATAAATCCATTATTATTCAAGTTATATTTTAACTAAATTATTTATAGTAATAGAAACTGTGTCGTATTGTTTTATTAATAATTTGAAAAATACTATATTACAGTTTAATAAAGGTAGTTTTAAACAATAAGGGGTAATATTATTGTAAAAACTAATGAATAGCATTGATAAATGTTCTAGTAAAATTTCTTTTATTACATTAGAATATTATATTTGAAAACAATAGTTTTGTATAAAAAAAAATATGGTTTCCGTTCATTCAAAAATGTGGGGTTTCCTTTTATTAAGTTTATTTAACATAATTTTTAAATATTTAAACAAAGTGTTCTATTAATTTTAATATAAAAACGATCCTATATAAATAAATGATAAATTATAATTATTAAATTAGATATATGTTGCGAAGATTTAATTTTTCCCCTAATTTAACCTTTGTTGTTTTGTATGTATTTACTCAACACAGATTAGTTCTAGCTGCTATTGCGCATGCGTGATTCAATCTGTGCTGCAATTCAAAATTGCTAAGGAATCAATTGTTGCTATTCGCGTTACATTTTATTATTAAAATTCCTTATCAACAATATTTAATGCTTTTACTGAGAAAATAAATATTTAAAGCAACACAAGCCACTGTTTTTAATGTGGCCCATTATATTATTTAATTTTTAAAGTATACAATTTTTTTTTTTGTTATAATTGCAGCTGGCGAACACTTAGACAGTTGTCTTGGACGCCTTAAGGCAAGCTCTGCAACGACGTTACACATTTAGCACTTCCCAGGGGGCGCGTGTAATTTGAAGATAAGCTGCGGACGCGGTGTAACAATGCCCCCGCAACGCTCTACCATTCTGTTAGACCGGGATCTACGGTTTAATGGGGATACCACTACAAACATCCATTGGACCTCTGGGACTCGAATCCGAAATCTATGGTACCGAGTACCAGAGCGCTAGCCACTCGGCCATCAGGCTCGTAATAATAACTATTAAATCACAATAATTCCCATGTCTACTCCGGATATTGTTAAGTTAAATTTAAAAGCAATATGTTTAATGTGGTGATAAATAATACAAAGATTACCGGGTCTCGAACCCAAGACCTGTGGTACTGAACGCCAGAGAGCTAGCCATTCGGCCTTTCAGGCTCCATGCATACAATTTCACTTATAAATTTCGCCTTCTCACATTAAACTGTGCCGTTATAATTAAAAATTTTGACACAGGATTAGGACTGAAATTCAACAGTTCAGTCAGTAATGCGAGCCAGCTAGAAGTAGTTTGTCTAATTGTAGAGGCAATAACCATTTTTTAAATTGGTTTATTATTTCAATTAGCTTATTAATGGACTTATTATTTTACTATTTCAATTGGCAATTAAATTATTATGTTTAGATAAGCTTCGGGATCTATTTTAAGGTGAAATCTGTACTAAAACTCATGATAACTTTAACATTAAATTATTATAAAAGAAATTATGTACAGTTTTAAATCTTAATTAATAGTTAAGTGTATGCAAATATTATCAACATCGTGATTAAGTGTAAACAAAAATTGCATATAATAAAATTTGTGTTTAGGTTGTTATGTTGTTATGCATGTCTACTTATTGTTATACCATATATTAGTTTGTCACCCTATGCCTAAGGCTAATCAGACCGGGACATACAATTTAAAGTGGAGTCCGAACTACTCACAAACATCCATGCCACCGACAGGATTCGAACCTGAAGCAGGGGACACTATATCCATAGCGCTAGTGACTTGGCCGATGTAAGATTTTATGAGTTTTCGTTTTATTTAAAAAAAAACCCACCTTTATCTATTATGTCATATAATAAAATTCGTGTTGTATCGCATATGTATTTATTTAAATGGTAGTGAAAGATACAGATATGACAAAATAAGAGAGAAAAGGACGGGTAACATTTTATAAAAAAAATAGCATATGAACAAAAAAAAAATCGAAATTAATTAAAAAATCATCTTAAAAATTTAAATAGATATATATTTTTATAAAATCCATGTCAATATACAGATATACCACATATTTATTTAATAAATATCTCTTTCATTAAAATCGCATTATCACTTATTTAAATATTTTAATAAATTATAAAATGTAATAAATTATTTTATGTATTTAAAAATGCTTTTTATGAAACTTTTAAGTGTAATAATTATTTTAAATATTTAATTTATACATTTTCGAGAAGATGATTATTTATTCAATGGAAATTTCCGGATAATAAAATTTCCCGAAAACATTAATGAATATCTTATATCTAAAGGACATGCATTAAAGAAACACACGCACACACATATATATATATATGTATATATATATATATATATATATAAATTTCAGTTTAACAACTTAAAATAAAATTAATTTCTGCGAAATTAAATGAAAATTCAATTATTTATAAACTATCTCTGAAGTTGAAAAAAAAATCGAAATATTACCAGCACAAGTATTAACAAGTTAATTAAATCTGGAAATTCATTATTTAAAATAAAAAAGATAATCTATCCGTTAAATTATATTGCAAATCACAAAATTAAATACCTTTCTTTTAACAGTGATTGTAAGAAAATCAAATTAAAGAACTGTTAACTAATTTTAAATAATTGATGTAAAAGTAAAAGTAATTACAATCCGTTTCGGATTGATAAAAAATAACAAATAATGTGCTTTTTTTAATGATGCAGACAACTGAATCCTATTAACTTTAGTAATTGAAGCTTATCTTAAATTAATTGGAATTGTGACAATTCGCATCTTTTGATTAACTAATTCATAGCTACAGAAATCTTTCAAATTAAATTAACAATTTCTGTTAAAGGATGTCTTCCAAATTAGAAATTTGATAAAGCGAAGTTTATTTATATATTTATTTTAAAGAAAACGGAAAGAGATTACATAAAAGAATGTTTTTATAAAGCTTTTAAAACAGATCAATTGAATTGAAAGCAAGAAACTAACAAAACAACATTTTATCTGCCTGCAAGTTATTGGGAAAAAAAATTCCTATTCAATATTTTTTATGAGGTTTTATTGTTCTTTTTGAAATAAAACAATACCTTTTTGTTGTGTTTGTCACTTCGAAAATTAGTTAAAAAATTTGTGAATCATATTTTGTGTATTGTCTAAGTTTTAAAAGGAAAGAAATGATTGGATTCTATTGAATCATAAATGAATGAATACGTATTGTTACTTGGTTGAATAAAACAAGAGATACTTTTAAATAAGTGCTTTGTTTTCGCAATGCTATCCTATGCTATGCAAATAAAAACACATTAGGTAATTCATATCTTTTCGAAGCTAAAAAATAAAAACTTTATTATGCATGTTATGTTTTAACCAAAACATATTAATGAATAGATTATATCTAAAGGGAATGAATTAAAGAAATATGTAAAATTAATTTCTCTGAGTTTAATTGAAAATTCAATTATTTCAACTATTAAACTATCTTTAAAGTTGAAAAAAAAATCGAAATATTATGAGCACAGGGTATTAACAAGTTAATTAAATTAGAAAATTCATTATTTAAAAGAAAAAGTTAATCTATCCATTAAATTACATTGCAAATCACAAAATTAAATACCCTTTTTTTTTCAACCGTGATTATAAGAAAATCACGGTTGAAAGAAAAAGGGTATTTAATTTTGTGATTTGCAATGGAATCCGTTTCGCATTGAAAAAAAAATAACAAATAATGTGCTTTTTTTAATGGTATAGACGACTGAATCCTATTAACTTCAGCAATTGAAGCTTATTCTAAATTAATTGGAATTGTGGCAATTCGCATCTTTTGATTAACCAATTCTTAGCTACAGAAATCTTTCCAAATTAAATTAACAATTTCATGGGAAAGGATTTCTTCCAAATTAGAAATTTGATAAAACAAATCTTATTTATATATTTATTTTAAAGAAAACGGAAAGAGATTACATAAAAGAAAAGTTTTTGTAAACCTTTTAAAAGAGATCAATTGAATTAAAAGCAAGAAATTAACAAAACCACATTTTTTTTGGCTGCAAGATGTTGGAAAAAAAAATTCCTATTGAATAAGAGTTTTTGAGAGATTTTATTTTCTTTTTGAATTAAAACAATACCTTTTTGTTATGTTTGTCATTTCCAAAATAAGTTAATATTTTTGTGAGTCATTTTTTTTGTATTGTCTCAGTTTTAGAATGAAAGAAATTATTGGATGTTATTGAATCGTAATTGAATGAATACGTATTGTTACTTGGTTAAATAAAACTATTGTTTTTTTCTGAAATACTTTCAAATAAGTTCTTTGTTTTCGCAGTGCTATTTTCTGCAAATAAAAAAACATTAGGCAATTTATGTCTTTTGGAAGCTAAAAAATAAATCCATTATTATTCATGTTATATTTTAACTAAATTATTTATAGTAATAGAAACTGTGTCCTATTGTTTTATTAATAATTTGAAAAATACTATAGTACAGTTTCATAAAGATAGTTTTAAACAATAAGGGGTAATATTATTGTAAAAACCAATGAATAGCATTGATAAATGTTCTAGTAAAATTTCTTTTATTACATTAGAATATTATATTTGAAAACAATACTTACGTATAACAACAAATATGGTTTCCGTTCATTCAAAAATGTGGGGTTTCCTTTCATCAAATTTATTTAACATAATTTTTAAATATTTAAACAAAATGTTCTATTGGTTTTTAATATAAAAAAAGTATCCTATATAAATAAATGATAAATTATAATTATTAAATTAGATACATGTTGCGAAGATTTGTTTTTCCCCCTAATTTAACCTTTGATGTTTTGTATGTATTTACTCAACACAGCTGCTATTGCGCATGCGTGATTCAATCTGTGCTGCAATTCAAAATTGCTAAGGAATCAATTCTTGTTATTCGCGTTACATTTTATTATTAAAATTCCTTATCAACAATATTTATTGCTTTTACTGAGAAAATAAATATTTAAAGCAACACAAGTCACTGTTTTTAACGTGGCCCATTATTGAAATTACTTAATTTTTAAAGTATAAAATTTTTTTTTGTTTTAATGCAGCTGGCAAACACTTAGACAGCTGTCTTGGATGGCTTAAGGCAAGCGCTGCACAGACGTTACTCATTTAGCACTGCCCAGGGGATGGAGGCGGCGTAACAATGCCCCCGCAACGCTCTACGATTCTGTTAGACCGGGACCTACGGTTTAAAGGGGATTTAGAACCACTACAAACATATATGACACCGCCGGGACTCGAACACGAAACCTGTGGTACCGAGCACCAGAAAGTTAGCCCCTCGGCCAATCAGGCCCCATACATACATATTTACATATGATTTTCGCCTTCTCATATTAAACTGTGCCTCTATAATTAAACAATTTTGTTACAGGATTAGGACTGAAAGCTGGCGGTAGTTTGTGTAATAATAGAGACAATAAGCATTTTTGTAAATTGGTTTATTATATCTTATTAATTGACTGATTATTTTATTATTTCATTTGGCAATTAAATTATTATGTTTCGATAAGCTTCGGGATCTATTTTAAGGGGAAAACTGTACTATAACTCATGATAACTTTAGCATTAAATTATTATAAAATAAATTATGTGCAGTTTTAAATCTTAATTAATAGTTAAGTGTATGCAAATATTATCAACATCGTAATTAAGTGTGAACAACATATATGAAAGATAAGAAAATTTGTGTTTAGGTTGTTATGTTGTGTCATAGCATGCCTACTTATTGTTATACCTTATATTGGTTTGTCTCTCTAAGATCATCTTGTGCGCACGAGAGCTGAACGGATCGGGACCTACAGTTTAATACAGTTTTTTAAGACCTACAGTTTAGCTTTGGATTCCGAGTTACTCACAAACATCCATGGCACCGTCAGGATTTGAACCTGAAGCCGGGGACATCAAAGTCAGAACGATAGTCGCATGTTATATCGCATATGTTTTATTTAAATGGTAGTGAAAGATACAAATATGACAGATTAAGAGAGATAAGGAGGGGTAACCATTATAAAAAGACCAGCATATGAACAAAAAAAAAATCAAATTCAAACGACACCAACTTAAAAATTAAAATTGATATATTTTTTATAAAACTCATTTCTATATAGAGATATTCCACATATTTTTTTAATAAATATTTTCATAAAAATCGCATTATCATTTATTTAAATATTTTAATAAATTATAAAATATAATTAATTTTTTTATGTATTTCTAAATGCTTTTTACGAAATTTTAAGGTGTAATAATTGTTTTAAATATTTAATTTATACATTTTCGCGAAGATAATTATTTATTCAATGGGAATTTTAATTGTTTTATGTAAAAATATATGATATTAATACATAAAAATTTAATGGAACTTTCCGGATAATAAAATTTCCCGAAAACATTAATGAGTATTCTATATCTAAACGGCATTGATTAAAAAAATATATATATATTTAAAATTTCAGTGTAACAGTTTATAAAATTAATTTCTCGAAAATTAATTGAAAATTCAATTATTTATAAACTATCTCTGAAGTAGAAAAAATATCGAAATATTACCAGCATAGGGTATTAACAAGTTAATTAAATCTGGAAATTCATTATTTAAAATAAAAAAGATAATCTATCCGTTAAATTATATTGCAAATCACAAAATTAAATACCTTTTTTTTAACAGTGATTGTAAGAAAATCAAATTAAAGAACTGTTAACTAATTTTAAATAGTTAATGTAGAAGTAAAAGTAATTACAATCCGTTTCGGATTGATAAAAAATCACAAATAATGTGCTTTTTTTAATGGTACAGACGACTGAATCTTATTAACTTCAGTAATTGAAGCCTATGCTAAATTAATTGGAATTGTGGCAATTCGCATCTTTTGATTAACTAATTCTTAGCTACAGAAATCTTTCCAAATTGAATTAACAGTTTCATGTGAAAGGATGTCTTCCAAATTAGAAATTTGATAAAGGAAAGCTTATTTATATATTTATTTTAAAGGAAACGGAAAGAGATTACATAAAAGAAAAGTTTTTGTAAGCCTTTTAAAACAGATCAATTGAATAGAAAGCAAGAAATTAACAAAACCACAGTTTATCTGCCTGCAAGATAGTGGAGAAAAAAAATTGCTATTGAATAAGATTTTTTGTGAGGTTTTCTTTTTCTAACAAAACAATACCTTTTTGTTTTGTTTGTCACTTGCAAAATAAGTTAACATTTTTGGGAATCATATTTTGTGTATTGTCTAAATTTTAAAATGAAAGAAATGATTGGTTTTTTTTGGCATCGCAAGTGAATGAATACGTATTGTTACTTGGTTGAATAAAACTATTGTTTATTTTTGAGATACTTAAATAAATGCTTTGTTTTCGCAATGTTATTTTCTACAAATAAAAAAAAAACATTAGGTAATTCATATCTTTTCGGAGTTTAAAAATAAAACTTTTATTATGTATGTTATGTTTTAACCAAAACACATTAATGAATATCTTATATCTAAAGGGCATGAATTAAGAAAATATATATATTTTTTAATTACAGTAACAATTTATAAAATTAATTTTTCCGATATTAATTGAAAATTCAATTAATTTATAATCTATCTTTGAAATTGAACAAAAAAAATTCGAAATAATATGAGCCCAGGGTATTAGAAAATTAATTAAATCAAGCAATTCATTATTTAGAGTAAAAAAGTTAATATATCCGTTAAAGTATATTGCAAATCACTAAATTAAATTCCTTTTTTTCAACTGTGATTGTAAGAAAATCAAATTAAATAACTGTTAACTAATTTTAAATAATTGATGTAGAAGTAAAAGTAATTTCAATCCGTTTCGCATTGATAAAAAATAACAAATAATGTGTTTTTTTTAATGGTACAGACGACTGAATCCTATTAACTTTAGTAATTGGAGCTTATCCTAAATTAATTGGAATTGTGGCAATTCGCATCTTTCGATTAACCAATTCTTAGCTACAGAAATCTTTCAAATTAAATTAGCAATTTCTTGTGAAAGGATGTCTTCCAAATTAGAAATCTGATAAAACAAAGCTTATTTACGTATTTATTTGAAAGAAAACGGAAAATGATTACATAAATAAAAAGTATTTGCAAAGCTTTTAAAACAGATCAATTGAATTGAAAGCAAGAAATTAACAAAACCACATTTTATCTGCTTGCAAGATATTCGACAAAAAAAATTCCTATTGAATAAGATTTTTTTATGAGGTTTTATTTCTTTTTGAAATAAAACAATACCTTTTTGTTGTGTTTGTCGCTTGCAAAATAAGTTAAAATTTTTGTGAATCCTATTTTGTGTATTGTCTCAGTTTTAGAATGAAAGAAATGATTGGATTTTATTGAATCGTAAATGAATAAATACGTATTGTTACTTTGTGAAATAAAACTATTGTTTTTTTCTGAAATACTTTAAAATAAGTTCTTTGTTTTCGCAATGCTATTTTCTACAAATAAAAAACATTAGGCAATTTATGTCTTTTCGAAGCTTAAAAATAAATCCATTATTATTCATGTTATGTTTTAACTAAATTATTTATAGTAATAGAAACTGTGTCGTATTGTTTTATTAATAATTTGAGAAATACTATATTACAGTTTAATAATACTATATTACAGTTAATTTAAAATAATGAGGATTAATATTAATGTAAAAAGTAATAAACAGCATTGATAAATGTTCTAGGGAAATTTCTGTTATTACATTAGAAAATTATATTAGAAAACAATAATTATGTATAACAACAAATATGGTTTTCCTTCATTCAAAAATGAGGGGTTTCTTTTCATTAAATTTATTTAACATGATTTTTAAATATTTAAACAATGTGTTCTATTGGTTTCATAATATAAAAAAAGGTCCTATATGAATAAATGATAAATTATAATGATTAAATTAGATATATTTTGCGAAGATCAGATTTATTTCATTCGCCAATTTAACCTTTGTTATTATCTGTGTATCTATATAACACATTTTTCTTTAATTTTTGTTTTCGCAATGCTATTTTCTACAAATAAAAAACATTAGGCAATTTATGTCTTTTCGACGCTTAAATATAAATCCATTATTATTAATGTTATGTTTTAGCTAAACTTTTTATAGTAATAGAAACTGTGTCCTATTGTTTTATTAATAATTTGAGAAATACAATATTCTTGTTTAATAAAGATATTTTAAATCAATGAGGACTAATATTATTGTAAAAAGTAATGAACAGCATTGATAAATGTTCTAGTAAATTTTTTCTTATTACATTATATGTTATATTTGAAAACAATAATTTGTTTAACAATAAATATGGCTTTAGTTTCGGTTCAAAAACGTGGGGTTTTGTTTCCTTAATATTATTTAACATGATTTATAAGTATTCAAACAATGTGTCCGATTGGTTTCATAATATAAAAATGGATCCTTTATGAATAAAAGATAAATTATAATGGTTAAAAATATATGTTGCGCAGATCAAATATATTTTTCTGCTAATTTAACATTTGTTGAAATATTGCGAGCACAGAGTATTAACAAGTTAATTAAATCAGGAAATTCATTATTTAAAATAAGAAGTTAATCTATCCGTTAAATTATATTGCAAATCACAAAATTAAATACCTTTTTTTTTTCAACAGGGATTGTAAGAAAATCAAATTAAAGAATTGTTAACTAATTTTAAATAATTGATGTACAAGTAAAAGTAATTACAATCCGTTTCGGATTGATAAAAAATAACAAATAATGTGCTTTTTTAATGGCGCAGACGACTGAATCCTATTAACTTCAGTAATTGAAGCTTATCCTAAATTATCGCATCGTTTGATTAACCAATTCTTAGCTACAGAAATCTTTCCAAATTAAATTAACAATTTCATGTGAAAGGATGTCTTCCAAATTAGAAATTTGATAAAACAAAGCTTATTTATATATTTATTTTAAAGAAGACGGAAAGACATTACATAGAAGAAAAGTTTTTGTAAGCTTTTTAAAACAGATCAATTGAATTGAAAGTAAGAAATTAACAAAACCACATTTTATCTGCCTGCAAGATATTGGAAAAAAAATTCCTATTGAATAAGATTTTTTATTGTTCTTTTTGAAATAAAACAATACCTTTTTGTTGTGTTTGTTACTTGCAAAATAAGTTAAAATTTTTGTGAATCATATTTTGTGTATTGTCTCAGTTTTAGAATGAAAGAAATGATTGGATTTTATTGAATCGTAAATGAATGAATACGTATTGTTACTTGGTTAAATAAAACTATTTTTTTTTCCTGAAATACTTTAAAATAAGTTCTTTGTTTTCGCAATGCTATTTTCTGCAAATAAAAAACATTAGGCAATTTATGTGTTTTCGAAGCTTAAAAATAAATCCATTATTATTCATGTTATGTTTTAACTAAATTATTTATAGTAATAGAAACTGTGTTCTCTTGTTTTATTAAGAAATTGAGAAATGTTGTATTACATTTTAATAAAGAAAACTTAAAACAATGAGGATTAATATTAATGTAAAAAGTAATAAACAGCATTGATAAATGTTCTAGGGAAATTTCTCTTTTTACATTAGAAAACAATAATTATGTATAACAAATATGGGTTTCCTTCATTGAAAAATGTGGGGTTTCTATTCATTAAATTTATTCAACATGATTTTTAAATATTTAAACAATGTGTTCTGTTTGTTTCGTAGTATAAAAAATGGTCCTATATGAATAAATGATAAATTATAATGATTAAATAAGATATATTTTGCGAAGATCAGATTTATTTCATTCCCTGAGTTACTCTTTGTTCTTATCTGTGTATCTATATAACATATTTTTCTTTACTTATCATAAATTAGTTCTAGCTGCTATTGCTCATGCTTGTTTCGAACATTAATGAATGCATTGTGAAAGATACAGCTAATGTTTTTACAGAAAGATGATGGTTTCAAAAGCTTAAATCATGAGATTTAAGCTTAGAAAACAAATCATGCGTTCTTTGTAATGATATCAAACTCCATAATAAGAGAAACTTGTTGTTAATCTTAGAGTTTATTAACTATAGCATCGTTAGAGTTAAGATAGGGAATTTGCTATTAATCTTAGTTAAAGTTAAGGAGAACTTACTGCTAATCTGTGGTTTGGTCTGTCGCTCTACGGTCATCTTATGCACACTTTAGGCTAAACAGACCAGGATCTACAGTTTAAAGTGGATTCCGAACCACTACAAACACCCATGGCACCACCGGGACTCGAACCCGAAACCTGTGGTACCGAGCGCCAGAGCGCTAGCCACTCGGCCAACAGGCCCCTCTGCTGCTAATCTGTGAGTTTAACCATAGCAATGATTCCATGACATAGTGCAGTGTTTGAAAATGTGAAAAAACTTGACAATTAGGTTCCATACGAGTTGACATATAGGAAAAAATTTCGATGCTTCCAGATTTGTTCGACAGTATCATTGCTTGTAATAAAAAATAGGATATGTATGATAATACCTGAAAGTGTTCTTTGTAATGATGTCTAACTCAACTACAAGATAAACTTGTTAATATTAAATTTTAACTATAACATTGTTAGAGTTAAGTTAGAGAATTTGCTATTAATATTAATTATTATTAGATAACTTTTTGTTAATCTGTGATTCTAAGCATGGCAATGATTCCAAGACATATTGCAATGTTTGAAAAGTGAAAAAACTTGACAATTGGGTTCCACACGAGTTGATATATAGTTGAAAAAATTGCGATGCTTGCAGATTTGTTCGACAGTATCCTCCCTTGTGATAAAAAATAGGATATTGTACGATAATTAACGTCAAAGAGGAATTATCTATTGCAACTTCCTAGAACTATATCAAACAATTAATGCACAGTATCATTGACAACAAACTGAAGTTGTGCATCAGAATTATCGTATTCAGAGCAAAGGTTAATGAATCGGAAAGAAGTTAATCTTCTCCCTAATCACGCAGGACCTCACGTGTTACAAGTCTCACTCCAAGAACTGAACGATTGGGGTTCTGCCACATCTATCTTATTCACCACAATTGTCTCTTACTGACAACCACTTCTTTAAACATTTGTAATCGTGTTTAATGAATAAACGCTTTGCCAATCACGAAACTGTCAAAAAAACCTTTATTGAATTTATTGATTCTAAATGAAAAGAAAAATGCTTTGTAATTATTGGCAGAAGTTATGTAGGTGGGACAAAATTTGATTAATTATCTTCAAACAATTTGTGTTGGTGACTTCTTAAAAATTGTGTGCTCAAAAGTTTATTTCATATTGAACAATCCTATGTTAATAATGTCTTGCTGGATTTCAATACGGAAATTGAATCAAACATATATTAAACAAATGCAATATCAAGCATCAAATTCTTTATTTATTTTTCATTATATTATAATATCCTCTTTTCAACCCATTGAAAATGACGATGAGCAATTTTCAAAGAAAAAGCAGAAATCTTTTTTATACAAGTAGTTTATTAAATAAAATAATTTTTAAAATTTTAAAAATAATTATATATGTTTATTTTGAATAAATAAAAATCACAAAAGTTTTCGCTAACGATTTAGGTTCATATTAAATTTGCCTGACTTTCATTAATTTTCGATTTTAATTTTTTAATATATTTTGTCATAAAAGAATTGCCTGTTTCAAATGTCTGTTTTTGTCCTCTATTTAATTTTATATTTAGATGAAGCAAGCATGCATTGCTCGAAATTCGCAAATTATTAATTAGTTTTACACTTAGAAAAAGGGACATGAATTTAAAAATTCATTCTGACAGTTAGCTTAAGAGATTCAAATACTTTTACTTTATTATTTTATTGAAATTTACAGCCTTTGCTTTTTACAACATAAATTTTATGTTGTAAAAAGCATAAAAAATATTCCATAAATCAAAATTGGTGAAGCCAACAAAGCTACTATATGGAAAAAAGTGAATTATAATTGGAAAAATAAAACCTAATAAATTCTACATTATCAGCTACAAAGCATGAGCAGAATAGTAAGAAAGTTATGTGTAAAATATGTAAGCAAATAAAATAAAATATTTAAAATATGTAAATAGCAAAAATGTTTGTGTAAATTTATGTATTATATGTAAAATGTGTGTATTTTAATAGCAAATCAAAGAAAATAGGTTCAAAAGCAAATGGAAGAATAATTCTATCATTTGAATTCCATGGACAAGTGGGAAGGAAGAAATTTTATATCAGTGTAAAAAAATCAAGAACTTCAAGTTTCATCTACCAGAAACATGAAAAATGCTTTTACGGTGCTATATTTACAAAAGAAAGCAAATGTAATAAATTTAGAGGTAGTGTTTGCTTAATGGGTTATAAAAAATTCGAATGAATAATGTATATTTTTCGTTAAACATGTCGATGGAGCAGTGGAATATCATCGTCTGCCATATTACCCTATTATCCTTTGGAGAAGGTTAATTCGAATTTATTGACTGTGTGATGAGTAAGTAAACATGAAAGGACTTGTTTTCAATTTTATAAAAATAAGTGTTACTTATTAAATTCCTTATATTAGCTCACACTCTCCCTATATATATCTTGTTCAAATTTTCAATCGTTCAAAAAACACTTTTTTTTACATCCACACAAGTTTAAATACTTCTTTTTAAATTTGTAGTGGATGACACTGGATGTTAATACAGTTTTTTCAAATATTAATTCATTCATTAAATTTAATTAATTAATTTTATTTTTATATGGGAGAAATATTCGTATATTCACGCTACTCTTTCTTCTCATTTGCTCATCATCAATTATTTTATTCATTCAGTTATTAATTATTTTTATTCATTTAATTATTAATTATTATTATTTTATCATCCAATATTTTTATTATTCATTTAATATATATTGTTTAATTTTAAAAATAATGTAACTACAAATTGGCAATAATATAAAAAATCGTCTGATTTTAATTTAGCTTATTTTTCTGAATATTATTACTCTTAATTTTTTACGTTTGAAATTTGAAACGATCGTGTTTGAGTATTCTTGTTAATGTATTCTATATTTTTTAATTTTAAATGATCAAAAAGTTTTTAATTAAATTTGAAATATAGTTACTATTACTATTTTTATCGTATGTATTTGGTTTTATTATATTTGCTTTTATTATTTTGCTGTAATTCGAGATTGCTGTTCTTTTTTTTTTTAAATTCCTTCTATTAGCTCTCATTATCCCTATATATATTTTGTTCAAATTTTCAATTGTTCATAAAACTCTTTTTATTCATCCACTCAAGTTCACATACATTTTTGTTTGCACTTGCAGTGGATGACACTGGATGTTAATGCAATTTTTTTAAATATTAATTCATTCATTAATTTAATTAATTATTTTTTTTTTAGATTTAAGTTGCATGTATCTAAACATAGATGGCGCCAGATAAACTTAAAAAAATGAATGAAAATTATTTATAAAGGACTTCCTGCAATATAGTGAGAAAAAAAAGGGGGAATTGACTTTAAAAAGTTTTTTTTATATTACTTGTTTATAACAAGACGATAACAATATTTTCATAAAAATTGCGGATATTTAATTATACTTTAAAAATTATTTAATAAACAGCTGAATGATTTTCATCGAAATGTGTTTTTAATTCGAAAACACTTGTGACATATAACAAAATGCAAATAAAATAGAAAGTGTTCTTAAGTTAAATTGTTTCGAAGCAATGCATTTTCAAAATTTTGACTTCATATTTTATATACATAGCAACTCAATGCGAAGCAATAATTTGATATACTACTGAGCCCAAAAGGTAAGACCAATTATTTTTTTTTCAAAAACTCTTTATATATATTCTTCCAAATTTATTTCATCGATTTCAAAGTAACCCCCCCCGGACACAATGAACTTATGCCAACTTTTTTTTTTTTCAATCCTCAATGCATGCTAAAAAGTCATCGGCAGAGATGGCTTTCAAAGCGCGCGCCGTTTCATGTTGTATCTCTTCAATCGACTCAAAACGGTGTACCCTGAGTGGGCTTTTAAGTTTAGGGAACAGCCAGAACTCACACGGTGTGAATACGGTGGTTGTGAAATGATATGAGCTTCATTTTTGGCGAAAGTGTCACGAAGAATCAATGCAGTGTGAGTTGGCGCATTCAGTGTTTTCGGTACTAATCGGCATTTGAAGTCAAAAATGGAATTGAACAATCCTTTTGAAATTCCAACATTATCAGCAAGGTCTCTAATTGTAAATCGACGATTTATCAGCACCAAATCTTTAAATTTTTGGACGTGAGCTTCGTCGGGTGAGGTGGATGGTCGACCAGAGGGCTCTTCTTCTTCAACGCGTTCTCTGTCAACTTTGAACTGTTTATACCACTTCTACACATTTCTTTCCGATATAGGAATGTTCACAGAATGCCTTCAGCAACATTCTATATGTTTCCGCAAACAAAATTGAATGCAAGTTCTTTGCTCAATTAATTTTCAGACATTTAAAAAATCGCTGGAACCACTTTTAGCGTCTCACAAAGTCAAGCGTATGAATATTTTGATGTGAAATTTCATACAGATGTCAGTGCCAGCAATCTAAAAAAGAAAAATTGAAATTCCATAAGCACCGGGAATTTTAAATTGAAAACAAGTCTTACTTTTTGGACACAGTTGTAGTATAATATATCATATTTTTTTGTGCGTCCCGTCGTCAAATTACAAGGAATATTTGTCGCCTGAGGTGTTCGTATTTTGCCTGGTTTAGTAAATGGCGAAGTAGAGGAGAAATGTCATTGCTCCATGAAAAATGACTTCGCAAAGATTTTTCTTTTTTAGATTGTAGAGGAAAATGATTTTTGATATCGAAAATGAATGTGATTGAATTGTGTCTTCTACGTTTAATTGTGCAAAATTTACTCTCACCTGAAATTTGGATGGTAAATTTGGTAAATAAGTTCAAAATAAATAAATTGCTTGAATATAAAACACCCTACAAACCCATGCTTGTATCAAAAAAATAAAAGCTTGAAAATATTTTTTCTGAATTTTATGACTGAAATCGATACTCATAAATTTAACATGAAATATTTGCTAAAGTATTTTGTCTAACAAAGAAAAAGTGAAAAATAATTAAAAAAATAAAAGCTTGAAAATATTTTAATTTAATAATTAATCATTTAAAAAATAAATTAATAATTAAAAAAAATTAATAATTTAAAAATAATAAAATAAAATGAATTATTAATTATTATTCATTATTAAACTTAGTACTTTGCAATCAATTTACAAGAAATAAGGATTTATCAGACAAATGTCACATGTTTGCATTAGCTTTCCCATGCAGAAAAAAAATTACTGTTTCTAACGACAATGCTTGTTAATTGTAAATCCTTATGATACACTTATTGTGGGGCCTGAATGGCCGAGTTTCTGGCGCTCGGTACTACAGGTTTCAGGTTCGAGTCCCGGTAATGCCATGGGTATTTGTAGTTTTTCGGAATCCATTTTAAACTGTAGGTCCCAGTCTAATATTGCTGTTTAGCGTGGGGCAGACAACCCTACCCCGTAAAAAAGCAGACATCTCATGTTTCGAAATCTGCTAGTAGGCAGACGGTCTTGGCCCACCATGGGGCTGTTGCGCTAATCATGATGATGATACACTTATTATAAGATATTTACTTATTATTATTTAATTAAATTAAATTAAATTGTTTAATATTTATTATTAATTGATATCATTATTTTATTAATTTATAATAATTTTAAATTATTATTTTATTTACTTATTATTTTAAATTTTTTTAATGCATTAATAATTTTTCTCACAATCAGCAGTCATTTCAGCATAAAATTCATACCATAATGTAAATTAAAATATTTTGTAGTGATTTATTTAAAAATAATATCCATATTCTAAAATTCTTATTTTAATTATGGTACATACTTCTGAATTGTGACATTTTGAGAGAAAACGATAGTTCCCGATAAAACGATAGATGTCTGGTGATCATATGACAAATTTGTCGACTGGAAATTCTTACTGTTTGTAGCGAAGTGAAGGGATGAAATGTGACACCCTGATATGCTGTTTGTTAAAAATTGGTTGCGAATTGCAGATTTTGTGAGGCTTCAAAATTTCCTACAGTATATTCTGAAAGCCAGATTCCAAAATTTCCTACAGTATATTCTGAAAGCCAGATTCTTGTTACATTGGAACCAACATTACTATAATACAGGTGACCTGAGGTTTGAATTGTTCTAGTCACCGCTTTCAAAAATGAGGAAACTCAATGGCCATTGTTATAATGTATATAAACCATCTCGCATCGAAAGTCAAGCTACTTGGTATGAGTTTTTACTGATTGTCTCCCATATGACAAACAAATGAGAGGCACTTAATCCTAAAAGTCTCCAGCAAAGCGATATCCTTCTTTTAATAACCATTGATTTTTTTTTTTGTGGTATGCATGAGGTACACCTATGTTCCAACGTCCCTTTTCTAACTGATAGGCAGTTACATTGCCTGAGTACAGAGTGTTATGAATGATCAGATTTTATTTCAACGACAACATACTACATATTATGAGAATTCTATCATTGATCAGATTTCAGCTCAGCAGCATGCTGCATATTATGAGAATTCTGCTATTGATCAGATTTTCACTTCAACGACAACATGCTATATGTTATGAGAATTCTGTTATTGATTTAGCTCAAAGACAGAATGCTGCATGTTACTAGAATTCTGTTATTGATCAGATTTCAGATCAACGACAACAAGTTGCATGTTATGAGAATTCCGTTATTGATCAGATTTCAGTTCAACGACAGCATGTTGCATGTTACGAGAATTCTTTTATTGATCAGATTTCTGTTCAACGACAACAAGCTGCATGTTATGAGAATTCTGTTATTGATCAGATTTCAGTTCAACGACAATAAGTTGCATGTTATGAGAATTCTGTTATTGATCAGAATTCAGTTCAAGGACAGAATGCTATGATTGATCAGATTTAATTTCAAAGACAATATGTTAATAGAAATTAGAACTTCAATTTAATTGGATTTCAGTTTGGAGAAACATGCTAATAGAAATTCAATTTATATTTCGTAAATTTTTATTTTTTTATCGATGAAAGTTGACATATTGCTGGTACTTAAACGTAATTAAAACATGAATTATTTAAAAAAAATTTCGATAAATAAACTAATTAATTAACATGTCAATCAGAGATAATCTACACAATTTGCTTCTTGGAATAACTAATTAAGGAATGATTAAACAATTACTGAATGATTTACTACAAGAAGATTAAAGTTTTCTTTCACCAAATATTCCTTCCACTGCTCCTTTTTGAATAGTTTTTGTGATTTCCTTATTATAGAACAATATGCGATCAATAACTCTTTAACTGCGCAATTTAGGCAATGTATCCAATTTCTCAGTTTCTTGTTCAGATAAAAAGAAATAAACTAACCTATAATGGCATTTTAGTTGATAATACCGGCACAAAATCTAAGGAGAATTCTGTTACTATTAAGTATTCAAAAATAAACTTAGAAGGAAATAGGAGCTTGAATCGATTATCAATATTTTTGCTTATAATCTCTTTTGCAAAACAACTTCTTAGAAACAGATGTTGTTGTCTGGGATATTTTTCAATGTATCGAATTATTATCACTTGTTAGCATGTGACAAAATGGACAGAATTTATGCTTCATAACATTTCAGAGAAGTTGATGGAGAAAAAGTAGGTTGAAATTGTTTACTTTAATGAATTCAATTTAGAGGAGCGAGAAAAACGATAGTTTAATTGCATTGCAAAATATTTTATTTTCTAAATTTCTATAAATGGAAATATTAAAAACATTCTTTTTGAATTGTTTTTGTTATAAAATATGTCAGAAATCATACAGGTAAGAAGCCAAATATATTTAATTAAATTAAATTATTAACCTAGTGCTCATTTCATATGTTAATCTGTTTAGAATACGGTGGCAGCGACTGCTTTCAGAAATGATGAGACTCACCTACTCAGAGCCTAACATATTTCGACCTTTTGCCTTCCAAGTCAAACCGTAACTGGTGGGATCATACGAGGTAGTCACTACTAACTTTCACGTCTTGTTGCCCAAGTCTTGATACAGTGGTGAGGATGTCAGCTAGCGAGCCTATCACTCAATTTCGAATCTAGTGACATCCATTGAGTCACTGCTTTCAAAGATGCGGAGATTCGCCTGTCCACAGATTAACAGTTTTGGACATTTTGCCTTCAGAGTCAAACAGCAACGAATGGGATTATACACATTGGTCGCTACTGAATTTCAGATCTAGACGTTGCCAAAGCCTTGGTACAGTGGTCATGAAGACAGCATCGAGCCGGAGAACAAGCTAGTGGCGTCCACTGCAGTCATTCCTTTCAGAAATGATGAGACTCGCTTGCTCACAACATAAAATGTTTGGGTTTTTGCCTTCAAAGTCAATCTGTAACGAGTGGGATCATTTGAGTTGGTTACTTTTGCCCAAGTCTTGATACAGTGGTAATAAAGTCAGATAACTAGCTAGACAGCTCAATTTTGAATCTAGTGGCATCCATTGAGTCACTGCTCAAAGTAATCTCAAAGAAATGATGAGACTCACCTGTTCACAAATTAATATTTTTGACTTCAAAGTCCAACCGTAACGTGTGGGATCATACGAGTTGGTCTCTACTTACTCTCAGATCAAGAAGTTGCCCAAGTCTTAGTACAGTGATAATGAAATCAACAATCCTGTCGGAATGCTCAGTTTCAATTCAGTAGTGGCCTCAGACCCAGTCACTGCTTTCAGGTAGGTACCAGGAGACTCGCTATCTTTAGTGACCATGCATATAAGCATCAAACACTGACAGTCAAGCTGACCATCATACTGATATTGAGAACCTCGTCCTAGTTTTCTTCCCCAGGACATACAAATGTAGAATATTTAGCCTTATAAAGTCCCCGACAAATGGATGTCCTCATATCATGACAAGTCAGTAGGCTGTTCGTGGCATATATCAATGGAACACGAAAATGACGGAAAAAAGTTTGAATGTTGCTCAAAAGAATGAAGGTTCTCCTCCGTGTCATAAATCGATCAGTTATATTCAGAAATGGTGGAAAAGTGTACTTGGGTATTTTGCATAGACAAACAGTCATTCTTGAAGAAGATTTTCATCAATTTCTTACATACTTCATGCCATGTAGAACTCCTGCAATAGCCTTTTGTCTCCCTTTGGTAGTACTGTATATGTTATTTGAAATAATAAATCGATCATGTTAACAAAAAAATTCTTCATATAAACTGTACCAAATATAAATTCATGATTGTAGTAGAAATTGATTTTCTTAATAAATTCTTCAGTTAATCAAACTCGGTATTTTTGAAAGAGTTTTTTTTATTATAATTGTTTTATAGCAAATATATTTTATAATATAAATAAAATTAATGCATAAATTAAATTAACTTTAGAGAACATTTTTCTATCCTGTATTTTTTATGAAAGGAAGTAGAAACAAAAAAAAGTTTGAAAATATTTTTGATATTTAAAATTAACATACAAATTTAAAAACTTAATTATATATTGTTCAAAGCCAAACGAGCATTAACATAAAAAAAATGTTTATTCAGATCTCAGATTAATCAAATATTCATCTATTCATCCTTTTTTGCGATAATTTCTGCAAAACAAGAAAGACTAAATTACTTCATTAGTTTGAAGAAACATTAAATTACAGATTACCTGTACACAAAAAATGCAATGCGAATTACTAAACAAGCAAATTTAATTACTAACAGAAAAAAAAGAAAAATTATCTTTGCAGAAAATATATAATTAAATTTATTACAGCAAAAAATCACACAATTAATGAAATAAATTAGTATTGATTTCATGTTATAATTTATTATTGAATGAATATATTTCATACATTCAAATTAGTATAATAGTGAAAAATAATTTTTTATCTTTATTTTTAATGCTTATTTAATTACTATTTTTTATTTCTCAATACAGTGTATATAAATTAGAATGTTATCTAATATATATTAATTAGTAAATTTTCTGCTATAAAAAGTTATAAATTTTCTATAAAAAGTTATAAATTTTCTATAAAAAGTTATAAATTTTCTACAATATAATTAAGTAATTTAATAATAAGTATTTAAAATTTTTATACATTTAAAGTTAGGTAGACGATATAAAAATAAACTGAAATATTTTGTTAATAAAGTTTTTGTTTTGAATTTTAAAGCTACTAAATTTTTTTGGGAATGTTTATATTTAAAAATGATTAGAAACATTTTAGTGGACAATTTTGAATACTTAAATTTTAGTTTTAGAGTAAGTATTACTTATTAATACAGAATATAATTATTAAAATTCCTTTTTTTTTGTCATGAAATAAATATATAACAGAATTTTCCATTTCTAAAGTAAATTAGCAATTATTTAAAAAAGAATATATATTTTATTGGTATCACAAAAGCGAATATTACTATAAAATTACTTAAAACTAATATTCAATTGTACTATCCTGAATATTAATATTAAAAGATGAATTTTCAATGCATTTTAATTACTCGAAATAAACTGGCATATTTACTTAGAGAATGAAATTAAAATAATTCGTTAAGAATTAAAGTCGCTAGTTATTCCGCTAAGAAATTAATCTGACTTTTTTGAAAAATAAGAACTATTCGATCACAACAGATAAGCATATATACAATATATAACAAACATGTTTACATTTACAACAACAGACATAAAAAATTGTCCTCATGTAATAGTTTATATAAAATTATTCCTTTATTAAATGGTTCACATCTGAAACAGGATTTTTAAAAAATCAGCGCTTTCTTGTAAATTTCTTTATTCGCATCAAAAATTAAGTGTTTCTATTTGAACCAAATATATTATTAACATATCCAAATTTTTAATTTAATAATGTTTTTGTTGGCTACTAGTAGATATGACGCGTTTCCGTAGGCCAGTAAATATCATAAATAAATTATTTTAATTATATTTTGTGTCATTTATGTTTGCGCCACCAGAAAATATGAACAAAAACCAAAATAGCAATTTTAAAAGAAAGGTAACGATCGAAATTGTTATCTTTTGATGTAATAACATCTATTAAAAGCATAAAGTTAATCTACAATAGAAATTACTATACTGTAAATTAATTTTTAACCCCATTTAAAAGCATGCAACAGACAAATAGGCCAACAAGAGGGCGAATTCATGAACTGTGGTTAATGAAAACGCATTAATTTTATAAAATTGTAAATTTGTAAACGCGTTGCATTTAAATTTAATATTCGGAGTTTTCCTATATACGTACGCAAATGGCGAGACATTACCCTTAAAATACATCCCGAAACTAATATTCCCTTAAACTCATCTTAAAACAGGTATGTGGAGTACAAGATTTCCTTTAGTTAGAAGATCTTTTAGAATTAAATTAATTTTTCAATATTTATATATATGAATATGTTTAGCTTCTGTATTTCTTCTTCTTCTTCAATGACGCAACTGCCCCATGGTGGGACAAGATCGTCTGCCTACTAGAGTTGTTTTTCTTTTTGTGTGGTTAGAACACCAGAACATTAGTAACTCGGTCATCAGGCCTCGACTAGTATTAAAAAAATGTAATGCCATGATTCACGCAGTTCTTGTATATATGAACTAGCTTCGTGCTGTTGATATTTTTTCCTGTCCAGAAACTTTCAGACTTTTCGCTGATTGAATATTTATGGGAATGGTAGACGTTTATATTCGGAGAAATACACTAGCAATAACCATATCTAGGGATTTCCCTCGTGTTTTTGATTTTGTTTTCCTGGCCATCTAGATCACCAGACCTTTCGCCAATTGAATATGAATGGGAATGGTAGATCGATAAATTCGAGCACCTCAAAATATCATAGATCTGGAGAAACAGTCAAGGAATTTGTAAAACAATGTATATATAGTAAGATACGAATATCTTGCTATGTGCATTACCACCAAATGAGGCCTTTTCAATAATCATTGTGCAATTTCTAGCCATTTTATTATTCATTATTTATGTCTCGACATCTTGAATTTAATTTTTACTATTATATGCGGAAAGGATATATGTTCATTAAATAAATTAATTTTACTTCATTACATGTCTTAATAAGCAATCACGGAAGAGAAATTTAATTATGCACATTCATAAAAAATAAATATTTATTAAATAAGCCTACACAGCCAATGTTATTAAATGTTTAAATATGTTTTTCAAAGACATAAGCATGCTTGTCTTTGGGGAAATTAATTTATATTGGAAAACGAAGTTTCTTCTAATGGGTATTAAAATATTTTTTTGTCTTTTCTAAGCTCGTGATTCTTATTTAATTGCTTTCCTAGTGTAATGTTCCATTGCTGTGATCTTCTTCATAATTCTTATTTAGTATTTGCTTAGTTTTTCTTTGATGCAGTCTTTTGTAGTATTTTCTATTTATATTAGCAATTTCGGTGGAAAGCAATTGCTGCTCATTTATTTTAAAGATAAACAAATGTTTTGAAATTATTTCTAGAGATTCAATTGCATTTTATTTTTTTCAATTTTTAGATGCTAATTTAATTTTGGAAAATAATTTGCTCAAACAAATAGGAAATTTCTTGGGAGAATTCAAAAGTTTATTTCAGTACAAAAAAAGAATTAATTTGAGTAACATCCTTAAATTTAAATTCAATTCAAAATAAAGAACTTTAAATAAGTATATTGAATAAACTAATTTTGTAAAGGAAGGAAATTATTTTGCATGAAAAATAATATTAAATATTCGATTTTTAAGAGTCACTTGAAAACAAATGAAATTAGTGTTCATTTAAAAGTAAAATTTAAAATTAATGAAATAGCAGAAGCATTGCTTTTAAAATTTAGCAAATAACTACATCAAATATTTATTATCAGAATATTGATAGAAAATAAATGATGAATACATGATTTTTTAGATGGGAACTCAGATTACATTAAATTAAAATATTTATTTACATTCCACATGATATTTTATTAAATGAGGACATTCAATATTTAAAATTTTGCTAGTAAAACGATATTTCAAAAACGTAAAAATTGAAACTCTATTACATTTTAATAATAGTTTGTTATTTCCATAAAGAAAGAGTAAAGTTTTAAATACATTGTAAAAATATTATTATACAATCAATTTATTAATTTTTTGTGTTATTTTATAAAAAGTTAATATTTTTTTTTAATTTAAAAATATCTACGCATAAATTTTTATTTATTTGAAGTATAATGTAAATCGGACACTCGGTACCCCAGGTTTCGGGTTCGAGTTCCGGCAGGTGCCAGGGATGTTTGTAGTGATTCGGAATCTCCTCTAAGTTGTAGATCCCGGTCTTATATGACTGTTGAGCTTTGGGCATAGAGCTGACAACCCTACCCCGTAAAAAGAGAAACATGTCTCGTCTCGAAATCTACCAGAGGTAGACGGTCTTGGCCCACACTGGATTGTTGCGCCAATGATTGTGATGATGAAATGTAAATACTTTACCTCTGCTCTAGTTGCAATATTCAATAGATAAGCCACCTGTTAACAAATTTTATATTCAACCTGCTAAAATCAGAGAGAAGTAAAGCATTTTGAGTACAACTTTGCTTCATTTCTCTGGAAAAATCAGTTCTATGGAATCAGTTTTTTTTAACAAGGATGCTCCTCGTGTTTTACTTTTCTCGTCGAACAATGTTCTCCCCATATCCCACCATGATTGATAAGAAGAGGATATTGTCTTTCAGAAGGGTCTTTTGGGGGTAGCTGTCCCGCATTTTTACATTATATGAGATCGGCAATACTCTCCCCATATCCCACCACGATTGATAAGAAGAGGATATTGTCTTTCAGAAGGGTTCTTTTGTGGTAGCTGTCCCGCATTTGTAAGTTATATGAGATTGGCAATACTCTCCCCATATCCCACCTTGGCTGATATGGAGAGAATATTGCCTTTGGGAAGGGCCTCTTAGAAATTGCTCTCCCGCATTTGTGAGTTATACGAGACAAAGCCCTGAAAATTCGCGCCTTGCAGCATCATTATTGAGGCGAGATGTTTTTAATACATTGCCATAATCGTCATTGAGTCTTTTGTTTCTGAAAACAGTGACTGTAACTGATGCCACCAGCGGATTCGAATATGATCCCTCCTGCACACTAGCTGCGGCGAGTGTATATGTATAATTTTTGAGAGATGTACTTTTAGTGTCATTTATATTAAGTACTGTGGAATGATTTGTAAAAAAAAATAATTAGTTAATGTGGATGCATCTTTTAAAGTTATATGTATTGTATGTTCGTCTGATTTTTTAATTAATTTGTTTTATTTAGGCTGTTTTAAAAATGGAAATAACATTTTTGTTTTGAACAAATAATAATCCAGCAATAGTTCTTAAAGAAAAAACCTAGACATTCTTTCAACAGTTATTTTATGCGGTTTAAAAACAAAATAAAGTAAAATAAAACAGTAAATTATTGTTAACAATCAATGAGGAGCAACGGGCAACGGGCGTACCTGTTATGGAGTTCCTAGGTGGTTTTAAGAACCGCAATACCTCCACATCTTAATTGAGTTAAAGAATTTGCACAAAATGAAGTTTCTTAAATTAGAGAATATTAATAAATAAAAAATAAAGCAATTAAAATTTAGGAAAAACATCTCTTGCTTGATAACAATTAAAGCAAGAGATCGAAAACGCTAAAGCTATCGGTACAATTAGGAGTCCGTTGACGAACAAACAATGAAAAATTTATAATACTCTGAAAAACATAGTGACCAATCTTGATTGAAAAGGATAGCTAACATATGATTGCTAATTTATATGTATAACAATAGTTACAAACTTTCAAAGTGAAAAATGCAATGCCTTCATTATCTAAAGAACCAATCTATTTGTAGTGAAAACACAGTTAGTAGAGACAATCACTAAAAAGCTACTTTACATGCAAAGAGAAGACTTTATGACAAATAATTAATAGTTATTCTTAATCATTCAAATAATTCAAGACTGTAGCAAGTAGTTTCGGTTACAATTTAATCACAAGCCTAAGACATGCATTTCTATTTATTATTAAGGACAATGTATTCCAAGTCATGCCTGGTGATGTATTTATTCAACCATCCTTTCCAATTCATAAATTTCTCAACAAATAGTTCTAGTGTCAAGAGTTTGTTTAATAAAACAAATGACCTCATCTGTTTAAACTTATTGCAATCATCAATGAAAAATGTATGTATTCGTGATCAAACAAAGAATACTCACACCACTTTTGAAATTAAAAGATTATTTAAAAAAAGCACAATTGTTTAAACAATCGTTTTTGTGATTGATGTAATTAAGCTTGTTCCATTAATTCCACGAGTTTGTCTTTTATCTTTCTATCCAATATTTTTATAATTCCGTAGGAAAGACCAAAAAAAGATATACGAAATAAAAAGTTTATACATAATGGCATTACATAAAAATTATATAAGTTAATGAAATTGGAAAAGAAGAAATAAAGAGTCCCATTTTGTTCAATAACATTTTTAATTTGCGTTACCGAATGTCCATCTGTTTGACTTGTGTTGAATGTTAACTGTCTGACATGTTGACAAAACTGAATGTTGACTGTCTGATGTGGAAGTTTCTTCTCTTCTGTACAAAAGTGTTATCATTTCGGCGGGGCCGAAGCGTTCTTCTTGTTTTAATGCAAGAAGGGATAAATATTCCATGGAATGACATCTGAGTTGTTTACGTCTACTTGATACATTATTGCTATCCCTTTGAAGAGATTCTGCTATTAGTAATTATAATAGAATTTGGAATAAGAAATTAATGTTTATATAAGTTACGATAATGTTAAGTAACAAAATTTATGTAGATTTTTTTTCATTAATTATTCATCAAGATTTTTTTTAAATACGTAAATTATATCGGATTTACAAACATGACTTCGCCCCTTTTTGGATAAATAAAATACTTTTTGTTTATAAATGAAATGCGAATTTATTGAAAGTAATGTCCATTTGAAGGTACAACCTTCTTCCATCGTTTATTATTAATCATTAATTAATGCAATTTACGCGTTTCGTCATTGTCAAAATTTGGTTCTTTGGAGGCTATCAACTTATCCAGTAAAGTTTCGATACTTTCTTAAGAAGGGAACTTTGTCTGAACTTTGGCTGATTGCATCGATCTAAAAAAATGGTAGTCTAAAGACACAACGTCTGGTGAATACTGTTGGTGAGATAACAATTCCCAATTTATAGCCTCTTCAAACGAATTATCTCTATAAACCAATACGGACTACTACGAATTAGCTCTAAGAATGTCAATAATAGTTTCATATGGTTTCAGAATCAGATAATCACATAACTCTCATATTTCTGATTACACCAAATACAGAATATAATCATGACACATCATGTTTTTGCATTGGCTGTGATGGACTTTCTTCACTCAAGAGCAATAATATTAAAACTTCAGCAAATATGTTTGTTTTATGCTTATAGCAAATGATATGAATTATGTTGTTGTTGCTTTTTATCCCACTTGGCTGGCCAAGCCCACGAGCCCATACGTACTCATGATTGAAGGGGAAGGAAGCAGCTTCTGTTGTGATGGAGCACCCATAGCTAGAAATCTGACTTTGGCTCCGTCACGCTCTTACAGTCATAGGAGACCGGGACCTACAGCTTAAAGTGGATTCCAAACCACTGCAAACTTCCATGGCACCACCGGGATTCGAACCCGAAACCTGTGGCACCGAGCGCCAGAGCGCTAGACACTCGGCCATTCAGGTTCCAAATTTGTGAATGCCAACGGTACGCGGTGTTCCCAGGTGCTCACCCACCCAAGTATTGACCGCGCCCAATGATGCTTGACTTCGGTGATCTAACGAGAACCGGTACATTCAGCATGGTATGGCCGTTGGCCATATGAATTATGCTTATTCATATCATTTATGCTTATAGCAATAGCATTTTTAAACGAGTGAAAACAATACCTGTTTATGCTTATAGCATAAATAGGTATATACTAAAAATGAAAGCTTATTGTCCGAACTGTGAAATACATCTATTGCCATAAATAGCAAATTCCAGTAGTGCACTAACGGGAGCTTGATGGCAAAGTGCTCGATGTCATAGTTTTGCGCCAATGAAGAAGATGAAGAAGTAACACAGTAACGACATCTATGAAAAAAAAAGGTCTGAAGAGTCAAGAATATATTTAATTTATTTATAATGTTCGTTATTTTAAAAATAATATGTGGAATTTATATTATGATAAAATCATTTATAGAAAATTTAAATAATATGAATATCTTGAATAAAACTATGCTAAAATTAGAGCCCAACTAATGATCCAGTGGTAACCTGAGAAGATACTAGAGGGAGAGCTTAGGTACAAATCTTCTGATGATAAATTGTTTGTGATGTGACGTGTCATCCGTTTGGGGATGTCCGGTCGATGATTTCAGAAGTGAAGAGTCTTGATAGCGATTGTTACGTTCATAAGTGTTCATGGACAGCCGTAAGTGTCCCTCATAAGTGTTCATGGAGAGTCATTCTGTCTGTTTTAGATAGTAGTATGTTAAGTTTTCTTCCATTGATACTCAAATGTGGAGCATTTATTCGTAAAAGCCAATACAACCCCTACATTGTTTGATAGAACTGTTCATGGCATACTAGCTTCCGTGGCTAAACCTAGCAATGTAGCGAAACAAAAACTACTTAAAGGATGTATACCTCCATATCTCTAGAAAATAATGGAATTGAATTTTTTTTTTTAATTAACTATGTATTTTCCAGACATATCGAATTTTAAAATCTATGTACATTTTCCATTGATTTTCATCTCTTATATTACTGCACAAAACTATCATGGTTTAAAATTAAAATAAAAAATATCAGTAAAATAAGTTTATTAAAATATCCTATAAATACAATATTACGAGTTTGTTTTTCATTTATGATTCGTAGCATTTTCTTTTGATAATATTTATGAGGTCAGTGATTTACCATAAGCTTTGAAAGGAAAAGAAATGCAGATTTAACATCAAAGGAAATACATCTCATCTAAAAAGATTCAGATCATCAAAGTAATATCAAATAAAAAAAATCACTGGTATTTCTAAGTCCCAGAATAGCATTTAGGTCAAGACTCTTTCATAAAACATGAGCTGTTTGGACAAGACAGTGCGACAAACGATTCACATCCATGAAATCTCTTTCAAATATACTACAGAAAAAAGAATCCTTCCGTGTCCACGCCGACTCGTGAGTGAGTGATATACCCCCAGCAGAAATAATCAATAAATCGATACCTAATCATTACTTCTCTCTCCAATGCATCCTTAAGAAAGCGAGAGGGACTGTTCATTTTCATGCCTCAGGGGCAAAGCAGACACTTTTCCCAAAGAACAAGAAGCGGAAAGAACTACGTCAAAGAACTGATGATCCGGTGTTAACGAGAGAAGCTGCTAGCGAGAAATCAGGTTCAAATCCTCTGATGATGATTTTATATGGTTTGGTTTGTCGCTCTACGATCATTTTGTGTATACTTTGGGCTAATTAGACTGGAACTTAAAGTTTAACATGGATTCCGAGCCATTAACGTACATCCATGCCACAGCCAAGATTCGAATCTGAAGCCTGTGGTACCAAAGAATTTGCCATGAGGCTGCAATGTATTTTGATGAAAAATCGTTTGATGATGTGATGTGCCATCCATCTGGTGCTGTCCAGCCAATGGTTTCAGAAGTGAAGAGTCTTGATAGCAATTTTTACGATGATAAATGTTTCGCATGGACAGTCATTCTGCCGGTTTTAGTTAGTAGTTTTTAGGTTTTATCCCATTGACACTCAGATGTCGAGTATTTATCCATAAAAGCCCTCCTGGAATGCAATATTTTCCCTACATCTCTGGTTGACAGGCTGCTCATGGCATACAGGATCCAGCAATAAACTGAAAGAAAAATTACTTAAGGGTTTTATACCTTCATATCTCTAGAAAATAATGGATTTGTAACGGTTTTTTTTCAATTAAGTATGTATTTTCGAGAAATATCGAATATAAAAATATATGTCCATTTTTGCCATAGATCTTCATCTCTTATATTAATTCACAAAACTATCATGGTTTTAAATAAAAAAATATATACATAAATAAAATAAGAATATAAAAAGATCCTACCAATAAAAAAATAAAGTATTAAGATGTTTTTTTTTTTTTCGTTTCTGATTTTCAGCATTTTCTTTTGATATTATTTATGAGTGCAGTGATTTACCATAAGCTTTGTAAGGAGACATGCAGATTTAACATCGAACGAAATCCATCTAAGAAGATTCAGATCATCAAAGAAACATCAAACAAAAAATCACAGTCCCAAAATAGCATTTAGGTCAAGACTTTTCCATAAAATATGAGCTGTTTGGACAAGACAATGCGACAAACGATTCAGATCCATGGAATCTCTCTCAAATATACTACAGAAAAAGAAATCATTCTGTGTCCACGCCGACTCGTGAGTGAGTGATATACCACCAACAGAAAAATCAATAAATCGATACCTAATCATTACTTCTCTCTTCAATGCATCCTTAAGAAGAGAGCGAGAGTGACTGTTCATTTTCATGCCTCGGGGGCAAAGCAGACACTTTTCCAAAAAGAACAAGAATGATGGTGCGGAAAGAACCACATCATGTGAATAATGATGTTGTCTGCCGGCGCAGAACTTTTCCAATTGGGATTCTTATTTCCACATCTTCCCCCCCTTGTTGCCTTTCCTAAGAAATGCGAAGATAGGAAAAAAAGTGTACCAAAGTAATGAAACATGTTTAATTGCATGCATGCTCGTTTTTCTTTATACTTTTAATATTGATCTTTTAAAGTCGAAAGCGGTGTTTGAATTTATTGGATGTTAAGCGAGTTCAATTTTTTATAAGAAAGGGAACAAACGTTTCACATCCATAAAATCTCTTTCAAATATACAGATTCTTTTTTCCAGAGAAATTTCAATTAAATTGGAGAATTATTATTTGTAACTATAACAGATTGGATAAGATACAATTCAGCAAATGCTTCATCAGCAATACATTTCAATAGGAAAGATTTATACTTTTTCAACGTTTTTCTACAGGAAGAGGCTATTGCTTTTATTAAATACATGTGATTCATAATTTTTATGAGAATATCAAATAAAAGTCAGTACTATTATTTTCAAATCAAGGTTAGCCTTCTTCAAGGCTAGTTTGTATTGGGTTGCTGACACGGACAGGGTCAATACGACCCAGTCCTCGACGCAATTAAAAAAAGTATTCGGAAACATTATTTGCTATATTATTTTAAAAGTACATATTCAAAACTTTCTGTAATAATTTTTAGTAACAATAGTTATCCCATAAAATTAAGGTAAGGAAATATGAATCATTATGCGAATTTAAATTGCTATAAAAAATTTTATTCCTGATTATCCTCTTAAACTGCATGTTATATTCTCTTTGTTCTTAATTTTATTTTTCAGTTTAATGAAATTTGTTAGGTTTAATATATAATTAATTTTCATTGGGAAGAAAACTTCAATGCGCGACTTTGACAATACCTTAACTTGAAGTTTCGAATCCAATCAGTTCCTGCTACTAGTCTCAACTAGTCTCTTACTTTAATTGTGTGATTAAGAACAACTTATTCTCATAATAATGCAGTCATCTTAATTATACAGTCAATAAACAAATAAGTCATTTATGCTGTAGTTATAATACCCCGACTTATGTAAAAGGGAGTTAGCAAATAGATATGAAGAAAGTTCAGTATTTTCCAGACTAGACCATTGGGGCCCTTTACACTTCACACTGATGTTTCTACCACATGTTAGAACGAACATCCCAAATATTCCAGATACTTCTCTCCACTCATCATCTTCAGCTTAACGGAATGGCACGAAAGAATAGAGAGATTTGCATAACGTTTTTTTATCGCCCGATATTTTTTTCTTCCTAGCACGCATACTCGTAGGAATAGCTCAGTAATGCAGATATGCATGCGCAATAGTACAATGTTTCCTATGATCATGCGCATTAGGAAGAAAAATATCGGACGATAAAAAAACGTTATGCAAAAACTCTCTAATACAGACTTTTCATGTCCAATCCTGTCATAGATATGAAAGCTTTCAATTAAACCTCAATTATCGTTTTCAATCCAACCAACAATACATATTAGCTAATTAGCTATCCATTACTCGCTTACATTAATTGTATGATTAAGAACTATTCATTCTGATAATAGTATAGTCAATATCAAATATAATCATTTTAATCATATTCAATATTAAATGTAAACAAACAAGTCATTCATACTGTACTTATAACAATACCGATATAACAACTCTCTTCCCCCCTCCCCCCCCGCCCGACAGATGCGTAACCTCTACTTCCGTAAAGGTGGAGTTTGCTATTCTTGATTTTCTTTTACTTACGTTGTTAGTTTTAATATTCCTTTTCTTTATAAGTTGTAAGCTTACAAGTTTCAAGGTGAACGAGTTGTAAGTTTTCATTTTCTTGCTATTACTTTGGCTTTACTGATTAAAATAGTGTTCCCTACAAAAAAAAATGTGATTTAGTTAATTTATTCATTTTACGAGTACGAGTCGTTTTAATTCACTGTTAGCACTCATATTTTCTTAATTCTCAGTCGCTGTCATATTTTTTTCTTCTTATCCTTATCATTAAATAATTTTATTAATGCTCTTTCCATTATTCATAAAATTTAGCTTTTAAATTTCATATGTTCTAGCGTGTTTCAGCTACGAAAAAATCTTTTTTTTCCCTTTGCTGTCACAAATCTTTTTTTTTCCTTTCGAAAATTTTGTCATTAGGATAAAAGAAGAAAAGTTCAGAAATTAATAAGGAAAAATATCTCCTTTCAAAACAATTTGGGAATATTTTTAAAATGTAGATAATTTTAGAGCATTGAATGTATAAAAAATTACTATTTATTTAATATTTACCTTATAAATTAATGTTTTTATTAGTCTTTCGTACGATAAATTGGAAGTTTTACACACACACACACACATATGTGTATATATATCCACAATTGCATCCTGATTAACACGAATTCGACCTAAGTGATTTCCTTATCAGATTCTTTTGATTAACTTCTTGGTGTTATTGCATAAATAAAATAGATATGTTTATGTATTGGATTCGGTTCCCACCACAAATTTCTCCGATGCACACAATTCCAGCGTTAAGTCAGCCTTTAGGAATTCTGTATTAATGCATTCTCCCCCAGAAAGGATTTTGCAAGAAGCAAGCAAGAAAAGCAACAATACGATGAAGTGAATCATTCATGTAGTCCGGCCGTTTGAGTGGATTTATGTGTCTGGCAAATGAGATTCCTTTCATCTGCCCGAGTATGAAAAGAGGTTCTTGCTTCACCCCGCACACGGACAGCACGAGACAAATGAAACTGAGAAGTGATACCTAGTAGCTCGGAAGAAGAAGCCTCGGATTTTCTGTTTCGCAGAGCAGAGCATTTGCAGGCGAGAAAATTAGCTCGGAAAAATATATCTTCCGCGAAAGTAGTAGGCGTCAAGAAGGTTGGTAATGTGCTGCACTAGTTGGATGTCTCAATCGTATTGAGAAGTATATTCTAGGAAAGCTGAAACTGAATGATTAATTCTTCTATCCATTTGTATTACAACATTATATAAATACTATCAGTCTGTAGGTAATGTCCTTCCTTTGAGATCGAGGAATAGGATGTGAATACCTTAAATGTCTATACAGAAACGTTCGTTGAAAAATACGGTATTACAGTGTGGATGCTGTGTTACAAGTCATTCGTTGTATCCGTATTCACTCTGTATCATTACCGTATCCTTTTCCACACCGTGTGACTTCTGGCTATTCCCTAAACTCAAAAGACCACTCGGGGGACACCGTTTTGAGTCGATTGAGGAGATTCAATGTGAATCACTGCGCGTTTTGAAGAACATCCTTGCCAATGAAGTGTCTGAATTAATTGAGCAAAGAACTTGTATTTAATATAATTATAATAATATAATTTTATGTGTTTTGCATATATATATGCAAAACTGTACCTCGACTTCGGCGAATTCGACCTAAGTGATTTCCTTATCAGATTCTTTTGATTAACTTCTTGGTGTTATTGCATAAATAAAGTAGATATGTTTATTTATTGGATTCGGTTCCATCTACAAATTTTCCCGATGTACACAATGCCTTTAGGAATTCTGTATTAATGCATTTTCTCCCAGAAACGATTTTTCAAGAAACGCAACAATACTCGGAAGTGAATCATTCATGCAGCCTGGCCGTTTGAGTGGATTTATGTGTCTGGCAAATGAGATTCCTTTCATCTGCCCGAGTATGAAAGAAGGTCCCCTGCACACGGACAGCACGAGACAAATGAAACTGAGAAGTGATACCTAGCCTCGGAAGAAGAGGCCTCGGATTTTCTGTTTCGTGGAGAAGAACATTCGCAAGCGAGAAAATTAGCTCGAAAGAATATGTCTTCCGCGAAAGTAGTAGGCGTCAAGAAGGTTGGTAATAGGATGTACTAGGTGGGCGTCTTCATTGTATTGAGAAGTATATTCGATGAATGATGAAACTGAATGATTAATTCTTCAATCTATATATTTTCATTTCTATCCATGGGTAATATAACATTATATAAAAACTTCCGTTCTATAGGCAATGCCCTTACTTGAGAGCGATGAATATAACGCCTTAGATGCCATGCATGGAAGCGTTCGTTCAAAATTACGCCGTTACAATGTGGATGCTTTGTTACAAGTCATTCGTTGCAAACATGTGTTTGTTTTCACATCGTATCATCACCGTGTCCGCATTCACACCGTGCTACTTCTGGCTATTCCCTAAACTCAATAGACCACTCCGGGGACACCGTTTTGAATCGATTGAAGAGATTCAAGGTGAATCGCCGAGCGCTGTGAAGGCCATCCTTGTCGATGAAATTTCTGAGCTAATTGAGCAAAGAACTTGCATTAAATATAATTATAATATAATTTTATGTGTTTTGCATATATATATGCACAACTGTACGTCGATTTACGCGAATTCGACCTAAGTGACCTACCGATTTCCTTATCAGATTCAACCATTGATTAACTTCTTGGTGTTATTGCATAAATAAAGTAGATGTGTTTATTTATTGGGATTCGGTTCCCTCCACAAATTTCTCCAATGCACACAATGCCAGCGTTAAGTCGTAATCCGGCACGCAATGCCAGCGTTAAGCGTTAAGCCGTTCCGCGTATTGTTGCCTTTAGGAATTCTGTATTAATGCATTTTCCCCCAGAAAGGATTTTGCAAGCATTGCGAGAAAAGCAACAATACGCGGAAGTGAATCATTCATGCAGCCTGGCCGTTTGAGTGGATTTATGTGTCTGGCAAATGAGATTCCTTTCATCTGTTCAAGTATGAAAGGTGGTCTTGCTTTCCCGTACACATGGACAGCACAAGACGAATGAAACCGAGAAGTGATACCCAGCCACTTGGAAGAAGAAGCTTCGGATTTTCTGTTTCGTAGAGCAGAATATTTGCAGGCCAGAAAATTAGCTCGGAAGAATATATCTTACGAGAAAGTAGTAGGCGTCAAGAATGTTGGTAATGTGTTGCACTAGTTGGATGTCTTCATCGTACTGAGAAGCATATACTATTAATGCTAAAACTAAATGATTAATTATTCAATCTCTTTTCATCGTCATCATCATCAGTGGCTAACAGCCCCATGGTGGGTTAAGACCGTCTGCCTACTGACAGATTTCGAAACAGGACATGTTTTCTTTTTATGGGATAGGGTTGTCAGCTAGACACTCAACGCTTTACAGTCATATTCGAAGGGGACTTAGTGTTTAAAGTGGGTTCTCTAACACTACAAACATTCAGGGCATCGCCAGGACACGAACACCGAATCTATAACACCAGCGCCAGAGCGCTAGTTAGTCGGCCATCAAAACTCATGGGTAATACAGCATTAATAAGTCTATCCTTTCTAAGGCCATATCCTTCCTTTAATATCGAGGTATAGTGTGAGAACACCTCAGATGCTATTCACGGAAACTTTCGTTCAAAATTACGGTATTACAATGTGGATGCTGTGTTACAGGTCATTTGTGGTAAATCTTGGGTAACTTTGAATCTGCTATACCACTGCCGATATAGTGGTAAATAATCCTTTGACAAAGTGCTTTGTATTTCAGAAACACAGAGATATGATTACATAAAATAATTTTGCAACCTTTCGATGCTTTCCCACTCATGGCTTATTTCAACATTCTGAACTAGCGTGAAGAGGGCTTAAATATGATTCTGCTGCCGGCGTCGTTGTAGTTACTACTTTCAGAAACAATGAGAAAAGGTGGCGACTGGAACAATCAGTGTAAAATGTCTTGTTACCTGGTCAGTCTGTGTGGTGTGTGCTTTCTTTCATACAACACAACACATTGGGTAGTTACTCCAAAAGGTCACCCTAAAAGAAGCTATCGTCTCCTCATTGCCATTAATGGGCTATTCAAACTTTGCACAAGTTAACGTGACACTTACAACAACAACAAAAATAAAATTATCTATGTTTCTTGAAAGGGTGTCTGGTCTCAGAAAGCACACTTTACAATAAAGTGTGAAACGAAATGCATTCATATTCGAGAAGAAAATTATGAATGTGAAATAAATTGTTTTATTTGGATTAGTAAGGTCAATTAAATATTTTTACTTAGTTAATATTTTCGATCCATTGTTTTGATAGGGTTAAGGATTTTAGTGTATAGTCTAGTGTAAAAACTAGACGCGTAAAAATAGGTAATTTCTAGTGTAAAAACTACTGTCTAGCGACTGAACATGTAGGGGCGGCAACTACGAGTAAAATGATAAATTTAAAATAGCTATTCGTAATGCAATAAATAATTCTCTCTATAAGAGAACTAAATTATAAATTCTTCAAATATTGTTATCAAATGAATGAAAAAGAACACAAACATTTATATAAAATTTATCGTTTAAAAACTATTAAGGATAAAAATTAGTGGAATTGTTGTGTTAAAAATATTTTCATAAACCAACTATGTGACAAATAAAACATTGAGACAAAACCCGATAGTTTAAATTGTCTTTTAGAATTTTGAATTTACAAAAAATAAAAAAAGACATTTTATATTTATGTATAGCACAATATAGTTAGCCTAATGTATACAGTGATAAAAAGTTTGAAATGTTTCTATTGACTTTAAAAGTTGTGGACCTTGAGACTATCTCTGAAAGATGAGTTCATTGTGCTAAAAATACATGACTGAATGAAAACGTCAGAGATCTATAGTTGAGAATTGTAATTCAAGTAAAGATATATTTCAAGTATACTTTTTCTATATACCATTTGCAATATCTTTAAAAATAGTTAGATAAATAGAAACGTAAAATATGTGACACATAAGTGAGATTTTTCTAAATTTTACAAAAGTTCTTGGTTCAAATAGGATTTAGATTTGAAGTTAATATATTTAAATCATTGATTATAAATTATTTAATTTCCTATTATGTCTTTTTAATATCGTTATCGGTTTATATATTGAAATTAGGCTTACGTTTAGTTATATTTTTAGAAAAAATCGTCATAGGTCAAATAAAAAGTCCTGGCACGTATATTTTATTGTTGATTAGAAAATTAAATTTGAATTATAGTTTAAAAAATGTCTAGTCAATAACTTGGTCATTTGTAACCAGATTAAGGAAAAGGTAACACGGAAATATATAATCAAAAAGTTATATTCTTAAAAACAAATCATACATCTTGTAAACAAATCATATTAATAGTTTATCGGTTTAATGAACTTTGTTTGATATCTGACACTAAATAAAAAGCTTTCATGTCTGTACCAGGAATGAGTCCAATTGGTTGGACTGTTTTCCATTTGGGCTTGACAAGAAAGGGTGGAGGTAGCGAATTCCCCAGGTGCATCTGAGAAAATGTTCAGTCCACATTGTTGTGATAAGACCTAAGTATAGTGTAACAGGTCCCTTTGTGGTGCACGTTGGGTACAACTGAATTTACTATAAATCTGTCGTGCTAGTGGCAAATGTGTTCAAGTTAAAAATGAAGTCAAATCAAATCAAAATATACAAATATATAAAAAATTGAAACTAATTTCTGAGATTTATTTACCATGTTGGAGTATATATTATCACTAGTTAAAATTGTAAAATAAGGGCCGTTAAGCCTTCAATACCAGTCATCGCTAATCGCATGATTTTGTTCAGCACACGAGGAATGAAATAAGCAGTTGCACCATGAGCTGGTAACGAGTGAAATGAATCGTTAGTAAAATTAAATTTCTAATTCTTTTAGAATTTTTGGTTTCGCATATGTTAAACAAAATGACCAGCCGATTGGAAATGTATGATGAGGGTTGTAAATATCACGTGACGATTATGTTGACCTCAAACTGGTGACCCTTATGCGTACTCTATTTTAATACTACTATACGGCACGAAACAGGAAGTCATACAGAGAGTTTGAGAAAGATCTTTAGTTTTCTAAATATCCATAAAACAAATATGAAAAGATTAAATGGAATGCAATTTATGGCAAATGAATGGAAAAATCTAGGTTTTAATAAACTAGGTATCTAAATATCCAGTAATTGAATATTTCATTATATTCCAATAATTGAATTACATAACGTAATTAATTTTGGCCAATCAGGCATTAGGATATACTTTTATACCACATTTGAGGATTTTATCCAACTTGTCGGCAAGAAAAAAAAATGTTACGAAATCCCAACGGCGATTTGCTATCGCTCTTTTCATTAACTGAAAGGGAATATAAAATCTTATGTGATGATTAAAGTACATTTCATAAGCATAACTGATCTTTAGGCACTATTTTCAGAAAATTGAACCATGATTTATTTAAATTTTGAAAGCCAAAAAATTCGAAAGGATATGCAAAGCACGTGACATTATATTAGCAGACTGTCTTGTTTAGCAACGCATAATTCATATCAATTTTTAACACACAAGTTTTTGAAATCGCGTGCCAAATTGGTGTTTATATTAAATAAAAGTTTTCGAAAAGAAAGTTTCTCTCGGTGCTCATGGAGATTAATCAGTTTTAAATGCCAATTTGTTCCTTAACTTATTTTCTCCCCAACCATTTTTTTTGTGGACGCTACTTAGCTCATACCAGTACAACATCATGATCACAATATAATAATTTAACTTAATACGCATGGCATGGACTACTTAAAAATTCAATCATATGAATCTTAAAAAACATTATTATAACCCAACACAAAACAACTGGAATTAATAGCCGCAATTAACTAACATAATTATTGAAGCCTAACAAATAACCTTCATAAATTCCGTCACCGCATGTCTTTAAAATCCGATATTTTTTTTCTCTTTAAAGAAAGGGAATAATTATTTAGTGTCGCGTGGAATCTTTACATCTGCGGATCGATGTCGGCAGCATTAATTTCTTATCCTGAATTGGTTGTTGGAGGAAGTGGAATAATTTAATTACTTCCCTTGAAGGAATTGTTGCCCCCTACAATTATAATCGCTGTTTGCACACCAAGGGTTCCACTAAATTAAGTAACTAATGAGTTTCACACAGCTGTTGTATCTCCTGGCTCAAGGAGCGGTATTATTTGTTAATAAATGGATTGAATACAATCAGGGCTTAAATAAACAAATTTCATCCAAATTGCACTTTCCTGAACGTTTTTAGAATCGCATCAAATGATGTCAAAGAAAGATAGTTTGGAAATATTTGATGATAATGTTTTGGTAATAAACATATGGTGATTAATAACTAATAAATATTAAATATAAATAAATTCAAAATAAAATAATTTAAATTAATAAATTAAATTTAATAAATTAAGTAACTAATGAGTTTCACACAGCTGTTCCTTGCTCAAGGAGTAGTATTATTTGTTAATAAGTGGATCGGATACAATTAGGGCTTAAGTAAACAAATTCTATCAAATTGCACTTTTTTAAACGGTTTTAGAATTGCACCAAATGCTATCAAAGAAAATTATTTTCAAAGTTCTTGATAATGTTTTGATAATAAAGATGGTCATTAATAACTAAGAAAATATTAAATATAAATAAATTCAAAATAAAATAATTTTAAAATCACGGGATGTTTCTTAGTTGACTTTGGCATGTAATATTAGTTCATTAACTGGGACAAAACAGAAAAATTAATCTTGATGTTTTATAGATCTTCATTAAGGTGTTGTTCTAATTGAATCCTTTGAATCGATGCTATTGCTTATTTTCCACTTACCTCTTTATACTGATCTACCTCTTGTCTAAAAGACTAATAACAGGATGGCGATTGGCGGCTATTCACTAACAATTTGGCGATTGTTTACTGTAAACTGTTAATTGAATCTAAAGTAATTTACATATATTTATAGACGGAAGATATAAACAATTCGATAGTTCCAGTTATTTTGTAAGTCCAACAACGATCTTAAAAAAAAGAAACAACATCAGTATCAGCATTGACTTACATATTCAAAAACTACTAGTTACAATAAAGTTATAATTTCACTAAGTTGTTAAATTTCAACATAAAACTTATCACGATAAATAGTTCATAAATTTGTTTGTTTATCATTAACTTATAAAGTGTGTTACTGTTTTAGGAATTAATTTGATATGTACTCAATTATATATGCTGAAAATATCAAATGCTGCTATAAAATATCAAATACGGTTATAGTGAATACGGGATACTCTTATACTAAAAATACTAAATACTGATATAATGAAAAATAAATGAGAAATGTATTCAATTATCTATGCTCAAAATATCAAATGCTGCTATAAAATATTACATTGAATATAAGATACTGTTATACTGAAAATAATCAATACTGATATAATGAAAAATAAATTTCAAATGTATTCAATTTTCAATATGCTTACTATTAAATATCGAATACTAAAGATATCAAGATTCGCTTGAAGATAGTTTAAGCACTGTTATTACTAACCTAGCAAATTAATAGTTTAAAATATACAAGTTTCCACAGTGTTTCTTTTGCATCATTACGAAATCTGTTGCGAAATTTAATACAAGGAGATACCTTTCCTTCCCCGTGATAATATTTGCTTTTCTCCAAAGTGAAATCAAATTTTCTCGTTAAATCTTGCATGGAACATTTATACTTTTTTTTGCACGTTATCTGAACATTAAGGCGTTTCATCTTCATATGAATATTTTACTACAACACAGTTTTCCTTGGAAAACTGTATTAAACTCGAATGAAAAACTTAATTTATCCTGCAACGTATCCACAGAAGTGATTTCAAGCGTTAGCGAAAGATATTTGAATCTTCCGGGGATTTAAAAAGTGTTCTGCAGCTATCTTTCAACCAACGAAGATGCTCTGTTGGTTTCGGCATGACCAGTTTTGCCACAAAATCTTTGCCTAGACAAAAGTTCCCGCCATTGTTCAGAGAATGAATAATTTTGGATAACCAAAAGAGCTCATCTTTTATTCAAGGTAGCCTGCGGTAGTGGTGGTCTGAGAAATGAATGGTGCATTCTGGTCGATTTCTTAAGCAACAAAGGGTAGTGTTACTTTTAATAGCGTGGCATTATAGAGATTTTGTCTGCATGCATGTTTGTGTGAAAATACCAAATGCGCTATACTGAAAATATCAGATAACGCAATACTGAAATATTTTTAAATCCACTTAAGACATATTTAAAATTAAATATCACTCTACTAAAAATATGAAATACTTTTAAACTGAAACTATTAAATGGTATTATAAATATCGAATATTATTTTAATGAAAATATGACATATTGCTATACAAAAAATGTCAAAGGCTGCTACACTGAAATACTAAATACTACTACACTATAAATATCAATTAATAATGTACTGTAAAAAAGCCCATGTTACTTTATTTAAAATATCAAATACCCCTTTGCTAAATATCATATACAGGTTAACAGTTATATTGAAAATATCAAATACCCGTTTGCTAAAATATCATAAACAGGTATATTGAAAATATCAAATATCCTTTTGATAAAATATCATAAACAGATATATTGAAAATATCAAATATTGTTTTACGGAAAATATTAAATACCGCTATATTGAAAAACAATTATATTTCTACGCTAAAAATATCAAGTGCTGCTTTAAAATATTATATTGAATAAAATGTATTGTTATACTGAAAATACTAAATACTGATATAATGAAAAAAAATTTTTGAAATGTATTCAATTTTCAATATGCATACTATTAAATATTGAATACTAAAGATAACATTCTCTTGTAGATATTTTAAGCTCTTTTATTAATAATCTAGCAAATTAATCGTCTAAATTATACAAGAGATTTTCGTTTTCGTCGTGACGAAATCTGCTGTGTAATTTAATATAAGAGATACATTTCCTTAACCATGATAATATTCGCTTTTCTCCAAAGTGAGATCAAATTTTCTCGTTAAATCTTGCATGAAATATTTATACTTTTTTTGCACGTTATCTAAACATTAAGGCGTTTCATCTTCATATGAATATTTTACTACAACACATTTTCCCTTGGAAAACTTTATTAAACTTGAATGAAAAAGTTAATTTATCCTCCAACGTATCCACAGACGTGATTTCAAGCGTTAGCGAAAGATATTTGAATCATCCGGGATTTAGAAAGTGTTCGCAACTATCTTTTAACCAAAGAAAATGCTCTGTTGGTTTCGGCATGGCCAGTTTTGTCGAAAATCTTTGCCCAGACAAAGGTTCCCGCCATTCTTCAGAGAATGATTAATTTTGGATAACCAAAGGAATTCATCTTTTATCCTAGGTAGTCTGTGATAGTGGTAGGCTAAGAAATGAATGATGCATTCTGGTCTATTTCCTAAGCAACAAGGGATAGCGTTGATTTTAATAGCGTGGCATTATAGAGGATTTGTTTGCATGCATTGTTGTGCGAAAATATCAAATGCTCCTATACTGAAAATACGAAATATCAAATACGGCCATACTGAAATATTTTCAAATAGTGATATATTTAAAATAAAATATCATTATACTAAATATATTAAATACTGTTAAACTGAAAATCTTAAATGTTACTTTAAATATCAAATATTACTACATTGAAAATCTTTAATACTGCTATGTAAAAATGTCAAATGGTGCACCACTGAAAATATTAAATACTACAATACTGCAAATATCTATTACTATTGTACTGAGAAAAGTACATATTGCTTTACTGAAAATATAATATACCCCTCTGCTAAAATATCATAAACAGGTATTTTGAAAATATGAGATATTGTGCTACTGAAAATATTAAATACCACTATATTAAAAAAAAACTTATCTTTCTACGCTAAAAATATCAAGTTGATCATGAAAATCTGTTATAATGAAAATATCAGATACTGTTATTGAATGTAAAATACTGTTATATTGAAAAGCCCGAATACTTCTCTACTGAAAATAGTACATATTATCATACTGGAAATATATTTCGCTATACTAAAAATACCAAATACTGCTAGACTGAAAATAGTGCATATTATCATATTGAAAATAAATATCGCTGTATTAAAAATACCAAATACTGCTATACTGAAAATACACTCATGTCCATAAATTAAGGATAATTCAAAATCACACAGAAATTGAACTCTAAAATAAAAATTTCACCTGTAGAATTATCACACACATCTTGAAGAAGAATATGCAAATTACAGGAAACCACCAGATGGCGCGGATAGTACGTCACATTGACGAGAGTGTAAGAGAGGGGTATATAAGGAATGGTGGCAAAGAAGTAAAATTGTTCACAAGCTCTTTAAAAGCCTTTCAGTGCAATAACCGCCTAGTTATGGCACAAAGGAAGCATTTGGAGGATTTTTTACGTGGTAGAATTATCGGACGACTGGAATGTGGACGTACCCAGCTGGAAGTATCCGATGAACTTGGAATCGCCCAGAGTGTCATCTCCTGGCTTTGGCAACGATTCCAAGATGATGGTAATGTGAGTAGATGCTACAGCACAGGTCGGCCCCGAGTTACAATGCCGAATGAGGACCGGTATTTAGCAGTTACTGCCAAAAGAAATAGACGGAGCAAAACATCAGACCTGTCTCGTCAGCTCTCTTCAGCTACCGGTACGACAGTTTCAAGGCAGACCGTGTACAGACGCTTAGGGCACATTGGTCTATATGCTGGTAGGCCTGTCAGATGTGTTCCACTTACCGCAACTCACTGTCGCCTGCGATTAACCTGGAGTAGAGAGCATGCATTGTGGACACAGCAACAGTGGTCTTGTGTGATGTTTTCCGGCGAGTCCAGGTTTAGTTTGCAGTCTGATTCTCGCCGGACTTTCATATGGAGAGCGCCAGGTACCCGTTACCGCCAAGAGAACACCATTGCAGGATGCAGGATGGCTCATTTGGGGAGGAATTATTCTTGGTTCCACAACTGACCTGCATGTTCAGAGTGTAACGAGGACAGGCCACATCTATCGGGATGTCATTCTGGAACAACATTTACGTTTGTTCCGGGGCGCCATGGGTGCTGAATTTCTGTTTATGGATGACAACGCCCGTCCTCACCGTGCAAACATTGTAGACGAATGCCTTCAATTGGAGGATATCACCCGTTGGATTGGCCAGCATACTCACCGGACTTGAATCCAATAGAGCATGTATGGGATATGCTTGGCCGACGAATTGCAGCCAGTCAACCCTCTCCCACCTGACAACCGGAACTTCGGAGGGCATTGCTTGATGAGTGGTGTAATATTCCCCAAGATCAGATTGATAATTTGATACTCAGCATGCCTAGACGTTGTAAGGCCTGTATTGCATCGTCCGGGAGACATACTCCATATTAACCATCATACTAACCATGTTATATATATTTTTTGTATATAGGTTCTTTTTTTGAAATTTGCTCCAGGGAGTAAAAATCGCAATTTTTATTAATTATGTCAAACATATAGCATCTTTTTTTCTCCTTACCTTTTGTTTAATAAATAGACTTTACAAATAAATCAAATTTGTTTTGCTGCTGTCTGTTTCTTTGCCTAAACTTCATTATCCTTAATTTATGGACATGAGTGTAGTACATATTGCCATATAACTGATTGCAAATATTAAATGTGAAGTATAGAGTGTTTGTAAAGCATGCTTTCTGTAATCAATTGTTTATGAAAAAAGATTTTGGGTGCACGCCCAATCTTTTTTTTAACAGATCAGAAAAATTCCTTAAAATTTTGCATAAAAAATTCGTGTAAAAATGATTCGTATGATTTGGTTCGATTCAAATTTTCATTTAATGAAATAAAAATTTGAAAATTGCATCTAGCAGTATGTTTTATTATTTTTTGACAAAACTATTTAGTATTTCTACAAAATGTTTAGCATTATTTTCAATTTAGGATTTTTTTTAACTCACCCCTTAGTTTGATATCGTAAAATTAATAAAAAAACAAAAATATTCTTTTGGATATATAAGCTTTGAATTCTCTCGAAAAAAGTTCTTGAACAATATGGGAAAAAAAAGAAAGAATTTTCACTTTATTATGAAGCAAATAGAAAATACTACAGTTATGCAAAGACCAAATGCGAACTTTTTTGATTGATACAGTTCATTCAACCAATTTCATATTTCTGTTTAAAATAATGTTATTAAAAACATAATATGTAAAGCTTTATTAATTAATAACTAGAACTTCTTTATGAATGGAAATAACAATACGAAAGATTTATACATAAATTATTTTGCGTGAAATTAGTTAGCTACAATGAACAGATAAATGACTTTAATCAATAACTATTTTATAAAATAAGTTTAATTAATAAGTTAATTAATAAGTTTCTGTCTTATTTTAGAACAAAATTAAATTATATGGATTAATTAAAAAAATAGCAATTTATTCTGAAATAAATATTTACAAAGACATAAATAAAATATATTTTATTAAACCTTTTAAAATAGGTTTTAGAGTTTTTCAGTAACATAATAATGTCAGAGATGTCTTCAATATATATATATATATATGAGGAATTTATTTAAACGTTAACTACAAGTTTATGGGAAAAATATGTAGATGACATTTCAGAAAGGTAGATTTCCTTCAAAACCCCTCTCTTATAAATTATTCTATTCTTTAGCAATATAGGGGGAAAAAAAGGAAACTATTTTCAGTTTATAATGAAACAAATAGAAAAATTACAGCTACATAAAAACTAAATGTAACCTTTTTTATTGATTTAGTTCATTTAACCAATTTCATGTTTCTGTATAAAACAATGTCATTAAAATATAATATGTAAGGCTTTATTAATTAATAGCTAGAAATTCATCATGAATAGAAATAGCAATGTGCCTGATTTATACGTGTTGAAATTATTTTGCATGAAATTAATTAACTACAATGAACGTATAAATAACTTTAATCAGTAAAGATCTTAAAACAATTGAATAATTAATAATTTTCTGTGCTATTTTAAAATAAAAATCAAATGATATCAATTAGTTAAGAAAACAGCACTTTATCCAATTCCTACTATTAGCTCACATTCTCCCTATATATATCTTGTTCAAATTTTCAATCGTTCATAAAATACTTTTTATTCATCCACTCAAGTTCAAATACATTTTTTTAACTTGTAGTGGATTACACTTGACGTTAATACAGTTTTTTCAAATATTAATTCATTCATTAAATTTAATTAATTAATTTTAGTTTGTTAGATTTAAGTTGCTTTATCTACCAATAGATGGCGCCCGAAGTAACTTTTTTTATAAAGGACTAACTGCAATATAGTGAAAAAAAAGTAGGTAAAATTATTTGTTTTGAAATGAATACTTACAGAGATTTAAATAAAATATATTTTATTAAATCTTGTAAAATAAGTTTTAGAGTTTTTCTGTAATTTAATAATGTCAGATATGTCTTCAATATATATGAAGAATTTATTTAAACGTTAACTACAAGTTTATGGGAAAAATATGTAGAATGAATGACATTTTAGAAAGGTAGATTTCCTTCGAAATCCCTCCCTTATAAATTATTCCACCGTATTGACATTCGTGCGAAATACAGTTTCACCTTATTTATTCAGAGAGACGCTTCCAGGAATAAATATGCGAGACGCCACCTTACTGAAAATTAAAGGATTATATTCAAAATGTCATAGCCCAAATCCTATTTCGAAAAATAAATGGCACTTACTCTAAAATTTGTCTTTAATCCTTAAACCAATGAAGTAGATTTATCCATGGAAAGAATTAAAAAGAGCCCTTCATATATGTTACAAAAGGATTTTTTTATAGCGATTATATAAGGTAACTTTACCATAATAACAATGAAATGTAAGACATATGTTTTGTTGTCTTATCCTCAGTGTCCTGCAGTGCGGGACGGCCATTCCATGAGCGATCTATTCATGGATGGAGGGAAAGGGCAGCTTCTGTTGTGATGGAGCACCCGTAGGTAGAAGTCTGACTTTTGCTCCGTGACGCTCTTACAATCATATGAGACTAGGACCTACGACTTAAAGTGGATTCCGAACCATTACATACATCCATCCATGGCACAGCCGGGACTCGAACCCTGTGGCACAAAGCTTCAGAGCGCTAGACACTCGGCCATTCAGGCCCCACATATGTTTTAAAAGATATAAATATATACATATGTTATTATAAAGGCCGAGTAACTAGCGCTCTGTCGCTCGGTGCCACAGATTTCGGGTTCGAATCCCGGCGGCGCCATGGATGTTTGTAGTGGTTCGGAATCCACTTTAAGTTGTAGGTCCTGGTCTCATATGAGTGTAGAAGAGTGTCACGGAGCAAAAGTCTACCTACGGGTGCTCCATCACAACAGAAGCTGCTTCCTTCCCCTTCAACCATGAGCCCATACGGATTCGTGGACTTGGTCTAGATTAGATATCTGCCAAGTGGGATAAGTCACAACAACAACAAGGATTAAAAATAGCCCTACAGATATGTTTCGAAAGACATATATATATATATATATATATTTATATATATATATATATGTCTATTATTTTATAAAAGGGTTTTCATATATCGATTTTATAAGGTAACTTTACTAAAATAACAATGGAATACAAAGAAACCAAGAAACCATAACATGCATATTCACTGCTAGATGGTCAGATTTATATTTTTCTACTGCTCCTTATTCTTTAAAATTCCTATAGGTTACGTTAGAAGTGACTTGAAGTCAAGAGATTGTGTTTGTTGTTATTATCCACTTGATGTAGGAAAGCCTACATCAGGTCCAGAAGACCCCGTCACAGACGACTGGACCATGGCTAAGGGTAATATGCAACTTCCGTTTAGAGAAGAACCACGAGGGCTGAAGACTGACTAAACCTCAAGACAAAGCTCTACGGTCCCATTAGCCCGGAACTTACGTTTTAAAGTGGATTCCGAAGCACTACAAATAGTCATGACACCAAAGGGACTCGAACCCGAAATCTGTTCTTCAAGGCCCAACTTGTTAAATTGTCTTTATATAAAGAGCTTGTCTATAACAAAAGGGCTAATTGCTGTTCAGATGCAAGGTAAAGTTTTTGATAAACAAGTAATATAAAAAATATTTTTTTTTAAAGTCAATTCCTATTTTTTTTCACTACATTGCAGAAAGTCCTTTATAAATAGTTTTCATTCATTTTTTTAAGTTTATGGGGCGCCATCTATTGATAGATATATGCAACTTAAATGTAAAAAAAAACTAAAATTAATTAATTAAATTTAATGACTGAATTAATATTTGAAAAAAAAACTGTATTAACATCCAGTGTCATCCACTACAAGTTTTAAAAAAATGTATCTGAACTGGAGTGGAGGAATAAAAAGTATTTTATGAATGATTGAAAATTTGAACAAGATATATATATGGGGAGAATGCTAGCGAATAGAAGGAATTGAAAAAACAACCATATGGGATTTTTTTTATGTTATGCAGGTTGTTATGATGTTGTTTTTTTTATAAAAAAAAAAACCATGATGTAGATAATGTTACGTCCATGAGAGGTAAGATTAAAATATTTGAAAAAATAAAAGCAAAAGTTTTCTGAAATTAAATTTGTTTGCTGCAATATTTTATGATCTACAGTAAAAAAAAATTTACTTTTCACTTATCAATAAATATTGCGAAAGTAGTGTGCCAAAAAATGTGACGGGAAAAAGGATATTTGGCGAGGAATTAATATTTGGACTCCCTACCAATGATTGATTTGGCTATCTTAAAGCTAAAAAACGTTTAATTTAAACTATCTTATCATATGTCCAGTTTTTTTTAAAATATAATTAATTACTTTTTCAGAGTATTTAAAGTTTTTTTTAAGAAAGGGGTATAGTGTTTTGATGAAAAAGACTTAAAAACTGGAAATATGATCAGCATATAAACTCATGTTTGTGAAAATTGCAACACCATGAAGGACTTACGCGAGTGAGCTGAAATTTTATGGAAATGCAAATTAGCGCATGATATGCAAATTATTAGAATTTCAAATCCGTAGCGCATGCGTATGCTGGGCAGCGCCCTCTGAACGGCGGATGGATCCGAATAAATAGACGGCTGTAGCGAGGAGTGTATGGTCATCGGTGGTTATCTGCTAGGGGTAAACGTTAGCTCAATTGTTACTTATGCCTCTTCGACGAAAGAGAGCGAGATTTGAACAACTTACAGAGTTTGAACGGGGGAGAATCATCGGCCTTCGTGAAGCTGGATTGTCTTATCGTGCAGTAGCCGCTCGTGTGCAGCGTAACAGCGGCACAGTGATGCGTCTTTGGAAGAAGTGGACGGACAAGTGTCGGACAACTCGGAAATCCGAGAGTGGACCCCGAAATGTGACGTCAGCTCGCGATGATAGACACCTGATCCGCATGGCGCTGACGGACCGTACAGCTTCCTCTAGACAATTGGCAGCACAGTGGTCAATAGCTACAGGTGTTTCATTGTGTGCTTCATCAATTCGTAGATGTCTGCTGCAGGGTGGACTGCGCGCAAGGCCTCCTTTATACAGGATCCCTCTCACGCTAAACCATCGGCTACAATGGACCGCTCAGCATAGAGACTGGCGTGCTGATTGGCAGCATGTCGTGTTTTCTGACGAATCCCGCTTTAATTTGTGGTACCATGTTGGTCGCATTCGTGTCAGACGCTATGCCGGTGAACGCCACCTTCCGGAGTGCATTATCGAACACCACAGTGAATGAACACCCGGAGTTATGGTCTGGGGCGCCATAGCATATCATGGACGATCTCAATTGCTAAGAATTGTGTTCAATCTGAACAGCAACCGGTACATCAGTGAAGTTCTACAGCAGTCTCAGCTTTGCGATGTGAATATCTGCAGTCAATAAAGAAGAGATTTCTCTCGGCAAATTGTTCCCTTCCAGCTAATAAGGCAAATTCCCTTGATTGACACTGCAATGGATTAACTCAGATCCCGTGTCACTGGCAAATGATTCAAGATGGCAGCTTTGGATTCCTTTTCCTCCTTAATTAAAGTTTGTAGGATTAATTGGTTTTCGGAGGAAAGATTTTTATGAACATGAACATTATGAACATTCCGAGCAAGATTTTATAAAGGGAAAAATAATAAGTGCGTAACGATTTTAGAAAAGGGTAATTTTGGTTGATGTTTAAGTAAATTTATAATAGTTGAATGAATTAAAGAATAATGGCATGTGATCGTTACAGTTACTAATGAAGAAATTCTGAGTTATTCTGAAATTCTGAGGTTATTTTTTAGTTTATTTAAGAATAGATTCCTCAGTTAGGGCTTATTTTAATGTTATTAGTAAAATCTTTGACAACATTCTACATACATGTTTTTCAAAGTTTCTCAAGGCTTACAACTATCTTGTCTTTAAAAAAATCCTCAAGAATGGGGATTGATTTGGTTTCTCGCTCTACGGTTCTTTTGTGCACACGTAGGCTAAGTAGACCAGGACCTACAGTTTAAAGTGGATTCCGAACCACTAAAAACATCCAGGGCACAACACGAAACCTCTAGTAGAGAGCGCCAGAGCGTTAGTCACTCGGCCATCAGGCACCCTCGTTTATACATAGCTGGACACCGAGATCAATTTACATGGGACCAGTTCGCAAAATAAGGGCTTTCTTATCCGGCTGTCCCGTGGGAGAAAATCTGGAAAACATCTACCAGGCGACCCGATTTTCCAGGCGAGACTGTATCACCATAAAATCTTTGCATTTTTTTGAAAAATTTAGTGCCAACCATGATTTGATCCTTCCTCACCTAACTGTTTATGTTACCACTTTTTTTGTTGAATAGGGACAAGTTTCAGTGTTTCATTTATGTTGGCAATGAAACAACGGGAAAATGAGGAATTGCCTTCCGGGAGAACTTTTAGGGGTAATTACCTCACATCACACAAAAACTTCCTCTAGACAACCTGATTGTCCACGCGAAACCCATTGACACACGTTGTCATAATCATCATAAACATAACCTCTCTTTATCAATGACTGCAATAGAAACCGTCAATGGTCCACGAGAAGGGCTGCGTTATAATTTTGAAAAGCATTCGTTTATTCCTTCGTTACACTACAAATTAATCAAGATGAAAATGTACGCTTTGTTCTCAGACAAACCAGTGCATCATTTTTATTTTACTTCGCTTAGACTTATAATATGTCTCCGAAATAAAATAAAAATAAATATTTTTTAGAATAACATTTATGTTATAAAAATACACTTTTAAGACCGTTATGTTAAACAAGGTTTTTTTAAAATGTTTTAAAATTAACTCTACATTTTTACTTAATCGTATTTTTTTAAACATAAAATTATGATAAATTTAAAAACAAATGCTTTTACAGCAAATCTTTGAGACGTAAAAGAAATCTTAAGAACTCTATACAAATAAAGCTTTTTTTTTGTATAAATTTTAAAAATAATCTACACTAGTGAGAAAAATTTATTTAATATTTATGAAAAGCATCCGATTTTTTTTAGATTAATTCCCTAAACACATTTTGTTAAATTTCATGAAAATGTTGTTCTTTCTTTTAGTAAGCATCCTACACGTTTGCTCTTTCCTAACTAAAAATTTTTTTCTTGGTTATTTTATCTTTTGTAAAAGAAGTTAATAACACATGGCGCAGGTGTTGTTTTTAAAAATATTATAATTTTTTTCTCACATTCAGTCTTGTCAACTTACTACAGGAAGAGTTTTTAAGCAAGAAACAGATTTCTCTTGGCAGGTATTAAATTTCCCTAAAGATTAGTTCTGGCACATCTACGAAAATAAATACGCGGCGTTTATCCACGTAGTTTAAATCTCTAAGTTTCCAATTTTCTAATACCGTTTTTTTTTTTCCAAACCCATATCAATTTGAACGAAATAATTTTTTTTCTTACTGTAGTACTTTTTGAAGCGGTGCTTTATGAGCGGGAACCGGGGCATTTTGATTCTGATGGGAATTTTGTTTCCGTAGCTTATTAAAATTTCTCTTGGCTTAAAAAAAAAAAATTAGTTTCACTTTTTTTTTTCCATTTAAAATAGTTTTAAGGTCAACAATAACAAGATTCAAGTTTCTTTAGATATTTTTATATTACTCATTATTTTTTCTATTATTATTCTTTATTCTAAAAGATTTTGTATCTAAGTGACCGACAGATAAATTCTTTAGCCGATATGTCTTTTTGTATGGACTACAGGAGATACCAATTGATCACCTTTTGGGTGTTCGTTCCAAATTGCAGTGGTACAAAATACGAGCAGTGCAGTAGGACTTCAATACTTCACCCTGTAAAACCCTGAACTTTATATAACAATACTATTATATGAAAAACGCATTGATATACAAAATATATCAATGCCGATTAGTAGAAAGAGGAAATGAAGGTAAGTATAAGTCAACGAATGAAAATCTTCTGGGTGTTTGGTCCGAATTGCGATGGCACAAAATGAATGCAGTGCAGTAGAACTACGTAGCTTCACCCTGAAAAACCAAGAGCTAAATATATCAAGATCATTATATTAAAACAGCATTGATTTATCGGCACTATTTGTAGCAAGTGGAGAGAAGGAAGGTGTAAGTCTTGAAATGCCATCCTGTTGGGTGTTCTGTCCAAACTGCTGTGGTAAAAATTGGATGCATTGCGGTAGGACCACGTGGCTTTACCCTACAAAACCTTGAGCTTGATATATCCCTACCATTATATAAAAACAGCATGGATTTATGAAGTTAATCAATGCCATTTGTCCTGAGGAGGAGAGAAAGAAGGTGGCCAATGATCTTGCCAGCCTGTTTGGAAATGCATCATAACTCCTCGGACCGCATATAAAATTATATATCCCCATATTAGACTTAGATCAACTGGCCACACTAAGAGTTTGACCTTCAATGGAGACTAGAAGACATATATCCTTTGTCATTGTTCGGCCATCGCGTCTCCCTCTCATCTCATCGATTGTATTGGTGCCTCTGTGAGGCAACTGTTGAATGAGGGGAGGACCGTTTACGATCTATTGATGCAGCATGATCTACTGGACTTGGTTTAGGATTCTAAATCTAGGGGATAAGCAACAACAGATCCACTATAGGCATTTTTTGGAGTAAACAATTGAAGCATAATGAGTTATTATAGTGTTTACTATTATTCTCTTATGTACAGTGTCTCTATTATTCTCTAAACGTACATTGTAAAGAAATATATAACACAAATGAAAATAAAATATGTATAAATATTAATGAAATAAAGAAAAGGAAATCTTTAAAAAAATATTTATTTTAGTAGTGCAATATTTATTTCTCCATTCTTTCATTTACCTCTTGCAAATCGATCACAATTTAGGTATTCGCTCATTGTAATGGGTGTTGCAGGTTAGCGTCCGTTATGTTTAAGAGTGTTTTGTGTTCGGTCAATTTCATTTTCAAAAAAAAAAAAAAAGGCCATTCGCATGTGTAAGTTAAATCAAAAGCATTAACAACTTTTTGTGCTACACTTCTCAAATTGGATCATGTGAAAGAAAAAAAATGTATTTATTTAAATGTATTCTTTAATTTTATTTTTTGGTTTTCACTACTTCGGCCATTATAAAACAAAAATATTTTGTAAAATTGTGATTAATGTCACAGGTTGGAAAAATGTTCACGGCGGGCCGCGGGTTGGCCACCCCTGGCGTAAGCCATCAAATACCATCCTGTTGGGTGTTTGGTTCAAATTGAGATAGTACAAATTGGATGCAGTGTCGCAGGTCCCATAGCTTTGTCCTAAGAAAAAACAATGCATTTCGTATATAAATTAAAAAGTTTAATGGCCTAGTGGCTAAGAAATTTAATGGTATAACGGATATAAAATTTAATGGTCTAGTGAATATAAATTTTAATGGTCTAGTGGAAAACAGACAGGAATTTTTCATGTTATAAACTTTATGAAGAAAATAAAATTTAGACTGATTTAAACCATAAAAGGGACACATTTTTTTTAGTTTTCTTCCCCCTAATTATTTGATTAAAAAAAGAACCAAAATTCTTCTTCTAAATATTTGCGCTTGAAGTATCGGGAATGAGCTCTTGTTTATCCTTTTGCATTATTCTGGGCGGTTGAATTCTTTAATCTTGTAAGAGTAAAAAAAATCTGAAGTACAAAAATTAATGATTAGATACGCTGTTACACAATTGTCTAAAATTTTAAATAATCTTATATTTGAAAAAAAAGAAGATTGAATGAGCAAAAAATAATTCATCTTGATAGATACTTTCTCTTCCAGACAAGCCATACATAATTGAGTCATGGATATCTTAAATACACAAAATTATTCATCGTTTATAGGCATTTAGAGTGTAAAGGTCCACATTAAACGATTGTTATAATTAGACAAAAGTAACTAGATAAATGTTTCATAAAATTAGAGTAAAAATTTAGCATCTTCCAATTATAGTTCAGATAATTATTTCACAAAACTTATTTTTTGCTTGTGTAGCATCAGCAGACCTCATTTATTACTTACGCATCCAACGCACTGATCCCCGACAAGTGATGAGGGAATGACAGTATGAACTAAATAGGACTGTTTATATGAAATTTTGAACTAAATTTGTTTGTTGCAACCATTTTTAAGATGGATTTTTACATAATACTAAAATCTCACGTCCCTTGTCCCTTGTCAAAGTCTATGCTTTTAAATCCAGATTTCCAATATATGAACTCGAATTACATCTAACTTTTAAATATCAAACATCTTCATCTAAAGGTACTCTTCAACGAATAAGAAACTGGATTTGTTTTGTGATAGTAAAAAAAATTAACCAAATTAGTTTAGACCAAATGATTGACTTTAGACCAATGATTAATTTAGATTTAAGTCAAATGATTGACTTTGGGTTAGGCCTAATTATTGACTTTGGTTTAGGACAAATGATTGCTCCCCTTTCGAGTTTTCGGTGGAAACATAAATTTAGAGTGCAGACTTTTAGTTGTAGACATTGTTTAAAAAATAAGGCAATGACGATATCGAATATGGATTTGACTGACAGTTATGTGAGAATTCTGCAAGTTATCTATAAGAGGAGGCTGCTTGAAAAGTATTAACTCCGTCAATTTTTTAAACAATCGTGAAAGAAGGAAAAAAACAGTTACAAAAAAACTCGCTGATTTAGAAAGAAAGTCAGACTTTCATTTTCCCTATTTTTCTAACAAAATATGGCCCTTTTTGGGCCATATTTATATATTTTAATATATATCATATTTTTGATTATCTACCTGATTGATCTTGCTTTTATATATGTATTTATAAGCAATGCATGTAACTGATCAAATTTATCAGTATCTAAAAGCAATATACCTATCCTTCTCTTATTATCAATCACTTTATCAATTAAAATTAAACAAAATGTATACATATGATAGGGTTTGATAAAAAAAAAATATTGAAATAAATCTGAAGCTAAAAGACATCTGATATTTTAATCCTTAATTAATAATTTAACAAATCAAAATTTAAAAGGAATTACCTAAGAATTACCTATTTATTATGAAAATTAAATTACCTATTACTTTGACGTACGTGTTTTTTCAATTGGATTTATACTATTTACATAGAATTTCATTTGCAAAGAGATTCAGACAAAGGCATTTTTGTCATGCATTCTTCCGCTATGTTGCATTGATAAATGCAACATAGTTCTTCTGCTATGTTGCAAATAATTGTTCAAATTAATCAATATTTCAGATTATATAATAGTAAGCAAACCATGTCCTTTAATATATATTAATTAAGAGAAAGAAACAATATTTTGTGTTTTTTATTTGTATTTCCTTAAAAAATTGTTTTGTTGTAAACTTAGTGCTAAGTAATTTAATAAAGAAATAATTAATTTAATATAGAAGAGAATACATTATTTAATATGGAAAAATTGTCCTTTTATTTAATTAGATTTATTATTCAATCAATTTCAACCCCTTTTCAATTGTTAATTTAATGCTAAAACTAAATCCCACAGTTTTAAAGAATTACTAACACCCCCGAGGCTCATCACTAAACAAGGTTAGAAATTTCAACAAAATCCTCTTAAAGACTGTTTCTCACTTACGGTTTTTTTAAATTTATAATTATCTTCTTTATTCTATTATCTAAAGAACAGCGATCCCTTTTAGACTGCAGTCTCAGTTTTTGATGTGAATATCTGCAGTCAATGAAGAAGAGATTTCTCTCGGCAAATTGTTCTCTTCCAGCTAATAAGGCAAATTCCCTTGATTGACACTGTAATGGATTAACTCAGATCCTTAAAAGTTGATATTCAAGGTTGAGATTTGGACCCCTTTTCTCCTTAATTAAAGTTTGAAGGATTAATTGGTTTTGGGAGGAAAGATTTTTATGAACATGCTTCTAAGCAAGATTTTATAAAGGAAAAGAAATAATAAGTGTGTAACGATTTAAGAAAAGGGTAATTTTGGTTGAGGTTTAAAACATAAATTTATAATAGTTGAATGGATTAAAAAATAATGGAATGTGATCGTTACAGTTTCTAATGAAGGAATGCTGAGTTCAAGGCACATTTGTTGGTTATTTAAGCATAAATTCCTCAACTCGGTCTTGTTTAAATGTTATTATTAGTTACGTCGTTGTCACCAGGCTGCTTACATGTTTTCCAAAATTTCTAAAAGCTTACTACTATCTTGCATTTAAAAAAATCTTCCAAAATGGGGATTATTTTGGTTTGTCGCTCTACGGTCAACGTGTGCACACGAGAGTTTAATAGAACGGGACCTACAGTTTAAAGTTGATCCTGAACCACTGCAAACTTTTTGGGCACCACCGGGAATCGAACCTGAAACCTGTACTACTGAGCGCCAGAGCACTAGCCACTGGGCCATGAGAAATGGTATCGAGTCTCCTCGTTTTTAAAACACAAAGTCTACAACAAAGCCATTGCGATTGAGCCACGAGCCAGTCATGCACTACTTAAAAAACATACATAGTTATTTTATCAATAATATATAAATATATCGATAAAGTTTAATATTTTATTATGATTTTTTATATCAAATCATACAAAGTCATGCAAAATCAAACAATACAACCAAATAAATATTATCTCTAAATCCAATAAATATTTTTAATAGCTGAACATTAAATATAGGGGTATTATTTGAGTAGGGTTTCTAATGATTTGTGTTTAAAAGCATTTAAACAATAAAAATGCTATGTTAAAAAGAATTTAATAAAATGATAATATTGGATTTAAAAAGATGCGCCAGTGCACACTGCAATGATTCTTCGTGACATTTTCGCCAAAAAGGAAACTCATATCGCTCCACAATCACCGTATTCACACCGTGCGGCTTTTGCCTATTCCCTACACTCAAAAGACCACTCCGGGAACTCCTTCTTGAGTCTATTAAAGTGATTCAACGTGAATCTCTCTTGAAGGCCATCCTTGACGATGACTTTTTAGCATGCACTGAGGTTTTTGGAAAAAAAGTTATCATAAGTGCGTTGTGTCCGGAGCGGATTACTTTGAAGGCGATGAAAAAATTTGGAAGAATATATAAAGTGTTTTTGAAAAAAAAATAATCGGTCTTACGTTTTGGGCACAGTAGTAAATGGAGTTGAAAATTAACGCTTTTGTTCTTAGACAAACCCAACTAATTTTTATTTTACTTTGCATAGAATTATAATATGCCTCCGAAATAAAACTAAAATAAATATTTTTTAGAGTAACATTTAGATAATAAACATACACGTTATTCAAACAGTTATGTTAAACAAGGTTTTTTAAAAAGAAGTTTTAAAATTAACTTTACATTTTTACTTAATCGTGATTTTTTGTGAGCATAAAATTATGATAAACTTTAAAAACAAATGCTTTTACAGCAAATCTTTGAGACGTAAAAGAAATCTTAAGATCTCTATACAAATAAAGCTTTTTTTTTTTTAGTATGAATTTAAAAGTTAATTTAGACAAGTGAGGAATATTTATTTAATATTTATGAAAAGCATCCGATTTTTTCATGTAAATTCCCTGAACACATTTTGTTAAATTTCATGAAAATTTTGTTCTTTCTTTTAATAAACATCTTACACGTTTGCTCTTTCCTAACTAAAAATTTTTTTCTTGGCCATTTTATCTCTTGTAAAAGAAGTTAATGACACATGGTGCAGGTGTTGTTTTTAAAAATATTATAATTTTTTCCTCACATTCAGTCTTGTCAACTTACTACGGTAGGAGTTTTTAAGCAAGAAACAGATTTCTCTTGGCAGGTATTAAATTTCCCTAAAGATTAGTTCTGGCACATCTACGAAAATAAATACGCGGCGTTTATCCACGTAGTTTAAATCTCTAAATTTTCAATTTTATAATACCGTTTTTTTCCAAGCCCATATCAATTTGAATGAAAGATTTTTTTTCTTACTGTAGTATTTTTGAAACTGTTCTTTACGAACAAGAACCGAGAACATTTTGATTCCGATGGGAATTTTGTTCCCGTAGTTTATTAAAATTTTCTCTTGACTTAAAAAAAGGGTTCTACTTTTTTTCTACTTAAAATCTTTTTAAGCTCACCAATAACAAGACTCGAGTTCTCTAGGTTCTTTTACAGTACACAATATTTTTTTTTGTAATGTGAAATTTGTTAAGAGGTAAATGGCATTGAGTTTTTTTAATTAGAATCAAACTGTGGCTTGAATCCCATTTTAAACGATTCTGTATCTGGGTGACGGACAGATAAGTTCTTGAGCCGATATGTCTTTTCGTATGTACTAAAAGTTTGGTTTGTCGCTCAACGGTCATTATGTGCGCACTTTGATCTAATTAGACTAGGACTTGTAGTTTAACGTGGATTCCTAACCGCTAACACACATCCATGCCGCCTCCAGAATTTGAACCTGATGCATGTGGTACCAAACGCCAGAGTGCTAGCCAATTGGCCATGTACTAGACAAAAAACCCAGCTGACTTCCATTTAGGTGTTCGTTCCAAATTGCAGTAGTACCAAATGGATGTAATGTAATGTAGTAGGACCCTGCAAAAACCTGAGCTTTATTTATCAATGCCATTATATGATAACGGCATTGATGTATGAAATTTATGAATGCCGTTTGGTTTGAAGAGAAAAGGAAGGAAAGTGTAAGTCACCAAATGCCATTCTTTTGGGTGTTCGATCCAAATTGCGATAATACAAAATGGATGCAGTGCAGTAGGATTACGTGGCTTCACCTGCAAAACCTTGGTTTTAATGTATCATTACCGTTATATAAAAACAGCATGTATTCATGAAATTTATCAACACTATTTCATCTGTAGAGGAGAGGAGGGAAGTTGTGAATCCCATAAAAGGGAATTCTGTTGGGTGTTCGGTTCAAATTGCTATGATAGAAAATGGATGCATTGCAGTAGGACCACGTGGGTTTACCCGGCAAAAAACTGGGCTTTATATATAAAAACCATTGTATAAAAACAGCGTTAATTTATGAAGTTTATCAACACTATTTCATCTGAAGAGGAGTGGAGGAAAGTGCAAGGAAGCAAAATACCATTCTTTTGGGTGTTAGGTCCAAATTGAGATAATACAAAATAGATCCAGTGTCGCAGGTGCTGTAGCTTTACCCTACAAAACAATGAATTTCGTATAGAAATTAGGAAGTTTTATGGTCTAGTGGCTATGAAATTTAATGGTATAGTGGATATAAAATTTAATGGTCCAGAAGGATATAAATTTTAATGGTATAGTGGAAAACAGACAGAAATTTTTCATATTATAAACTTTATTAAGAAAATAAGATTTAGACTGATTTAAACCATAGAAGGTACACATTTTCTTTTATTTTTCTCCCCCCTAATTATTTGATTAAAAACCTGTAAGGCCAAAATTCTTATTCCACATATTTGCTCCTGAAATGCCAAGAAGGAAGTTGTGTTTATCTTTTTGCATTATTATGGGTGGTTGATTTCTCCCCAGTCAGTCCGATTATCAATAAGAGATGTTTTTATATATATTGTCACAATTGCCATCGAGTCTCCTCTTTTCTCAAAGCAGTGACTATAACAATGCCCAGCGTATTCAAATCTAGGCCCTCCTGCTATTCAACTAAATATAAGGATACTTCTTCTTGAGAAAAAAATTATTTAAAGATTTTTTGTTATAAGTAATCTATATTGCACGAATCACAGGCGACAATCAAATTGTCAGTGCCATACTAGTTTTTTTTTTTTTTTTTAGTTTCTTCAATAAATTATAGGATGAAAGTATTTTTAAGCATTGAGAATTTCGTAAAGCATAGCATGTAATTTCAAAACAAACAGCATACGTAATGTTTGATACGAATTTAACCAGTCTTCTACAGCAAGAGCGTCAAACTCACGTTGGCGATTTTCATGCGGTCCAAAACTGCTGCGATTGCGTAAATTAAATTGTACGTTCTTAGAAACATTTTAACTTAATACTTATAGTTGAATTATAATTTAAACCATATTTTATGTGCTGTTCGAAGCAGATTTTGTCTTCAAATGCGTCCTGTGAGAATGCCCCCTCCCTCCAAGGAAGGAAACAGTTTGGCATCCTTGTTTTACAGGTTTCGGTTTCCTTCTAAAAATTTACAAATGTCCAAATTTATTTGCGGTTCGAGACATCTCTTCAAATGCTGCCCATGGGATTTTTTTTCTGAAGGAATCGAAAGAGTTTGGCATACCTGTTCCAGAGGTTTCAATTATCCTCGGAAAGTTTTACATAAGCGATTATTATTATGCCGTTCTAGACAATTTACCTTCAAATGTGCCCGTGAGAATTTTTTTTGTCGTAGAAAGAAGGAGAGTATGACATCCAGGTCTTACAGGCTTCAATTTTCCAATACAAATTTTGCAAAAGTCAGTGCAATTTTTTTATTAATAAAAGCATTTGGGTAATTGATTATATAATAATATAACTCATGTAGTAAACATAATTTACAGCTAAAATTTTCAATATTTTTTGAGTTCAAGTTTCTTCTGTTTTCACTAATTATGTATAATTTTATATTTATTAATGAATGAAAATTATTTATAAAGGACTTTCTGCAATATAGTGAAAAAAAGTAGGAATTGTCTTTAAAAAAAAATTATATTACTTGTTTTAAACATTCATGAAAGAAGGGGGAGAAAATGCTTACAAAAAAGCTCGGTGATTTAGAAAGCAAGTCAAACTGTTATTTTTCCTATTTTCTTTGTCCAAATAATGCCCAAAGAAAATAGTATGTTGGTTTTGACAGATTATATTTTTGATTATCTACCAGATTGATCTTATTTTTATATATGTATTTATAAACAACGCATATAACTGATACAATTTATCAGTATTTAAAAGCAATTTACCTATCCTAAGATTCAACAAAATGTACACATTTGATAGCATTTAATAAAAAAAATATTAAATTAAATAAATATGAAGCTAAAAGACATCTAATATTTTTAATTATTAATTAATAAGTTAACTAACATTTATGTAACAATTGAAATTTAAAAAAAAATTACCTATTCATTAGGAAAATTTCAATTAAATTCCGACCTACTTAGATGTACATCGTGTTTTTTTAACTGGATTTATATTTTTTTGCAAAGAATTACATATACAAAAAAATTCAGACAAAGGAATTTGATTTTATATATTTACTGCTATGTTGTATTTATAAACAATGCATATAATTGTTTAAATTTATCAATTCAGATTATATAATAGTAAGCAAAATATGTCTTTTAATATATATTTATTAACAAAAAAAATCTTTTTTTTTTTGTGTTTCCTTAAAAAAATTATTTTGTTGTAAACTAAGAATTAATTAATTTAATGATATGAGGATAATATGAGAAATCTGTCTTTTTTATTTAATAAGATTTACTATTCAATCACTTTTAAATCTTTCAAGTGTTAATTTAATACTAAAATTAAATCACACAGTTTCAAAGAATTACTAACACTCCCGAGGCTCCTCACTTAACAAGGTTAGAGATTTCTACGCAATCCTCTTAAAGACTGTTTTCTCACTTTAGGTTTTTTTTTAAAATTATAATTATCTTCTTTATCCTATTATCTAAAGAACAGCGATCCCCTTTTAGACTGCAGTCTCAGTTTTGTGATGTGAATATCTGCAGTCAATAAAGAAGAGATTTCTCTCGGCAAATTGTTCTCTTCCAGCTAATAAGGCAAATTCCCTTGATTGACACTGTAATGGATTAACTCAGATGCCGTGTCACTGGCAAAGGATTCAAGATGGAGCTTCGGACCCCTTTCCTCCTTAATTAAAATTTGAAGGATTAATTAGTTTTGGGAGGAAAGATTTTTATGAACATGCTTCTAAGCAAGATTTTATAAAGGAAAAAAGAATAAGTGTGTAACGATTTAAGAAAACAGTAATTTTTGGTTGAGAATTAAAAAATAAATTTATAATAGTTGAATGAATTAATATATAATGGAATGTGATTGTTACAGTTTCTAATGAAGAAATTCTGAGTTCAATGCTCATTTGCTAGTTATTTAAGAATAGATTATTCAACTACGGCTTATTTAAATGTTATTATTAGTTACATCGTTGTCACCAGGCTACATAAATGTTTTCCAAAATTTCTAAAAGCTTACTACTATCTTGCATTTAAAAAAAATCTTCCAAAATGGGGATTGGTTTAGTTTGTCAATCTACGATGATCTTGTGCACACGGGGGTTAAATAGAGCGGGACCTACAGTGTAAAATGGATACCGAACTACTACAAACATTCAGGGCACCACTGGGACTCGAACATGAAACACCGAGTGCCAGAGCGCTAGCCACTGGGCCATGACAAAGGATATCGATACTCCTCGTTTTTAAAACACAAAGTCTACAACAAAGCCATTGCCATTGAGAAACGAGCCAGTCATGCAATACTTAAAAAAACATTCATAGTCATTTTTTCAATAATATATACATATATCGATAAATATTAATATTTTATTATGATTTTGTATATCATATCATACAAAGTCATGCAAAATCAAACAATACAACCAAGTAAATAGTGTCTCTAAATTCAATAAATATTTTTAATAGCTGGACATTAAATATGCACGTATTATTTGACTATTTCTTATAATTTGCTTTTAAAAGCATTTAAAAAAATAAAAATGTGCAAATGATTTGGAATATTGAAATCATAGAAATGCTATTTTAAAAAGAATTTAATAAAACGCTACTAATGGATAAAAAAAGATTCATTTTACCAAAAGCAATTAAACTTGCAAAATAAAGAAATAATGTTATTTGTAATAGAATGTGTTTTTTTATTTATTTTAATGATGACATTCAAATTGACACAGTTATTTTTAGTTCTGAAGTTTTTCTGAAAGGCAATCAATTCCTTATTTTATTACCACATTATATTTTCTGTCCATATTCTTTGCTCCATAAACCATTTTATATGAAGTAATCGAGTTATATGTAATAATACAGAGTCCAAAATGTAAGACCAATTTTCAATTGAAAATTCCCGGGGCTTATGGAATTTCATTTTTTTCTTTTTTAGGTTGTTTTTACTGTCCTTGACATCTGTGTGAAATTTGGCACGAAAATATTCATTAGTGTTTGAGTGACGTTTGGCTCTGTGAGACGTTAAAACGGATTCCGGCGATTTTTGAAATGTCTGAATTCATTCAGAAAATAATTTGCATTCAATTTTGTTTGCGAAAACGTATAGAATGTTGCAGAAGGCATTCGGTGAGCATTCCTATATCGGAACGGAATGTTTAGAAGTGGTAAATGCAGAGAAGAAGTTGAAGACGAAAAGCGCTCTGGTCGACCATCAATCACAACCGACGAAGCTCATGTCCAAAAAATTAAGGATTTGGTGCCTGCAAATCATCAATTTACAATTGCTGATCATTTTGTAATTTCAAAAGGGTCTGTCAATTCCATTTTGGCCCTCAAATACGTCAAATGTCGATTGCAAGTGTAACGATTATCGACAACACTGAATGCGCCAGCTCACACTGCATTGAGTCTTCGTGACCTTTTCGCCAAAATTGAAACCCATATCACTACACAGCGACCGTATTCACACCGTGTGACTTGTGGCTATTCCCTAACCTCAAAACACCACTCTGGGGACACCTTTTTCAGTACATTAAAGTGATTCAACGTGAATCTCCGCGCGCTTTTAAGGCGATGCCTGCCGATGACTTTTTAGCATGCACTGGTGGTTTTTGGAAAAAAAGTTGCCTTAAGTGCATTGTGTCCGGAGGGGATTACTTTGAAGGTGATGAAATAAATTTGGAAGAATAAATAAAGAGTTTTTGAAAAAAATAATTGGTCTTAATTTCTGGACGCAGTAATAAATGAAGTTGAAAATGAACGCTTTTGTTCTCCGACAAACACAACCAATTTTTATTTTACTTTGCATAGAATTATAATATGTCTCCGAAATAAAACTAAAATAAATATTTTTTAGAATAACATTTAGATAATAAAAATTCATGTTATTTAAACAGTTATGTTAAACAAGATATTTTAAAAAGAAGTTTTAAAATCAACTCTACCTTTTTATAGTACTTAATCGTGTTTTTTGTTGAATCTAAAATTACGATAAATTTTTAAAACAAAGGCTTTGATAGTAAATCTTTGAGACGTAAAAGAAATCTTAAGATCTCTATACAAATAAAGCTTTTTTTTAGTATAAATTTTAAAATTAATCTAGACAAGTGAGAAAAATTTATTTAATATTTATAAAAAGCACCCGACTTTTGTCAGGTTCATTCCCTAAACACGTTAAATTTCATGAAAATTTTGTTCTTTCCTTTAATAAACATCTTACACGTTTGCTCTTTTCTAACTAAAGATTTTTTTCTTGGCCATTTTATCTCTTGTAAAAGAAGTTAATGACACATAGTGCAGGTGTTGTTTTTAAGAATATTATAATTTTTTCCTCACATTCAGTCTTGTCAACTTACTACAGGAAGAGTTTTTAAGCAAGAAACAGACTTCTCTCGGCAGGTATTAAATTTCCCTAAAGATTAGTTCTGGCACATCTGCGAAAATAAATACGCAGCGTTTATCCACGTAGTTTAAATCTCTAAATTTCCAATTTTCTAATACCGTTTTTTTCTTCAAGCACGTTTCAATTTGAATGAAAGATTTTTTTTCTTACTGTAGTATTTTTGAAACGGTTCTTTACGAACAAGAACCGGGAACAGTTTGATTCCGATGGGAATTTTGTTCCCGTAGCTTATTAAAATTTTCTCTTGACTTAAAAAAAGGGTTCTACTTTTTTTCCATTTAAAATATTTTTAAGGTCACCAATAACAAGACTCGAGTTCTCTAGGTTCTTTTATATTACATAACATTTTTTTTTGTTGTGAAATTTGTTAAGAGGCAAATGGCATTGAGTTTTTTTAATTAGAATCAAACTGTGGCTCGAAACTCATTTTAAAAGATTCTGTATCTGGGTGACGGACAGATAAGTTCTTGAGCCGATATGTCTTTTCGTATGTACTAAAAGTTTGGTTTGTCGCTCAACGGAACGGTCATTTTGTGCCCACTTTAAGCTAATTAGACCAGGATTTGTAGTTTAACGTGGATTCCTAACCGTTAATACACATCCATGCCGCCGCCAGAATTTGAAACTGATGCATGTGGTACCAAAGCCAGAGGGTTAGCCAATTGGCCACGTACTAGAGAAAAAAACCAGCTGACTTCCATTAAGGTGTTCGTTCCAAATTGCAGTAGTACCAAATGGATGTAATGTAATGTAGTTGGACCCTCCAAAAACCTGAGCTTTATTTATCAATGCCATTATATGATTACGGCATTGATATATGAAATTTATGAATGGCGTTTGGTTTGAAGAGAAAAGGAAGGAAAGTGTAAGTCACCAAATGCCATTCTTTTGGGTGTTCGATCCAACTTGGGATAATACAAAATGGATGCAGTGCAGTAGGATTACGTGGCTTCACCTGCAAAACCGTGGTTTTAATGTATCAATACCATTATATAAAAACAGCATGTATTTATGAAATTTATCAACACTATTTCATCTGTAGAGGAGAGGAGAGAAGTTGTGAAACCCATAAAATGCAATTCTGTTGAGTGCTCGGTTCAAATTCCTATGATAGAAAATGGATGCATTGCAGTAGGACCACGTGGGTTCACCCGGCAAAAAAGTGAGCTTTATATATCAATACCATTATATAAAAACAGAATTGATTTATAAATGTTTTAAATGCTATCTCATCTGAAGATGACAGGAGAAAGGTTAAAGTCAGCAAAATACCATTCTTTTGGATGTTAGGTCCAAATTGAGATAATACAAAATGGATGCAGTGTCGCAGGTGCTGTAGCTTTACCCTACAAAACCATGAATTTCGTATAGAAATTAGAAAGTTTTATGGTCTATTGGCTATGAAATTTAATGGTATAGTAGATATAAAATTTAATGGTCCAGAAGGATATAAATTTTAATGGTATAGTGGAAAACAAACAGAAATTTGTCATGTTATAAACTTTATTAAGAAAGATTTAGACTTTTTCACTTAAGCTTTGTAAATCGATCTCTGTTTCGGTATTTGCACATCGTAAGGGATCTTACAGGTTAGCGTCTATTATGTTTGAGCGTGTTTTGTGTTTGGTCAATTTCATTTTTGAAAAAAAAAAGCGATTCGCAGGTGTAAGTTGAACCAAAAGCGCTAACAACGTTTTGTGTAATACGTCTCAAATTATATATATAGATCATATTGATGCACAAGTAATGTATTTTTTTTAATACATTGGTTTTCACTACTTCGGCCATTATAAAATAAATACATTTTGTACAAGTGTGATAAATCTTACGGGCCGGGAAAATGTTCAAGTCGGAACGCGGGTTGGCCACCCCGTGTATAAGCCCTCAAATGCCAACCTGCTGGGTGTTTGATTCAAATTGAGATAATACAAAGTGGATGCAGTGTCGCAGGTCCTATAGCTTCACCCTACAAAAGCCATGCATTTCGTATATAAATTAGAAAGTTTAATGGCCTAGTGGATTTGAAATTTAATGGTATATCGGATATAAAATTTAATGGTCTAGCGGATATAAATTTTAAAGGTCTAGTGAAAAATAGACAGAAATTTTTCATATTATAAACTTTGTAACGAAAGTAAAATTTAGACCGATTTAGACCATAAAAGGGACACATTTTTTTAGTTTTCTTCCCCTATTTATTTCATTAAAAACCGGTAAGGCAAAAATTCTTCTTCCACATATGTGTTTATCTTTTTGCATTATTCTGGGCTGTTGATTTCTCCCACCAGTCAGTCCGATTATCGATGAGAGATGTTTTTTTACATATATTGTTACAATTACTATCGGATCTTTCTCAAAGCAGGGACTATAACAATGCCATTGGATTCGAATCTAGGCCCTTCTACATTTTAGCTGCTGACAATGTCACTATGGGAGGAGTCGAGCTCACGAAACAGCTGACCCCATTTTTTCACAAAAATTAATACGGCGATTAATAATTATTAATTTGAAAGGGTGTCTAGCGCTCTGGCTCCCGGTGCCACAGCTTTCGGGTTCGATTCCCGGTGGTGCCATGGATGTTTGTAGTGGTTCGGAATCTAATAAAAGCCGTAGTAAAATTAAGTTACGTAATCAAGCACTATAATGACTTTATAGGATTACCTTTTTTAAGGTACTTTTCAAGAATATACATTAAAGTTGCATAAAAAGGATTTTTTTTTATTTTGAAATATTTTAGAGGTTAAAACGATGCACTTTAAATAGATAGTATTTATTTTATTAATAGTGCATCATTTTGATATAGATGACTTAATATTATATCCATATCGTTTCATCTCCTGGATTCGTTTCGTAGTATTATATTAAATTTAAATAATTTTTGAGATGATTATACGTTCTTCAGAAGTCCCACATGGGTTGTTCACCATCTGTACCTTCTTTGATCCCATATGTAATTTTAGCTATTAGTATGAAATTTTGAAATAAACTTGTTTGTTGCAGCCGCTTTTACGACGAGTTTTCACAGAATGCTAAAATCTGGCGTCCCATGTCAACCAAACTGAAGTCTATGCTTTTAAACCCAGTTTTTCAATGCACGGAATCAAATTACATATAATTTTTACGTATCAGACATATTCATCTAAACGCACTCTGGAAAGAATAAGAAACTGGATTTGTTTCACGATAGTAAAAAAACAAGTAATATAAAAAAAAAATTATATTCAATTCCTACTTTTTTTTTCACTCTATTGCAGAAAGTCCTTTATAAATAATTTTCATTCATTTTTCTATTGGTAGATATATGGAACTTAAATGTAAAAAAAAAACTAAAATGGTGTTAATTAAATTTAATGAATGAATTAATATTTGAAAAGAATTAAAATCCATTGTCATCCACTACAAGTTTAAAAAAAATGTATTTGAACTCGAGTGGATGAATAAAAAGTATTTTATGAACGATTGAAAATTTGAACAATTTGAATTGAGCTAATAGAAAGTATTGAAAAAAAAACTTTTGGTTTAGGCCAGATGATTGAAAATAATTGTTCTTTACCCTCCTAGCATTTCGAGTTATCGGTGGAAACACAAATTTAGAGTTCAGACTTTTAGTTGTAGTTATTGCTTAAAAAATGAGGCAATAAAGATAGCTAATGTGAATTTGTTTCGGCTTTCAGACTGACAATTAAATGAGAATTTTGCAAGTTTTTACCATTTGAATTCTGAAAGTTATTCATAAGAGGAGGCTTCTTAAAAAGTATTAACTCTGTCCCTTTTTCTAAACAGTCATGAAAGAAGGGGGAGAAAATGCTTACAAAAGAGCTCGGTGATTTAGAAAGAAAGTCAAACTGCTATTTTTCCTATTTTCTTTGTCCAAATATTGCTCAAAGAAAATAGTACGTTTATTTTAACAGATTATATTTTTGATCATCTACCAGATAGATCTTTTTTTTATATATGTATTTATAAACAATGCATATAACTGATAAAATTTATAAGTATTTAAAAGCAATTTACCAATCCTAAAATTCAACAAATTATATAAATTTGATAGCATTTAATAAAAGAAAATATTAAATTAAATAAATCTGAAGCAAAAAGACATCTAATAATTTTAATTATTAGTTAATAAGTTAACTAACATTCTTGTAAGCAATCAAAATTAAAAAAAAAGAAAATTACCTATTAATTACGAAAACTTCAATTAAATTACCTAATTACTTAGATATACATCGTGTTTTTTTAACTGGATTTATATTTTTTTACATAGAATTACATATACAAAAAAATTCAGACAAAGATATCAGACATTTATATATTCTACTGCTATGTTGTATTTATAAATTGTTGAATTTGTGTTATAAATTGTTATTTATAATTGCTTAAATTTATCAATTCAGATTTATATCATAGTAAGCAAAATATGTCTTTTAATATATATTTATTAAAAAAAAAAAAAAAAAAAAATCCCTTTTTTTTGTATTTCCTTAAAAAAATTGTTTTGTTGTAAACTAATTATTAACTAATTTAATATAGAATTAATTAATTTAATATAGAATTAATTAATTTAATATAGAATATGTTATTTAATATTAGAAAACTGCCTTTTTTATTTAACAAGATTTACTATTCAACCACTTTTAAACCCTTTTTAATTGTTAAATTTATACTAAAATTAAATCCCACAGTTTTCAAGAATTACTAACACCCCCGACGCTCATCACTAAACAAGGTTAGAAATTTCTACGAAATCCTCTTAAAGAGTGTTTCTCACTTAAGGTTTCTTTTTTAAAATTATAATTATCTTCTTTATTCTATTATCTGAAGAACAGTGATCCCCTTTTAGACTGCAGTCTCAGCTTTGTGATGTCTGCAGTCAGAAAAGAAGAGATTTCTCTGGGCAAATTGTTCTCTTCCAGCTAATAAGGCAAATTCCCTTGATTGACACTGTGATGGATTAACTCAGATCCCGTGTCACTGGCAAAGGACTCAAGATGGCAGCTTTATACCCCTTTTCTCCTTAATTAATGTTTGAAGGATTAATTGGTTTTGGGAGAAAATATTTTTATGAAGATGCTTCTAAGCAAGATTTTATAAAGGAAAAAGGAATAAGTGTGTAACGATTTAAGAAAAGAGTAATTTTGGTTGAGGTTTAAAAAATAAATTTATAATAGTTAAATGAATTAAAATATAATGGAATGTGATTGTTACAGTTTCTAATGATGCAATTCTGAGTTCAAGGCTCATTTGTTAGGTTATTTAAGAAAATATTCCTCTACAAGGGTTATTCAAACGTTATAAGTTTCCCATGGGTTGTTTACTGTTTGTAATTTCTTTAATTCCATATGTAATTTTAACTTTTTGTATCAAATTTAGAAATAAATTAATAAATTAACTAACAATCCTGTAACCGATGAAAATTAAAAAAAAATTACCTATTACTTTAACGTACATTGTGTTTTTATAATTGGAATTATACTGTATTACACATAATGTCATATGCAAAGAATTTCAGACAAAAGCATTTTTGTCTTATGTATTTTTCTGCTATGTCGTATTTATAAACAACTCACATAATTTTTTCAAAGATATCAGTATTTCAGATTATATAATAATAAGCAAAACATGTCCTTTAATATATATTAATCAACAAAAAAGCCTCATTTTGTGTTTTTAATTTACTGTTTTTAAAAAAAACTGTTTTGTTGTAAACTAAGTGTTAAGTAATTTAATATAGAATTAATTAATTTAAAATAGAATGCATTTTTTGATATGGGAAAGCTGTCTTTTTTATTTAATAATATCTACTTTTCAATCACTTTTAAATGCTTTTCAATTGTTAATTTACTTACTAAAATTAAATCACACAGTTTCAAAGAATTACTAACACCCGCGAGACTCATCACTAAACAAGGTTAGAAATTTCTACGGAATCCTCTTAAAGACTGTTTCTCACTTAAGATTTCTTTTTTAAAATTATAATTATCTTCTTTATTCTATTATCTGAAGAACAGTGATCCCCTTTTAGACTGCAGTCTCAGCTTTGTGATGTGAATATCTGCAGTCAATAAAGAAGAGATTTCTCTCGGCAAATTGTTCTCTTCCAGCTAATAAGGCAAATTCCCTTGATTGACACTGTAATGGATTAACTCAGATGCCGTGTCACTGGCAAAGGATTCAAGATGGAGCTTCGGACCCCTTTCCTCCTTAATTAAAATTTGAAGGATTAATTAGTTTTGGGAGGAAAGATTTTTATGAACATGCTTCTAAGCAAGATTTTATAAAGGAAAAAAGAATAAGTGTGTAACGATTTAAGAAAACAGTAATTTTTGGTTGAGAATTAAAAAATAAATTTATAATAGTTGAATGAATTAATATATAATGGAATGTGATTGTTACAGTTTCTAATGAAGAAATTCTGACTTTAAGGCTCATTTGTTTGTTAGTTATTTAAGAAAAGATTCCTCAATTAGGGCTTATTTAAATATTATTATCTGTTACGTCGTTGCCAACTGGCTACATACAAGTTTCGCAAAGCGTACTACTATATTGTCTTTAAAGCCTTTGCCTTGCCAAAACTTACTACTATCTTGCCATTCCCGATCCTACAGAATAGGTAGGTTTATATACCGCTGGGCATCAAGATCAAATTATATAGGACCAGTTCGAAAATAAAGAGAACGTAAATGCTTTCTTATTTGGATGTCATGTGTGAGAAAACCTGGAAAACATATGCCAGGCAGCCTGATTGTCCATACGAGACTATATCACCATGGAATCTTTTGCATTTTGGAAAGTAGTGACAATAACGTTTGTCAACTTTGGATTTGATTTTCAGCCATCTTCCATGCTGTTTATGCTATCACATTTTTTTCTGTTAAACAGGAATAAGTCTCTGTTATATTATTGTTCCTTCATTCTGTTATCTAAAGAACAGCGATCTCCTTTTAGACTGCAGTCTCAGTTTTGCGATGTGAATATCTGCAGTCAATAAAGAAGAGATTTCTCTGGGCAAATTGTTCCCTTCCAGCTAATAAGGCAAATTCCCTTGATTGACACTGTAATGGATTAACTCAGATCCCATGTCACTTGGCAAAGGATTCAAGATGGCAGCTTTGGACCCATTTTCTCCTTAATTAAAGTTTGAAGGATTAATTGGTTTTCGGAGAAAAGATTTTTATGAACATGCTTCTAAGCGAGATTTTATAAAGGGAAAAAGAATAAGTGTGTAACGATTTTAGAAAAGGGTAATTTTGGTTGAGAATTAAAAAATAAATTTATAATAGTTGAATGAATTAAAATATAATGGAATGTGATTGTTACACTTTCTAATGAAGAAATTCTGAGTTCAAGGCTCATTTGTTAGGCTATTTAAGAATATATTCTTCACCCAGGGTTTTTGAAATGTTATTATTAGTTACTAGCATTTGTTTGAAACCTGGCATCGTTGTCAACGGGTTTTTTAAAGTTTGGTTTTTAACACAAGGAGGGTTTTATATATCCTGGACATCAGGATCAAATTCTATGGGACCAGTTATTCAAACACAAGGAACTAGAGAGATGATTTTGCATTTGGATAAGTGTCACGTGGGAGAAAACCTGGGAAACAACTGCCAGACAGACAGATTGTCCTTACGAGACTGTATCCCCATGTAATCTTTGAGTATTTAAAAGTAGTGACAACAAAGTATGCCAACCGTGGATTTGATCCTGAGCCATCTTTCTCACTAGCTGTTTATGCTATCACTTGTTTTTTGGCGAACAGGGATAGGCTTCAAGGTTCTCCTGTTTGTAATGAATCGAAGAGGATGAGGAAGTTGCCTTCCGGGAGGACTTTTAGGAGTAATTGCCTCACATCACACAAAAACTTCCACTAGGCAGCCTGATTGTCCACATGAAACACATTGACACACGCTGTCATAATCACTATTTATCAGCGACTGTAACAGAAAACCACTACTGTTTCACAAGTTGGGCTGCATTACAATTTTGAAAATCATACATTTTAATTCATTCGTTTGAAGTAGTAGAGTAGTACGATCTTGAACAACACAGTTCATTATCATCAAATTACCTAAGCAATGGACTTTTTCCCAGTGTGATCCAACTTATCTATAGAAGAAATCTCCCGTAAGGAATTCCTCGAACTTACTTTCTAACCTCTGTTATTTTCTTCTTTTTTCTCCATGGAGAGATTGGATAAACCCATAGTTTTAGAAAGCCCTTCCGTTACAATCGAGAACAGCATGAATGAATGTATCCTATATCCTATCTAAGGATGTCAGTTCTAAATTGCAGTGGTTAAATGTCAGTGCAGTGTAGTAGGTTCTTCATGGTGCAGCATGGTAACGTTGTACTTGTTACATCGCTTACATTATATCGCTTACATTTAAATCGCTTACATTACATCGCTTAACATTTAATTGAAGAATAATTTTACAGTCACTAGTTTGATATTGTAAAAGAGCAATAATTAAAAGATATACAATAAATATATTATCGATGAATCTGTAGCCATCGAAACATTAAGAAATTTTGATAGACTGGGATAGAGATTATATTTAAATGTAACAGAATAAATATAATATTATTCATAATTAGTAAAAACTGATGAAACTTGAATTCAAAAAATATTGAAAATTTTTGCTATAATTTATGTTTACTACATCAATTATATTATTATATAATCAATTACCCAAATGCTTTTATTAATAAAAAAATTGTACTGACTTTTGTAAAATTTGTATTGGAAAATTGAAGCCTGTAGAACCTGGATGTCATACTCTCCCTCTTCCTTCGGCAAAAATAATTCTCGCGGGCACATTTGAAGGTAAATTGTCTAGAACGGCATATTAAAAATCGCTTATGTAAAACTTGCCGAGGATAATTGAAACGTCTGGAACGATTCCTTCAGAAAAAAAATCTCATGGGCAGCATTTGAAGACATGTCTCGAACAGCAAATAAAGTCGGGCTTTTGTAAACTTTTAGAAGGAAACCGAAACCTGTAAAACAGGGATGCCAAACTGTGGGCAACTCCTTGGAGGGGGGGGAACTGTCCGTCTGTTTCGAACAGCACATGAAATATGGTTTAAATTATAATTCAGCTATAAGTATTAAGTTAAAATGTTTCTAAGAGTGCACAATTTAATGTACGCAATCGCAGCGGTTTTGGACCGCATGAAAATCGCCAGCGTGAGTTTGGCTCTCTTGCTGCAGAAAACTGGTTAAATTCGTATCAAACATTATGTATGTTGTTTGTTTTGAAATTACATGCTATGCTTTACGAAATTCTCAATACTTAAAAATATTTTTATCCTATAATTTACTAAATAAACTAAAAAAAAAAAATCTTGTATGGCACTGACATTATGATGTCGCCAGTGATTCGTGTAATATAGATTACTTATCACAAAGAATCCTTAAATAATTTTAAGGAAATTAGTTAATAGCATAGTAGCTAGTTAATAGCATGTTGCTGTTATCAAAAGCAAGACTTTACTAGAACTGCATTCATGCAGCGTTAAACAGGAAACATTACGGGTGCTGCTGGTACATTGTACCAAAGCTGTACAATTTGAATTTTAAACGAACCATTCAAGGGTGGGGTAGGACATCCGTGATTCAGATATCCTCTCCTTTTCCTCACTCTATGAAAATACTTTCAGGCTAATGGATGTATTATACCAATCTCTAACAAATAAATGAAGATTTCGTAACTTGTCTAATTTGTAACCGATATCTCTCAATTGCGAAATCTAATATGCCATCCAACACTCCGCTGTGTCCTTACTAATAATATTACGCTGAATAATTATACTTGTTTGAATTGATGAAAATAATTTGTAACACATTATTTGAATCAGATATGCAATTTTTATTTCATAACTGCCCATAATTTATATGAATATAATTAACTCTATTATATTCGTATATAAAAAAAATATTTGAACTTCTTTTATGAATATTCTTTTTTTTATTTAAAGAATACGTACTTTTTTTGCATGCTTGCAATGTTGGTTTTTTTAACTACTATTCTTTAACTACTAACTACTAATAAAAACTACATTAACTACTACTACTTTTACCTACTATTCTCTGATGTTTCACTGCAGGAACAGTTTTCAATGTTTGAATCAATGAAAATTTCCTCTAAATGAAAAAAGGGTAAATTTTTTTTAATCATTCCTTTATTCACAATACATAAATATTATACACAGAAATCAGCCGACACTTAGTACAATATATACAGACTATAATATCTTTGCAATGAATAACATTGAGTGCACAAAGCGTTTACATAAAAATATTCTGAATAAAGGCTTTACAAATTCACTACACAAAATATTTCTAGGAGTTTGAAATGTCGTTGATTATATTGAGGTTCAGTGATAGAAATATTTGGTTTATATCACATTAGCAACAATACTTTCAGGCAATTAAAAAGCCATGTATCCATGCACACAGAAGCAATTTTGGGAAAAAAAACACTGATTGATCTCGAGGCTCATTGTTTATAAGGTTAGGAAACAAAATTGTAGAACAATGGAAAGCCTTTCTTTTTTATTTTTAACTGTACGTTATTCGTCATGATACATGGGTAAATCAAATGAAGTTATTTGAAAAGAAGCTTATCAAAAAAAGTAAACAACTGTAATAAAAATACAATAATTAGTTTAAGGTTTTGCATACGTTTAATACCTTGAATTACTGTTATTTGTAATGCCAAACTCATTATTAGAAATCTGTTTTTCAATTCCTACTGCTGTTCACACTCTCCCTATATATATTTATATATCTTGTTCAAATTTTCAATCGTTAATAAAATGCTTTTTAGTGAATGACACTGGATGTTAATACAGTTTTTCCAAATATTAATTCATTCATTAAATTTAATTAATTAATTTTAGTTTTTTTTAGATTTAAGTTGTACGTATCTACCAATAGATGGTGCCAAAAGTGAGAGGAAAATTTCAACTTGAAATGAAAACCTTTTTTTTTTAAATCCCTACTACTAGTTCACACTCTACCTATATATATATTTATGTATTCAAATTTTCAATCGTTAATAAAATACTTTTTATTCATCCACTCCACTTTGTTTTTAACTTCTAGTGGAAGACACTTGATGTTAATACAGTTTTTTTAAATATTAATTCAGTAATTAAATTTAATTCATTGCTTTTAGTTTTATATGTGAGAAAAAAAATTCTCATATATAAGATAGTTAACAGGATATAAATTTAGGAATAAATACCGTCAGTGGCGAAGCGTGTAGATCGCTGGAAAAAATTTCTTTTTCAGATTGTTTTTTCATTTTGGCTTCTAGTTTGAATCAAAGAGAGAACAAAATGGAAAATGAAATATGTGAATAAATAAGTGAGAGAGATGGAAAGTGTGTATGAGAGAGAGAGAGAGAGAAAGAAATAATTTTTTCTAACTTAAAATGAATGAAAATTATTTATAAAGGACTTTCCGCAATATAGTGAGAAAAAAGTAGGAATTGAATTATTTTTTTTTTTATATTACTTGTTTATATATGATTCAGCATTGAATTAGTCTTAGTATTTTGATTTGGTTAAATCATAATATGAAAATTCTGCATAATAAAGCATAATAAAAAACATAATAAAAAAATATATTTCCTCAAAAATCAAAAAGCCTCGAGATCACATATTGAGGAATTGTAAAACATTTATAATACAAGCAATGTATTTAAAAAAGACACACCGGTTAATGATAGAAGCTGAATGTTTATCTGAACTGTTAGGTTGCATTTATTATATCACTTCGTGTGCTTGAGCCTAAATATACGTATAAAAATGGAGCAAAGATTCAAACAGTATTCATGCAACTCAATTTTATGTATTGAAAAATAAATTGAATTCAAAAAACACACTTAATAAGTAAGAAAAAAAAAATGAACACAATTTCAAACATGTATAAAGCTAAATATGTACAAAATTATGTAGGCATGAAAACATTTATATTGAAAAAGCGAGCTATCACATTTTTTAGATAAATAAAATCTTACAATTTATTTACATAAATATGCTTAAAACATTTTCATAATACATTTTAGAATTTTTCTAATTAATATCACAATATTCGCAAAAATTTACATACTTTCATACGCAGAAAGCTAACTGAAATACTGATTCAAAACAATTTCATTTAGAGATTTTCATACAAATCAAAGATACATTTTTATTGATTCCAATATTTTTCATTTCTTGAATAAAAATATAAGTCTTTCCTTTCTAGAAATCACATGGATATTTCATTTTGAATTTAATTTTATGCTTTTTTTTTGCAGAGTTGAAATTATTTTTTTCCATTTGAAATAAAAAATATCGCAATTAAAAATTAAAAAAAGTAAAAGAATTCAATTATTTAAAAAAAAAAATTGTTTTGCAAGTTTTGAATAATAACGAAAACTATTTTATTAATTATAATATATAGCACTAAAAATTGTCTAATTTTTTATACCACAGTTTAAAAAGTTTTTTTTTTATAAATAATAATATTTTTTGTATATAAATAATAATGTATATAAATGATTATAAAAACTAATATTCGATTAACACAGTTTGCTTATAAAGATTATAAGACATACTATGCTTATAATATAGAGAACGTTAACTGTATATTATCAGCAATTATTAGAATTAGAAAAATATTCCATTAATAATAAATTAAATAGTGTTTTTGCAACAATAAATCATAATTTATTTCCAAAAATAATTAAGAAAAATTTAAAAATATTGCGCAAAATTATTTGATTATTTTCTGATTATTAAAAAACATTTTTAAATAAGAAAAAATTTCCCAAAATCTGATACTTTCGGAGTACAAAATAATAATTTAATTTAAATGAACAAATATCACTATCAAAATACTTAATTGTATTCTGTTGCAAAATTTGAAACATTTTGTAACATTCATTATAAACTTGTATAATTTTTTTTCTGGTAAATCTTTTAGATTTATTAATAAATTTTTTTTTTTAAATGTCAACTTAATATTACGTAGTACAGTGGTTCACAAACTTAAACAAAAAAATTTTTTAACCAGGAAAAATTTTGTCACAAAATCCAGTCTTTTTTTTGTTATTAGATGCAATATTAATTTTAACATTTTATTCAAAGCATATTTATAAATAGTATTACAATACTTCAGTTTTTAAAATATTTATTCAGTTTATCTAATCAGCAGCTTTTTTAGCTTTTAATTTAACAGTTAAAGTATTTTTACAGCTGAAATAATCGAAAACTTACTGAGTTATTAATTGGAGATTTAACTTAATTACTCAACTGAGTTATTATTTGGAAATTCTTTACTCATGATGAGAAATCAGAATGCCCATGAATGGATATTAAATAATATTTTGTTCTGATTTGTGAGCTAATACAGGAAATAATACCGTATAAATACTCTGTTGTGAATGAAATCATAATCTTTGATCTTTTTTTAGGCTTCTTTAAAATTACTCAATAGTAAGAAAGCAATTACCATAATTGCGAGTTTTTAATTAGTGTATTATACATTAATAAAACTTTACAATTATGTAGTGCAGATTATATAATGACTCGAATAATCCGAAGACATTTTGTTTTCTTCAGAAGTTTCATAGAAATTTTTTCATTTCAAACAAATTTGTATTCTACCAAACCACCATCTAGAAATTCCTTTATTGCAGAGAAAAAAAAATGTGTTGGATAAACATAAACAATCTTCTAAGCACTGGAAAATAAACAAAACAATTATGAAAGATTGAAAACAAAAATATAACAAAATAATACCTTACTTTTAAAAAAATTACCACAAATTACCCTGGTTCTGAATGGATCCACACTTACACCGATGGCTCTGCATGGGATGGAAATACTGATGCCGATCTCCATTGTAAAGGATTTTTTGAGGAATCATATGAAGTTAGTCTTAATGCTTCCAATTTTGATGCTGAGACTTTTAAACCTTCAATCAATTTTAAACCAATCAATTTCTTCGAGCAATTTTAAACCTTCTTGGACTAACTACTAATCTTAATAAAGCAGCTATCTTTATTGACTCCCAAGCTGCAATCTTGGCAGTTGCCTTCTATAAATCTAGTGTTTGCTTCCTTGTTGAAGAGGTTAAGATTAATCTATCCAATCCAATTGTTTCTGGCTGGGAGATTGTTTTTCAGTGGATTCCCAGCCATTGCGGGGGTGCCTGGGAATGAAAAGGCAGAACTTTTGGCCAAAAACGGCTGTAAATTACCATAGCCACTATTTCCTTTATCCTTTCATCAATTTAGTTCTGAGGTAAAGAAGGAAATAGACAGGCCCTTAAAACAGCTTTACAAACTCCTTTCAGCTGATAAAACGTGGAATATACTTGTTTCATCACCCATCCCAATGAGCTTGCCTCGTGCTGTTTTTACAGCAAATTTCCGACTCTTGACAGGACATGATATTCTTAATAAACACTTGCACCACATTGGTTAGCGTACTAATGATGTCTGTCCTCTCAGCTCGTAGAGGTGAAGCCATGGACTTTTTACGTTTGACAACATGCTCTGCACTTGATTTTATGACTATTTAATTCTGACGACTTTACCAAGGCTAAATTTTATTGGGCTACTAGAGTTCTTATGGCGGATATCGCTACAGTTTGAAGTAGCAAAAAAAACTTTTGCAACAATAAATACCCAACATGCCACTAAAATCTATGTATATTTGTGGATGAAAAACCAATTGAGTAAAGACAAAATTGCGATTTAAAAAAACCTTTAAAGAAGGCCATTCAAAAAATTAACAATGATGTTGATAAAGGTTTAATATCTGTAGCAAATCTGAAAGTTACCAATTAATGAAAAATGTTACTATTTTATTTTTTCAACATAGCTGTTAAATGCATGTCAGCTAGTTAGCAGACATGCATTTCACTGTCATGCATGCAGGTTTACACTGTTTTAAATTTGTAGCATTATTTTTTTTTGCATAATTATGAGCATCAAAAGCTCTTAAAAAAAGCGTTTTATTATTTTTATGCCGTTTTTTAACCTTTTTATTAATTTCATGTTATATAATACGAAAGCATTTTTTTTTCGTCAGAAGTTTCATAGAACTTTTTTTATTCCGAAGAAATTTGTGCTCTGCCAAAACACGATCTAGAAATGCCTTTGTTACAAAGAAAAAATATGTTAAATAAACATATGCAGCCTTATAAAAAAACTTGACAAATTTAGGATATGTTAACTTATCCAAGGTTTTCGTCCACAGATTATAAGAAATCTTTTACTTCCTTTGAGTCAACAATTATATTGACAGGTTATATTACTTATACTTGCTGATAATAAAATTAAGTGTGAGTTCAATTATTATAGCATTGAAATTTGTGTCCAACCGAATGCAATATTTATTAAATGTTTTCATTTGCAGTTTGGGAACCACTGTGTTAAACCAAATTGGTTAAAATTTAAATCAAATACAGAAATATTCGTCATAAGTATGAATTTTAGAATATCAATTAAATCATAAAAAAAATCTACTTTCACAATATCAATTATTCTAGAATGTACACAATGAGCTTTTTTATGGTATTATTAATGATAATATTAATTATTATAATTATATTATTCATGGTTGCGATTATCTACTAATAATTTTCATTAAAATTTAATAAATATATAATAACATCAAACAACTTTATGCATAATTGATGAGCATATAGAACATTGAGAAACATTTAGTAGTGAATACATAATACACCGATATATATATATATATAAAAGTTATTTTCAATGGAGAGGTCCATTTTCATAATTTAAGGTATTTCAAAACCACACTATTACATAAGACTTTTAATAAAATATTTACTTCATTTATTGTAATTCTTTCGTAACGCCCTAAAGATTTTGTACATATTTTTTTAACGAGGACTTATTCAACTTTTTTTTTATTTACAAGGTTATCACTTTTTGGTGTGTTTTTTACCTTTGCTTAACCACCGTTATCAAAAGTGTCGATGTATTAGTAATACGCTATTATAAATATCTGAAGAGAAATCAAAATTTGTTCGAAAATTTTCTTGTTCTTTTTTTACAGTACGTAACACTCAGTTTTCTACATTTTTTTGCAGTCTGTCCTTCTTTGTTTAAGATTTGTTCTTTAAAATCTTTAATATTGTTGGTTTTTCTTTTTTATAAATTGCTTACTATTTCAAAAGCAGAATGACTACAGAAATGAATAAAATATCTGGAAGAAGTTGTAAATTACATAAAAAGTTAATGCAGTCGTTATTCGATAGTATGACACTGCGCAAAGTCCATACATTTTTATTTTGTCTTTAAAAACTTCAGAACAATTTTATTACTTTGAATTAATTTTAATAAATTTCCAAATTTTTCGTGTTTTTACACAAATATTCAATATATAAATCCAAAGAAATCGATAACAGGTGATAAACTGTTATATATTGCGAATTTATCTTGCATTCAATGTTAGCAGGCAAAAAAAAAAGTTTCAAATTACAATTTATCATACGTGGACATATTTGCTGAACACATAGGAATATATCAATACTCAATATCCAAGAAATTTATAAGTCAATTGGCCAGAATATTACAAGAACGGCAGTTCTGCACTTTAGGGTTCCGCTCGTTTATTTGGTGTTTTTTACATTATTCATATAACATGGATTTAATCCATGTTATATGAATGATGCATTGAATTTAAGAATATGCTTTTTGATTGAATTTTAAATGAAGTTTTTTTTTGTTGATATTACGAAAATGAAAAAAATTATATTTATTTATTGTTTTTTTAAAGAACACCTTTTTTATGTATTAATCAAGTATCTGGCGAACATAAAAAAAATCAATCAATACATTTCCGAGAATTATTATATTTTTCTATACATTTAATATATATTTATGAAATTTCATAGAAGGTATCATATAACTTTCGAAAAATTCCTTCACAATCGATATGATAATTTTCGTTTGGGTATTTTATAAGTATTTGCATTGCATTATTAACTTTATCTCTTACATTTGAAAATAAAGTTATTCATTTTAAACAATATACAAAAATCTCTTAACCTTTTTAATTGCACAGTGCCATACTATCAATATATATTTTTGCTATCTGATTTCTTAAACAACTGGAATTATAAATCGTACATTGACATATTATAGGTTATTAACTGTATCCGACTTCTGAAATAACTCGAATAATAAAAATCTCTCATTTGATGAGATTCTTTTTAAACGACACCCTCTTCTCGGTCGTAGGGGTTGGACTGGGTGACGACCCCATTCCTTTGAGGAACGCTTCAATGGCTCCACCCAATAAATTTGGATCCACGAAATTACTGTCGTCCCACTGAACCGGAGTTTCTGCTCCATCTCCCTCGACATCCTCATTTTCTTCCACGATTTTGTCCTTGACCTCAATCAAAGGTCCAGATAACCTTCTCTTGACCTCCGGGACAACCTCCAAGAAGGCACCGGTCTTCTTGATGCAGATGTCGTCTGTCGTTTTCTTGCTTCCTTGGCGGGAGGGTTGGTAGACCGAGGACCTAATGGCTGGCTTATTGGGAAGTCTCGAGACAACTCGTTCGATATTAGGAAGGGTGGTCGGATCCAGGGAGGCAGAACGGGATGACCTGAAGGACCCTCGGGTGAGGGGTGAGTTGGGTGCTACTTTGAGTGAGGGGGACTTCAAGACTGGGATTGGTGAAGTCGGAAGACTTGAGGCCACGGGTACAATGAGTTCAGCTGGTGAAGATACCCTCCTATCCTTTGTTCCGGTGGCTTTTGTCATTAGGCTTAGGAGGTCTTCCTTTTTACAGATAATTCCTCTCACTTCAGGACTGCCATGCTGCAAGCAAGAGTAAAAAATTATTTTAACTAGTCAATACATAAAAACATATTATATTGCTTATAGGTTCTGAATACATGGCCAGAGAAAAAGTGAACCCATGTACAAAGTTAAAAAATAAATAATAAAATTTAAATTTGAGGTTTGTTTCAGGTACAAATAAGACAATGTAGGGCAATAAGAATAGTAAAATGTATGAAGATATCTATTGCTTTGTTATATTTTCAGACCACACATATAATAATAACCTATTACATGTAAGCTGGATTCAGTTCCTTGAACTTTTATAAAGTTACATCTTACATAACTTTATAAAATCTTTTTCACTGTATTAGCCAAAATCAACTCAAAAGAGAATACTGTCTATTTAAAATAAAAAATATATTTATATGATGCTTTTCAGGCTGGATAACTCAGCCGGGTTACCTGGACTAATTATTATTTCAATGTTTTCTATGTTTCGGAAATATCTCATATTGAAAAGCATTAGGAACTATTTTCTGCTGGGTTTGATTTTAAAGTAAAATTTCAATTTCAATTACACTATTCTTTCCTTAACTTTGAATTCACTATCTCTGAACTTTTAGTCAAAGTTAATTGCAATGGGCTAAGTTATAGGTTTGCCAAGAACATATAAAGTTTGTTAATTTCAAAACTGCAATTTTCTTTTAAATTTTTATTTCCATTTTCTATATAATTTGTAACAGACATCCATGTATTTTTAAAAATTTTTTAATGGAATATAAATTTTACCTCTTTTAATAAAAAAAAAAAATTAATTAACCTTTTATAAGACAATTATCTCTTTCACATAAATTTATGATAAGATAATTTCTTTTCTAAAATAATAGAACGAAGCATTCAGAGACTAAACATTTGCAAAATACAAGAATTTGCGGATCATGTATAATGTGTATGTACATGATGAATAAATGCTACATTAATTTCAGAAATTTGCCGAACAAAACTGGTTTTTTTTTAACGGAATGAAACATCTGTATGATAAAGAAAATAAATTTGACTTTAATGTTTAATCAACAATATTTATTCATTAGTGGAAATTATAAAAGAAAACTAATGTAATGAGTTATTGAATTATTGTGAAATCCTTATTATTGAATTCTTATTAAACCACAGAAGAAACTTTTGTAAAAATATTTGATAAATTAAATTGAGTTTATTTAAAGAATTCAATTAACATTTTTCTCAAGAACCTTCCAAGAACCTTCGTTCAAAAATTTTAGTGATTTAAGGAGATAACTAAAAACTGTTGTATTCCTTGACTATATTGCGAATTAACTCTATTCAAATGGCTACATAACCTCTAGTGGAAAGTGGCTGCAGTCGAAATTCTTCTTTTGCCTTTCTTTAGCTATATTGTAAAGGCTTGTTCCTGTAGTTTGAACTCTAAAAAATTCAACGTTATATTCATTTTTATGCATATGACTACCACCCATTCGATAATCAGCAAATCTCTTACTGTATCATCCTTTTATTTACCTTTTCACTTATCTTTTTACTCAAACCAGTTTGTTTCAATTTGGAATGAAACTCATGTACGTTTATTTGCCAACTTTTTTCTACCTCTATCCTTCGTCTAACACGAGGTAACAACGAATAACAAACAATATTTTTTATAATAACAAAAAAATCTAAGTCTTTTAAGTCTTTTGAAGAAGGCCAGTTTTTCGTTTGCATCAAAAATTTACAACCTTCCGGAAGATGACTGGGGGATTACTCTTTAAGAAGAGATTATTATATCACGTTTAAAGTGTAAGGATTGAGGATGGACGAACGTTCGGCAAAATGTTTCAAATCTAGGCGTAACTTTTGATACGGAAGGCATGACCGACTCGGATCTGACAACTGACGTCTCAATTTCCGTCCAAGTCGAAACGACCTTTATCATCTGTACTGTTCATCAGACTTTTTGCATTAAAATATAGATACAACTTTAGAGATGTTTTGGGATTTAATTTTTTGCACTAATGTCTTCCAAAGTTTGTATATTATAGAATTAATGGGCTAAGAAGAACAATTTTAATTTAAAAAGGTGTCTAAGATTATAATTCTCGGAAATCCAGAAAAGGAACAAAAAATAAAACTTGGTTGTTAGTTTCTCTACCAGACTACTCATACTGTGTACGAAGCATTGGCACTCAGGTCACTTTCATTCTCGCTAGGAAGTAATTTACCAGAACGTCAGTAGGTCGAAACGAATGGCTGTAGTTTCAAAATAGCATATCTTCAAGCTACACGCGCCCCCTGGGTAGTGCTAAAGGAGTAACAGCCCTTGCTTATAGCCTAAAGATTAACTCTCTGTATTGCCAGCTGCATTTGAAAAACGATAACAGTTTCAAAATAGCTCAACATTATAGTCTCGTTTGGAGTGGTCCGATACTGAGAAGGATAAAAAATAGATGAAAATTACCTTTAGCGATTCACTGTCAACATTCGGCACGCTGTCCGAATCGCTTCCACTCTTCCTTCTTAAAGAACTGAACCTGCTCTTGAACGTCTTGGTATCAACCTCTTTAGTTTCGGTTGTGATTGTCGTGGAGGTGCCATCTTCTTCTGACACGACAATGCTGGTGACAGGGGTTGCAGTGGACAGCTTCTTGAATCCTTTCAAGAGTTCTCCGGAAGCCATGCTTCTGCTGAAGAACTTGGAACTCTTCCACGCCGCGTGCTTGGGCGACTTGTTCTTGCCTGGAGAATCAATCTTCCCCTCACCCTTCTGCATCAGAAGTCGAGTCGATATCCGACGTTCGCTTTTGGAAGGGGACCGGACTTCCGGGGTGGTGCATCCAGAGGAAGAAGGGGAGGAAGTTAATTTGAAGGATTTCGAGGTGTCGGAAGAATGTTCGATTCCTGGCTGATCGGGGTTTTCTTCATTGGCGGACTGGCCTGAACCTCGACGAGGACTTATGGACCGCCTCCTGGCTGAAGGGGATTCTCCCACTTTGCAAATTTCACGTTGTTGAAGAGACATGGAGGCGAGATGGTGAGCACCTTTTTTTATTCCATTGTTCTACTAGGGAGTCTCTGAAAGCAAAACAAAAAAGAAAAAGATTTACATAAATAATAAGATAAAAGGATTCAGTAACAGTGTATAATAAGAAATTATGATGTTTTTTTTTGTTATAAAACTACTGCAGTTCGAAGCCTGAAATGTTTTTGTATATTAAATGTTTATTTTATATTGCAGTGAAAGGAGCTTTTGGTAAAATGTAATTGTTTTTTTGTTGATAATTTTTAACCAGAAGTAGCAAATTTTTTTAAATTAGTCTTTTAAGTATTAAAAATGATAAAAAAAATAAATAAATAAAAAAAAACCAAAAATATTAGTAATAGCTCGTTTCAATAATACCTACATGAAAAAAAATTTACAGGGGATTAATTAAAACTAAATTTACAATAATTCTATAGAAATATAAGATTGAAATCATTGCTTTGAGAACATTGCCTTTTAAAAAAAATCTTATATGAAAAGCTTCTAGCATCATATGCAATAATGTTTTTTCCTGAATGTATTAATTTGTTTCCTTTTTCTTAATAGCATTTTTATCTCAGTTTTCACTTTTTAATTTTTTTGGTAGGCATAATATTAGTTGTGCCTACCATTTATACCATTTACAGTTTACTGGAAAGATGTGGATTATATTGTGTCCTTGCTTTCACAATTGCAGGGACACAATATAATCCACATCGTTACAATGTGTATAATTTTAACACATCATTATATTGTGTATAACTTAACATAGGTTAGGTTATACACATTATAACAATGAATCAGCGTGTACACAATATACTCTATATCGATATATAACCCACATCATACAATATGTAACCCTGGATACCTCTTGGGGCATCAGAGGGTTGAATCTTCCTTTCTTCCTTCTCATACCCGATGGAAGGGTGTTCTGGCTTATACATTTAAACCAGCGAATACTATGAATTATTTGAATAATAAGTCTATTTAAGCATAAAATTCATAACTTCCGTTTGGTTTAGACTCTTTGCTCTGGTGTATCCAAAAGGTTGACCACTTTTTGAATCCGCACCTTTGATTTAGTTATATTTAAGAATTCCTTGTTTTATTCTATCAATATATTTTTGCCTACACACAATATTTATCAAAATTTAATTGAACTTCATTCAATGAAAAAACTGAAATTTTAAAGCATACAAATTTACATATGATTTTCGCCTTTTCATTTTAAACAGTGCCTCTACAATTAAAACTTACTGACACAGGATTAGGACCGAAATTAAACAGTTCGGTCAGCCCTGCTAGCCAGCTGGAGGTAGTTTGTCTAATTGTAGAGGCAATAAACATTTTTTTAAATTGGTCTATTATTTCAATTGGCTAATAAATTTTTATCTTTAGATAAGCTTCGGGACTTATTTTAAGATGTATTAAAACTCACGATTCTTAACATTAAGTTGTGTACAGTTTTATATTTTAATTAATAGTTAAGTGTATGTAAATGAAATCAACATCATAATTAAGTGCAAACGAAAACTGCATTTATGAAAGATAATAAAATTTGTGTTTAGTTTATTACGTTGCGTCATAGTTTGCCTACTTATTGTTATAACTTATCAGATTTTGTGGTTTGGTTTGTCGCTCTACTGTCATCTTGTGCACAAGAGGGTAAACAGACCGGGACCTACAGTTTAAAGTGGATTCCGAACTCCTAACAAACATACACGCCACCGCCAGCACTCTAACCGAAGGCCTGTGCCACCAAGCGCCAGAGTGTTAGTCACTCGGCCATCAGGCCTCTCTGTCTGTCTTACTACAGGTAGTAGCGTTTTAGGATTCTTCTATCGACACTCGAACCTGAAGCCTGGGATACCAAAGCCAGAACGCTAGCCACTTGGCCACCAGGCCACTATAAGACTTTCTGAGTTTTCGTTTTATTTAAAAAAAAAAAAAACCCTAAATTAACTATTATGTTATATGATTAAATTCATGCTATATCGCATATTTTTTTATTTATCTGGTACTGACATATACAAATATGACAAAATATGAGAGATAAGGAGATATAAATAAAAAAATAAAAAAAAACCATCTAAAATAATTTAAATGCATGTATATTTTTATAAAAACCATTTCTATGTAGAGATATTCCAGAGATTTTTTAATCAATATTTCTTTCATTAAAATTGCATTATTACTTATTTAAATATTTTAATAAATTATAAACTGTGATTAATTATTTTATGTATTTAAAAACGCTTTTTACGCAATTTTAAGGTGTAATAATTGTTTTTAATATTTAATTTATGCAGTTTCGAGAAGAAGATTATTTATTCAATGGAAATTTTAATTGTTTTATGCAAAAATATATGATTTTAACCCATAAAAATCTAATGGAAATTGCCGGTTAATTAAATTTCTCGAAAACATTAATGAATATCTTATATCTAAAGGGCATGGATTAAAGATATATATATATATATATATTTTAAAATTTCTGTTTAACAATTTATAAAATTAATTTGTCGGAAATTAATTGAAAATTCAAATATTTATTAGCTATCTTTGAAGTTGACAAAAAATCGAAATATTACCAGCATAGAGTATTAACAAGTTAATTAAATCAGGAAATTCATTATTTAAAGTAAAAAAGTTAATCTATCCGTTAAATTATATTGCAAATCACAAAATTAAATACCTTTTTTTTCAACAGTGATTGCAAGAAAATCAAATCAAAGAACTGTTAACTAATTTTAAATAATTGATGTAGAAGTAAAAGTAATTGCAATCCGCTTCGGATTGATAAAAAATAACAAATAATGTGCTTTTTTTAATGGTACAGACTACTGAATCCTATTAACTTTAGTAATTGAATCTTATCCTAAATTAATTGGAATTGTGGCAATTCGCATCTTTTGATTAACTAATTCTTAGCGACAGAAATTTTTCCAAATTAAATTAACAATTTCATGTGAAAGGATGTCTTCCAAATTAGAAATTTTATAAAACAAAGCTTATTTATATATTTATTTTAAGGAAGACGGAAAGAGATTACATAGAAGAAAAAGTTTTTGTAAATCTTTTAAAACAGAACAATTGAATTGAAAGCAAGAAATTAACAAAACCACATTTTATCTGCCTGCAAGATATTGGGAAAAAAATTCCTATTGAATAAGATTTTTTATGAGGTTTTCTTTTTCTTTTTGAAATAAAGCAGTACCTTTTTGTTGTGTTTGTCACTTGCAAAATAAGTTAAAATTTTTGTGAATCATATTTTGTGTATTGTCTAAGTTTTAAAATGAAAGAAATGATTGGATTCTATTGAATCGTAAATGAATGAATACGTATTGTTACTTGGTTGAATAAAACAATTGTTTTTTTCTGAAATACTTTAAAATAAGTTCTTTGTTTTCGCAATGCTGTTTTCTATAAATAAAAATCATTAGGCAATTGTCTTTTCGAAGCTTAAAAATAAATCCATTATTATTTTATGATTATGTTTTGTTATGTTTTGACAAAATTATTTATAGTAATAGAAACTGTGTCCTATTGTTTTATTAATAATTTGACAAATACTATATTCTAGTTTAATAAAGATAGTTTGAAACAATGATGATTTATATTATTCTAGAAACTAATAAACAGCATTGATAAATGTTCTAGTAAAATTTCTCTAATTTCATTACAATATTATACTTGAAAGCAATAGTTATGTATAACGTAAAATATGGTTTCCGTTCATTCTAAAATGTGGGGTTTATTTCATTAAATTTATTTAATATGATTTTTAAATATTTAAACTAAGTGTTCTATTAGTTTTAATATAAAAAAAGATCCTATATAAATAAATGATAAATTATAATTATTAAATTAGATATATGTTGCAAAGATCGAACTTAATTTTTCCCCAAATTTAACCTTTGTTGTTTTGTATTTATATAACACGTTGTTTTTTACTCAACACAGATTAGTTCTAGCTTCTATTTCGCATGCGTGATTCAAACTGTGCTGAAATTCAAAATTGCTGAGGAAGCAATTTTTGCTATTCGCGTTACATTTTATTATTAAAGTTCCTTATCAACAATATTTAATGCTTTTACCGAGAAAATAAATATTTAAAGAAACACAAGCCACTGTTTTTAATGTGGCCCATTATTGAAATTATTTAATTTTTAAAGTATACAATTTTTTTTGTTATAATTGCAGCTAGCGAACACTTAGATAGCTATCTTTGACGCCTTAAGGCAAGCGCTGCACCGAGCATCATTTAGCACTACCCAAGGGGCGCGTTTAACTTGAACATAAGCTATGGACACGGAGTAACAATACCCCCGCAACGCTCATGTTAGACCGGGACCTACAGTTTAAAGTGGATTCCGAACCACTACAAGCATCCATGGCACCTCCGGGACTCGAATCCGAAACCTGTGGAACCGAGTGCCAGAGCACTAGCCACTCGGCCATCAGGCCCATAATAATATCTATTAAATCACAATAATTCCCATATCTACTCCGGATATTGTTAAGTTAAATTTAAAAGCAATGCAATCAATACTTTTGATGTGGTGATAAATAATACATAGATTTAGATACATAGATTTAGATGGACTCGAATCCGAAACCTATGGCACCGAGTGCCAGAGAGGTAGCCACTCGGCCATTCAGGCCCCAAACATACAATTTTACACATGATATTCACCTTCTCATATTAAACTGCGCCTCTCTAATTAAACAATTTTGACACAGGATTAGGACTGAAATTCAACAGTTCAGTCAGTAATGCGAGCTAGCTGGAGGTAGTTCGTCTAATTATAGAGGCAATAAACATTTTTTAAAATTGGTTTATTATTCCAATTAACTTATTAATTGACTTATTATTTAATTACTTCAATAGGCAATTAATTTATTATGTTTAGATAAGCTTCGGGATCTATTTTAAAATTGATTAAAACTAAGTGAAAATTGTACTAAAACTAATGATAACTTTAACATTAAAATTATTATAACAGAAACCATGTACAGTTTTAAATCTTAATTAATAGTTAAATATATGTAAATATTTTGCACATTATAATTAAGTTTAAACAAAAACTGCACATATGAAAGATAACAACATTTGTGTTTAGGTTGTTATGTTGTGTCATAGCATGCCTACTTATTGTTATACCTTATATTAGTTTGTCTCTCTATGATCATGTTCTGCACTCGAAGGCTAAACAGACCGGTACCTACATTTTAAAGCGGATTCCGAATTACTAACAAACATCCATGCCACTGCTAGGATTCGAAGCTGAAGCCTGGGTACCGCGAGAGAACCTACGAGAACCGCTATAAGATTTTGTGAGTTTTTGTTTTATTTAAAAAAAAACAACCTTAATTATCTATTATGTTGTATAATAAAATTTATGTTGTATCGCATATTTTTTATTTACATGGTACTGAAAGATACAAATATAATAGAGTATGAGAGATAAGGCGGGGCAATCATTATAAAAAGGCCAACATATGAACGACAAAAAAAAATCCAAAATTCAACAAAAACCATTAAAAAAATTTAAATACATATATATTTTTATAAAAACCATTTCTATGTATTCCAGAGATTTTTTAATCAATATTTCTTTCATTAAAATTGCATTATTACTTATTTAAATATTTTAATAAATTATAAATTATGATGAATTATTTTGTGTATTTAAAAATACTTTTTATGAAATTTTAAGGTGTAATAATTGTTTTTAATATTTAATTTATACAGTTTTGAGTAGATAATTATTTATTTAATGAAAATTTTAATTGTTTTATGTCAAAACATATGAAAATTTAATGGGAATTTTCAGATGATACAATTTTCCGAACACATTAATGAATATCTTATATCTAAAGGGCATGGATTAAAGATATATTTTTAAAAAACATTTCAGTTTAACAATTTATAAAATTAATTTCTTCGAAATTAATTGAAAATTCAATTATTTATAAACTAAATTTAAAGTCGGAGTAAAACAAATTCGAAATATTACTAGCACAGGGTATTAACAAGTTAATTAAATCAGAAAATTCATTATTTAAAATAAAAAAGTTAATCTATCCGTTAAATTATATTGCAAATCACAAAATTAAATATCTTTTTTTCGATAGCGATAGTAAGAAAATCAAATTAAAGAACTGTTAACTAATTTTAAATAATTGATGTAGAAGTAAAAGTAATTGCAATCCGTTTCGAATTGATAAAAAATAACAAATAATGTGCTTTTTCTAATGGTATAGACGATTGAATCCTATTAACTTCAGTAAATGAAGCTTATCCTAAATTAATTGGAATTGTGGCAATTCGCATCTTTTGATTAACTAATTCTTTGCTACAGAAATATTTCAAATTAAATTAACAATTTCTGTGAAAGGATGTCTTCCAAATTAGAAATCTGATAAAACAAAGATTATTTATATATTTATTTTAAAGAAAACGCAAAAAGATTACATAAAAAAAAAGTATTTGTAAAGCTTTTAAAACAGATCAATTGAATTGAAAGTAAGAAATTAACAAAACCGCATTTTATCTGCCTGCAAGATATTGGAAAAAAAAATTTCTTTTGAATAAAATTTTTTGGGAAGTTTTATTTTTCTTTTTGAAATAAAACAATACCTTTTTGTTGTGTTTGTCACTTGCAAAATAAGTTAAAATTTTTGTGAATCATATTTTGTGTATTGTCTCAGTTTTAGAATGAAAGAAATGATTGGATTTTATTGAACCGTAAATGAATGAATACGTATTGTTACTTGGTTAAATAAAGCTATTGTTTTTTTCTGAAATACTTTAAAATAAATTCTCTGTTTTCGCAATGCTATTTTCTACAAATAAAAAAACGTTAGGTAATTTATGTCTTTTGAAGCTTAAAAATAAATCCATTATTATTCATGTATGTTTTAACTAAATTATTTATAGTAATAGAAACTGTGTCCTATTGTTTTATTAATAAATTGAGAAATGCTGTATTACAGTTTAATAGAGATAATTTAAAACAATGAGGATTAATATTAATGTAAAAAGTAATAAACAGCATTGATAAATGTTCTTGTGAAATTTCTCTAATTTCATTACAATATTATACTTGAAAGAAATAGTTATGTATAACAACAGATATGGTTTTCCTTCATTCAAAAATGAGGGGTTTCTTTTCATTAAATTTATTTAACATGATTTTTAAATATTTAAACAATGTGTTCTGTTGGTTTCATAGTATGAAAAATTATCCTATATGAATAAATGATAAATTATAATGATAAAATTAGATTTTTTTTGAGGATCAAATTTATTTCATTCCCTAATTTAACCTTTGTTGTTATTATTATTATCTGTGTACATATATATAACACATTTTTCTTTACTTAACATAGATTAGTTCTAGCTACTATTGCTCATGTTTGATTTGAACATTAATGTTCACACATATTGTGAAGGATGACACATTGTGAACATAATAACACATTATAATAACACATTATAACACATAATAACACATTATAACACATAATAACACATTGTGAAAGATACAGCTAATGTTTCTATAGGAAGACGATGGTTTCAAAAGTTTAAATCAGGAGATTTAAGCTAGGAAAGCAAATCATGTGGAAGATCTGAAAGCGTTCTTTGTAATGATATCAAACTCCACAATAAGAGAAACTTGTTGTTAATCTTAGAGTTTAACTATAGCATTGTTAGAGTTAAGATAGAGAATTTGCTATTAATCGTAGTTAAAGTTAAGGAGAACTTACTGCTAATCTGTGAGTTAAACCATAGCAATGATTCCAAGACATAATGCAGCGTTTGAAAATGTGAAAAAGACAATTAGGTTCCATACGAGTTGACATATAGGAACAAATTTCGATGCTTCCAGATTTGTTCGACAGTATCATTACTTGTACTAAAAAATAGGATATGTATGATAAGACCTGAAAGTGTTCTTTTTAATGATGTCTAACTCCACAACAAGATAAACTTGTTAATAATAAAGTTTAACTATAATATTGTTAGAGTTAAGTTAGAGAATTTGCTATTATTATTAATTATTATTAGTGAACTTTTTGTTAATCTGTGATTCTAAGAATGGCAATGATTGCAAGACATATTGCAATGTTTGAAAAGTGAAAAAACTTGACAATTGGGTTCCACACGAGTTGACATATTGTTGAAAAAATTGCGATGCTTGTAGATTTGTTCGACAGTACTTGTGATAAAAAATAGGATATTGTGCGCTAATTAACGTCAAAGAGAAATTATCTGTTGCAACTTCCTAGGAATATATCAAACAATTAATGCACAGTATCATTGGCAACAAACTGAAATTGTGCATCAGAATTATTGTATTCAGGGCAAAGGTTAATGAATCGGAAAGAAGTTATTCTTCTCCATGATCACGCAGGATCTCGCATGTTACAAGTCTCACTCCAAGAAGGGAACGATTGGGATTCTGCCTCATCCATCTTATTCACCACATTTGTCTCTTACTGGCTACCACTTCTTTAAACATTTAGAATCGTTTTTAATGAATAAACGCTTTGCCAATCACGAAACTGTCAAAACAACCTTTATTGAATTTATTGATTCTAAATGAAAAGAAAAATGCTTTGTAATTATTGGCAGAAGTTATGTAGGTGGGACAAAATTTGATTAATTATCTTCAAACAATTTGTGTTGGTGACTTCTTAAAAATTGTGTGCTCAAAAGTTTATTTCATATTGAACAATCCTATGTTAATAATGTCTTGCTGGATTTCAATACGGAAATTGAATCAAACATATATTAAACAAATGCAATATCAAGCATCAAATTCTTTATTTATTTTTCATTATATTATAATATCCTCTCTTCAACCCATTGAAAATGACGATGAGCAATTTTCAAAGAAAAGGCAGAAATATTTTTTATACAAGTAGTTTATTAAATAAAATAATTTTTAAAATTTTAAAAATAATTATATATGTTTATTTTGAATAAATAAAAATCACAAAAGTTTTCGCTAACGATTTAGGTTCATATTAAATTTGCCTGACTTTCATTAATTTTCGATTTTAATTTTTTAATATATTTTGTCATAAAAGAATTGCCTGTTTCAAATGTCTGTTTTTGTCCTCTATTTAATTTTATATTTAGATGAAGCAAGCATGCATTCTCAATACTCTTTCTTCTCATTTGCTCATCATTAATTATTTTATTCATTCAGTTATTAATTATTTTTATTCATTTAATTATTAATTATTATTATTTTATCATCCAATATTTTTATTATTCATTTAATATATATTGTTTAATTTTAAAAATAATGTAACTACAAATTGGCAACAATATAAAAAATCGTCTGATTTTAATTTAGCTTATTTTTCTGAATATTATTACTCTTAATTTTTTACGTTTGAAATTTGAAACGATCGTGTTTGAGTATTCTTGTTAATGTATTCTATATTTTTTAATTTTAAATGATCAAAAAGTTTTTAATTAAATTTGAAATATAGCCTAATATATTTGCTTTTATTATTTTGCTGTAATTCGAGATTGCTGTTCTTTTTTTTTTTTTAAATTCCTTCTATTAGCTCTCATTATCCCTATATATATTTTGTTCAAATTTTCAATTGTTCATAAAACTCTTTTTATTCATCCACTCAAGTTCACATACATTTTTGTTTGCACTTGCAGTGGATGACACTGGATGTTAATGCAATTTTTTTAAATATTAATTCATTCATTAACTTTAATTAATTATTTTTTTTTTTAGATTTAAGCTCTCATTATCCCTATATATATTTTGTGGTTCAAATTTGCATGTATCTATTCCCATAGATGGCGCCAGATAAACTTAAAAAAAAATGAATGAAAATTATTTATAAAGGACTTCCTGCAATATAGTGAGAAAAAAAAGGGGGAATTGACTTTAAAAAGTTTTTTTTATATTACTTGTTTATAACAAGACGATAACAATATTTTCATAAAAATTGCGGATATTTAATTATACTTTAAAAATTATTTAATAAACAGCTGAATGATTTTCATCGAAATGTGTTTTTAATTCGAAAACACTTGTGACGTATAACAAAATGTAAATAAAATAGAAAGTGTTCTCAAGTTAAATTGTTTCGAAGCAATGCATTTTCAAAATTTTGACTTCATATTTTATATACATAGCAACTCAATGCGAAGCAATAATTTGATATACTACTGAGCCCAAAAGGTAAGACCAATTATTTTTTTTCAAAAACTCTTTATATATATTCTTCCAAATTTATTTCATCGATTTCAAAGTAACCCCCCGGACACAATGAACTTATGCCAACTTTTTTTTTTCAATCCTCAATGCATGCTAAAAAGTCATCGGCAGAGATGGCTTTCAAAGCGCGCGCCGTTTCATGTTGTATCTCTTCAATCGACTCAAAACGGTGTACCCTGAGTGGGCTTTTAAGTTTAGGGAACAGCCAGAACTCACACGGTGTGAATACGGTGGTTGTGAAACGATATGAGCTTCATTTTTGGCGAAAAGTGTCACGAAGAATCAATGCAGTGTGAGTTGGCGCATTCAGTGTTTTCGGTACTAATCGGCATTTGAAGTCAAAATGGAATTGAACAATCCTTTTGAAATTCCAACATTATCAGCAAGGTCTCTAATTGTAAATCGACGATTTATCAGCACCAAATCTTTAAATTTTTGGACGTGAGCTTCGTCGGGTGAGGTGGATGGTCGACCAGAGGGCTCTTCTTCTTCAACGCGTTCTCTGTCAACTTTGAACTGTTTATACCACTTCTACACATTTCTTTCCGATATAGGAATTTTCACAGAATGTCTTCAGCAACATTCTATATGTTTCCGCAAACAAAATTGAATGCAAGTTCTTTGCTCAATTAATTTTCAGACATTTAAAAATCGCTGGAACCACTTTTTAGCGTCTCACAAAGTCAAGCTTATGAATATTTTGATGTGAAATTTCATACAGATGTCAGTGCCAGCAATCTAAAAAGAAAAATTGAAATTCCATAAGCACCGGGAATTTTCAATTGAAAACAAGTCTTACTTTTTGGACACAGTTGTAGTATAATATATCATATTTTTTTGTGCGTCCCGTCGTCAAATTACAAGGAATATTTGTCGCCTGAGGTGTTCGTATTTTGCCTGGTTTAGTAAATGGCGAAGTAGAGGAGAAATGTCATTGCTCCATGAAAAATGACTTCGCAAAGATTTTTCTTTTTTAGATTGTAGAGGAAAATGATTTTTGATATCGAAAATGAATGTGATTGAATTGTGTCTTCTACGTTTAATTGTGCAAAATTTACTCTCACCTGAAATTTGGATGGTAAATTTGGTAAATAAGTTCAAAATAAATAAATTGCTTGAATATAAAACACCCTAAAAACCTATGCTTGTATAAAAAAAATAAAAGCTTGAAAATATTTTTTCTGAATTTTATGACTGAAATCGATACTCATAAATTTAACATGAAATATTTGCTAAAGTATTCTGTCTAACAAAGAAAAAGTGAAAAATAATTAAAAAAATAAAAGCTTGAAAATATTTTAATTTAATAATTAATCATTTAAAAAATAAATTAATAATTAAAAAAAAATTAATAATTTAAAAATAATAAAATAAGATGAATTATTAATTATTATTCATTATTAAACTTAGTACTTTGCAATCAATTTACAATAAATAAGTTTTTATCAGACAAATGTCACATGTTTGCATTAGCTTTCCCATGCAGAAAAAAAATTACTGTTTCTAACGACAATGCTTGTTAATTGTAAATCCTGATGATACACTTATTGTGGGGCCTGAATGGCCGAGTTTCTGGCACTCGGTACTACAGGTTTCGGGTTCGAGTCCCGGTAATGCCATGGGTATTTGTAGTGGTTCGGAATCCATTTTAAACTGTAGGTCCCAGTCAAATATTGCTGTTTAGCGTGGGGCAGACAACCCTACCCCGTAAAAAAGCAGACATCGCATGTTTCGAAATCTGCTAGTAGGCAGCCGGTCTTGGCCCCCCATGGGGCTGTTGCGCCAATCATGATGATGATACACTTATTATAAGATATTTACTTATTATTATTTAATGTAATTAAATTAAATTGTTTAATATTTATTAAATTTTTTTAATACATTAATAATTTTTCTCACAATCAGCAGTCATTTCAGCATAAAATTCATACCATAATGTAAATTAAAATATTTTGTAGTGATTTATTTAAAAATAATATCCATATTCTAAAATTCTTATTTTAATTGTGGTACATACTTCTGAATTGTGACATTTGGAGAGAAAACGATAGTTCCCGATAAAACGATAGATGTCTGATGATCATATGACAAACTTGTCGACTGGAAATTCTTACTGTTTGTAGCGAAGTGAAGGGATGAAATGTGACACCCTGATATGCTGTTTGTTAAAAATTGGTTGCGAATTGCAGATTTTGTGAGGCTTCAAAATTTCCTACAGTATATTCTGAAAGCCAGATTCTTGTTACATTGGAACCAACATTACTATAATGCAGGTGACCTGAGGTTTGAATTGTTCTAGTCACCGCTTTCAAAAATGAGGAAACTCAATGGCCATTGTTATAATGTATATAAACCATCTCGCATCGAAAGTCAAGCTACTTGGTATGAGTTTTTACTGATTGTCTCCCATATGACAAACAAATGAGAGGCACTTAATCCTAAAAGTCTCCAGCAAAGCGATATCCTTCTTTTAATAACCATTGATTTTTTTTTTTTTGTGGTATGCATGAGGTACACCTATGTTCCAACGTCCCTTTTCTAACTGATAGGCAGTTACATTGCCTGAGTACAGAGTGTTATGAATGATCAGATTTTATTTCAACGACAACATACTACATATTATGAGAATTCTATCATTGATCAGATTTCAGCTCAGCAGCATGCTGCATATTATGAGAATTCTGCTACTGATCAGATTTTCACTTCAACGACAACATGCTATATGTTATGAGAATTCTGTTATTGATTTAGCTCAAAGACAGAATGCTGCATATTACTAGAATTCTTTTATTGATCAGATTTCAGATCAACGACAACAAGCTGCATGTTATGAGAATTCTGTAATTGATCAGATTTCAGTTCAACGACAGCATGTTGCATGTTACGAGAATTCTTTTATTGATCAGATTTCAGTTCAACGACAACAAGCTGCATGTTATGAGAATTCTGTTATTGATCAGATTTCAGTTCAACGACAGCATGTTGCATGTTACGAGAATTCTTTTATTGATCAGATTTTCACTTCAACGACAACATGCTATATGTTATGAGAATTCTGTTATTGATTTAGCTCAACGACAGAATGCTGCATGTTACTAGAATTCTGTTATTGATCAGATTTCAGATCAACGACAACAAGCTGCATGTTATGAGAATTCTGTTATTGATCAGATTTCAGTTCAACGACAGCATGTTGCATGTTACGAGAATTCTTTTATTGATCAGATTTCAGTTCAACGACAACAAGCTGCATGTTATGAGAATTCTGTTATTGATCAGATTTCAGTTCAACGACAATAAGTTGCATGTTATGAGAATTCTGTTATTGATCGGAATTCAGTTCAAGGACAGAATGCTATGATTGATCAGATTTAATTTCAAAGACAATATGTTAATAGAAATTAGAACTTCAATTTAATTGGATTTCAGTTTGGAGAAACATGCTAATAGAAATTATTCAATTTATATTTCGTAAATTTTTATTTTTTTATCGATGAAAGTTGACATATTGCTGATACTTAAACGTAATTAAAACATGAATTATTTAAAAAAAATTTCGATAAATAAACTAATTAATTAACATGTCAATCAGAGATAATCTACACAATTTGCTTCTTGGAATAACTAATTAAGGAATGATTAAACAATTACTGAATGATTTACTACAAGAAGATTAAAGTTTTCTTTCACCAAATATTCCTTCCACTGCTCCTTTTTTGACTAGTTTTCGTGATTTCCTTATTATAGAACAATATGCGATCAATAACTCTTTAACTGCGCAATTTAGGCAATGTATCCAATTTCTCAGTTTCTTGTTCAGATAAAAAGAAATAAACTAACATATAATGGCATTTTAGTTGATAATACCGGCACAAAATCTAAGGAGAATTCTGTTACTATAAAGTATTCAAAAATAAACTTAGAAGGAAATAGGAGCTTGAATCGATTATCAATATTTTTGCTTATAATCTCTTTTGCAAAACAACTTCTTGGAAACAGATGTTGTTGTCTGGGATATTTTTCAATGTATCGAATTATTATCACTTGTTAGCATGTGACAAAATGGACAGAATTTATTCTTCATAACATTTCAGAGAAGTTGCTGGAGAAAAAGTAGGTTCAAATTGTTTACTTTAATGAATTCAATTTTGGGGAGCAAGAAAACGATAGTTTAATTGCATTGCAAAATATTTTATTTTCTAAATTTCTATAAATGGAAATATTAAAAACATTCTTTTTGAATTGTTTTTGTTATAAAATATGTCAGAAATCATAAAGGTAAGAAGCCAAATATATTTAATTAAATTAAATTATTAACCTAGTGCTCATTTCATATGTTAATCTGTTTAGAATACGGTGGCAGCGATTGCTTTCAGAAATGATGAGACTCACCTACTCAGAGCCTAACATATTTTGACCTTTTTCCTTCCAAGTCAAACCGTAACTTGTGGGATCATACGAGGTAGTCACTACTAACTTTCACGTCTTGTTGCCCAAGTATTGATACAGTGGTGAGGATGTCAGCTAGCGGGCCGATGACTCAATTTCGAATCTAGTGATATCCATTGCTTTCAAAGATGCGGGGATTCGCCTGCTCACAGATTAACAGTTTTGGACATTTTGCTTTCAGATTCAAACAGCAACGAATGGGATTATACACATTGATCGCTACTAAATCTCAGATCTAGACGTTGCCAAAGCCTTGGTACAGTGGTTATGAAGACAGCCATCGAGCCGGAGTACTCAGTTTGGAAGCTAGGGGCGTCCACTGCAGTCATTCCTTTCAGAAATGATGAGACTCGCTTGCTCATAACATAAAATGTTTGGGTGTTTGCCTTCAAAGTCAATCTGTAACGAGTGGGATCATTTGAGTTGGTTGCTCTTGCCCAAGTCTTGATACAGTGGTAAATAAGTCAGATAACTAGCTAGACAGCTCAATTTTGAATCTAGTGGCATCCATTGAGTCACTGCTTTCAGCAATGATGAGACTCACCTGTTCATAAATTAATATTTTTGACTTCAAAGTAAAACTGTAACGTGTGGGATCATACGAGTTGGTCGCTACTTACTCTCAGATCAAGAAGTTGGCCAAATCTTGGTACAGTGATAATGAAATCAACAATCCTGTCGGAATGCTCAGCTTCGATTCAGGAGTGGCCTCAGCTGCAGTCACTGCTTTCAGGTACCAGGAGACTCGCTGTATTTAGTGAGCATGCATATAAGCATCAAACACTGACAGTCAGGCTGACAATCATACTGATATTGAGAGCCTCGTCCTGGTTTTCTTCCACAGGACATACAAATGTAGAATATTTATCCTTATAAAGTCCCCGACAAATGGATGTCTTCATATCATGCCAAGTCAGTAGGCTGTTCGTGGAACACGAAAAGGATGGATGCACTACAAAAAAGTTTGAATATTGCTCAAAAGAATGAATGTTCTCTTCCGTGTCTTCAATCAATCAGTTATATTCAGAAATGTTGGAAAAGTGTACTTGGGTAGTTTGCATAGACAAACAGTCATTCTTGAAGAAGAATTTCGTCAATTTCTTACATACGACATACAAATACCAAGTAGAACTCCCGCAATAGCCTTCTGTCTCCCTTTGGTAGAACTGTATATGTTATTTGAAATAATAAATCGATCATGTCAACAAAAAAATTCTTCATATAATCTATACCAAATATAAATTCATGATTGTAGAAGAGATTGATTTTCTTAATAAATTCTTCAGTTAATCAAACCCGGTATTTTTGAATGACGTTTTTTTTTATTACACTGAAGTGACAAAAGTCATGGGATAGCAATATGCAAATTTTCAGATGGCAGTAGCATCGCGTAGAACAGGTATAAATGCGCAGTGTTTCCGTAGAGCTTTCATTTCTGTTCAAGTTATTCATGTGAAGAGGTTTTGACGTGATGATGACCGCACGACGGTAATTAACAGACTTTGAACGCGCAATGTTAGTTGGAGCTAGACGCATGGGTTATGCCATTTCGGAAATCGTTAGGGAATTCAACATTCCCAGATCCACTGTGTCAAGTGTGTGCCGAGAGTATGAAATTTCAGGCATAACATCCCACCATGGACAGCGCAGTGGTCGACCGCCTGCACTTAACGACCGAGACCGGCGACGTCTGCAAAGAGTCGTAAATTCTAACAGACAAGCAACACTGCGTCAAATAACCGCAGAAATCAATGTGGGACGTACAAGGGACTTGTCTGTTAGAACTGTGAGGAGAAATTTGGTTTTCTTGGGCTATTCCAGCAGAAGACCGACTCGAGTGCCTTTACTGACAGAACGACATCGCTTGCAGTGACTCTCGTGGGCACGTGAGCATATCGGTTGGTTCCTAGATGAATGGAAAACCGTGGCCTGGTCCGATGAGTCACGATTTCAGTTGGTAAGAGCTGATGGTAGGGTTCGAGTGTGGCGCAGACCTCACGAAGCCATGGACCCAAACTGTCAGCAAGGCACTGTTCAAGCTGGTGGTGGCTCCGTAATGGTGTGGGCTGTTTTTTCATGGCATGGACTTGGTCCTCTGGTGCGACTGGACCGAACATTGACTGGAAATGCTTATGTTCAGCTACTTGGAGATCACTTGCAGCCATTCATGGACTTCATGTACCCAAACAACGATGGGATTTTTATGGATGACAATGCGCCATGTCACCGGGCCACAACTGTTCGCAATTGGTTGGAAGAACATTCTGGACAATTCCAACGAATGATCTGGCCACCTAGATCGCCCGACATGAATCCTATCTAGCATTTATGGGACATCATCGAGAGGTCTGTTCGTGCCCAAAATCCTGCACCATCAACGCTTTCACAATTATGGACGTCTATCGAGACAGCATGGCTCAATATTCCTGCAGAAGACTTCCAACGACTTGTTGAGTCAATGCCACGTCGAGTTGCTGCACTTCGCCGGGCGAAAGGAGAGCCGACACGATATTAAGAGGTATCCCATGACTTTTGTCACTTCAGTGTATAATTGTTTTATTGCAAATATATTTTATAATATAAATAAAATTAATGCATAAATTAAATTAACTTAAGAGAACATTTTTCTATCCTTTATTCTTTATGAAAGGAAGTCGAAACCAAAAAAAAAATGTTTGAAAATATTTTTGATATTTAAAATTAACATGTAAATTTAAAAACTTAATTATATATTGTTCAAAGCCAAACGAGCATTAGCATAAAAAATCTTTATTCAGATCTTAGATTAATCAAATATTAATTAGATTATTCATTCTTTTTTTCTTATAATTTCTGCAAAACAAGAAAGACTAAATTACTTCATTAGTTCGGAGAAACATTAAAGTACAGATTACCTGTACACAAGAAATACAATGCAATGATGAATAATGATGAATGATGAATAATGATGAACACAAGAATAAATGATGAATACATGATTTTTTAGATGGGAACTCAGATTACATTAAATTAAAATATTTATTTACATTCCACATGATATTTTATTAAATGAGGACATTCAATATTTAAAATTTTGCTAGTAAAACGATATTTCAAAAACGTAAAAATTAAAACTTTATTACATTTTAATAATAGTTTGTTATTTCCATAAAGAAAGAGTAAAGTATTAAATACATTGTAAAAATATTATTATACAATCAACTTATTAATTTTTTGTGTTATTTTATAAAAAAGTTAATATTTTTTTTTAATTTAAAAATATCTACGCATAAATTTTTATTTATTTGAAGTATACTGTAAATCTGGCACTCGGTACCCCAAGTTTCGGGTTCGAGCTCCGGCAGGTGCCATGGATGTTTGTAGTGATTCGGAATCTCCTCTAAGTTGTAGATCCCGGTCTTATATGACTGTTGAGCTTTGAGCGTAGAGCTGACAATCCTACCCCATAAAAAAGAAACATATCTCGTCTCGAAATGTACCAGAGGTAGACGGCCTTGGCCCACACTGGACTGTTGCGCCAATGATTGTGATGATGAAATGTAAATACTTTACCTCTGCTCTAGTTGCAATATTCACTAGATAAGCCTTCCTGTTAACTAATTTTATATTCAATCTGCCAAAATCAGAGAGAAGTAAATTATTTTGCATATAATTTTGCTTAACTTCTCTGAAAAAATCAATTCTATGGGAACCAGTTTTTTTTAACAAGGATGGCCTCTAGTTTACTTTTCTAGTAGACCAATGTTCTCCCCATATCCCACCACGGTTGTTAAGAAGAAGATATTGCCTTTCAGAAGGGTCTTTTTGTGGTATTTGTCCCGCATTTGTACATTATATGAGATCGGCAATGCTCTCCCCATATCCCACCATGATTGATAAGAAGAGGATATTGCCTTTCAGAAAGGACTTTTGCGTGTAGCTGTCCCGCATTTTTACATTATATGAGATCGGCAATACTCTCCCCATATCCCATCACGGTTTATAAGAAAAGGGTATTGTCTTTCAGAAGGGTTCTTTTGGGGTAGCTGTCCCGCATCTGTAATTTATATGAGATTGGCAATACTCTCCCAATATCCCACCTGGGTTGATATGGAGAGAATATTGCCTTTGGGAAGGGCCTTTTAGAAATAGCTGTCCCGCATTTTTGAGTTATACGAGATAAAACCCCTGAAAATTCGCGCCTTGCAGCATCATTATCGATGCGAGATGTTTTTAATACATTGTCATAATCGTCATCGAGTCTTTTGTTTCTGAAAACAGTGACTGTAACTGATGCCACCAGCTTATTCGAATATGATCCCTCCTGCACACTAGCTGTTGCGAGTGTGTATCTATTTTATATGTATAATTTTTGAGAGATGTACTTTTAGTGTTATTTATATTAAGTACTGTGGAATGATTTGTAAATAAATAATTAGTTAATATGGATGCATCTTTTAAAGTTATATGTATTGTATGTTCGTCTGATTTTTTTTTATTAATTTGTTTATTTAGGCTGTTTTAAAAATGGAAATAACATTTTCGTTTTGTACAAATAACAATCCAGCAATAATTCTTAAAGAACAAACCTAGACATTCTTTCAAAAGTTATTTTATGCGGTTTAAAAACAAAATAAAGTAAAATAAAACAGTAAATTATGAACAAACAAACAATGAAAAAATTATAATACTCTGAAAAACATAGTGAACAATTGTGATTGAAAAGGATAGTTACTAACATATGATTGGTAATTTATATGTATAACAATAGTTACAAAAAGTTAATTCATTTTCAAAGTGAAAAATGCAATGCCTTCATTATCTAAAGAACCAATATATTAGTAGTGAAAAGACAGCTAGTAGAGACAACCACTAAGAATCTACTTTACATACAAAGCGAAGATTTTATGACAAATAATTAATAGTAATTCTTAATCTTTCAAATAATTCAAGACTGCAGCATGTAGTTTCAGTTACAATTTAATCAGAAGCCCGAGAGATTCATTTCTAATTATTATTAATTACAATGTATTCCAAGTCATGCCTGGCGAAGTATTTACTCAAACCATCCTTTCCAATCCAAAAATTCATCATCAAATAGTTCTAGTATCAAGAGTTTGTTTAATAAAACAAATGACCTCATCTGTTTAAACTTATTGCAATCATCAATGAAAAATGTATGTATTCGTGATCAAACAAAGAATACTCACACCACTTTTGAAATTAAAAGATTATTTAAAAAAAGCACAATTATTTAAAACAATCGCTTTTGTGATTTATGTAATTAAGTCTGTTCCATTAATTTCACGAGTTTGTCTTTTATCTTTCTATCCAATATTTTTATAATTCCATAGACCAAAAAAAAGATATACGAAATAAAAAGTTTAGACATAATAGTATTACATAAAGATTATATAAGTTAATAAAATTGGAAAAGAAGAAATGAAGAGTTCACTTTTGTTCAAAAGCATTTTTCATTTGCGTTATCGAATATCCATCTGTTTGACTTGTGTTGAATGTTAACTGTCTGACTGTTGACAAAACTAAATGTTGACTGTCAGACGTGGAAATTTCTTCTCTTCTTTACAAAAGTGTTATCACTTTGGCGGGGGCGAAGTGTTCTCCTTGTTTTAATACAAGAAGGGAAATGAAAGCTTATTGTCCGAACTGTCAAATACATGTATTGCCGCATTTAGCAAATGCCAGTAGTGCATTAACGGGAGCCTGATAGCAAAGTGGCTAGCGCTCGATGCCATAGTTTCGCGAAAATGAAGAAGACGACGAAGTAGCACAGTAACGACATCTATGAAAAAAAAAGGTCTGAATAGTCAAAAATATATTTAATTTATTTATAATGTACGTTATTTCAAAAATAATATGTGGAATTTACATTATGATAAAATCATTTATAGAAAATATAAATAATATGAATGTCTTGAATTAAACTATGCCAAAATTAGAGCCCAATTGATGATCCAGTGGTAACCAGAGAAGATACTAGAAGGAGAGCTCAGGTACAAATCTTCTGATGGGAAATTGTTTGTGATGTGACGTGTCATCCGTTTGGGGATGTCCGGTCGATGATTTCAGAAGTGAAGAGACTTGATACCAATTGTTACGTTCATAAGTGTTCATAGACAGCTATAGGTGTTCATGGTGTCTGTTTTAGGTAGTAGTAAAGTTTTCTTCTATTGGCATTCAGATAGAGAGCAGTCATCAGCAACAGCAATACAATCCCTACATTCATTGGTTGATAGACTGTTGATGGCACACTAAGTTTCTTGACGAAACCAAGTAATGTACCGAAGCAAAGAAGAAGGGATTTATACCTCCATATCTCTAGAAAATAATGGAACGCAGAAGTGTTTTTCAATTAACTATGTATCTTCTAGAAATATCGAATATTAAAATATATGTTCATTTTTTCATAGATTTTCATCTCTTATATTAATTCACAAAACTATCATGGTTTAAAATTAAAATAAAAATAAATAAAATAATAATATAAAAAAATAAATAAAATAATAATTTTTTTTTTCATTTATGATTCGTAGCATTTTCTTTTGATAATATTTAAGAGGGCAGTGATTTACCATAAGCTTTGGAAGGAAAAGAAATGCAGATTTAACATAACGGAAATCCATCTCATCTAAGAAGATTCAGACCACCAAAGAAACATCAAACAAAGAAAATCGCCAGAATTTCTAAGTCACAGAATAGCATTTAGGTCAAGAGTCTTCCATAAAACATGAGCTGTTTGGACAAGACAATGCGACAAACGATTCACATCCATGAAATATCTTTCAAATATACTACAGAAAAAAGAAATCATTGTGTGTCCACGCCGACTCGTGAGTGAGTGATATACCACCAACAGAAATAATCAATAAATCGATACCTAATCATTACTTCTCTCTCCAATGCATCCTTAAGAAGCGAGCGAGAGTGACTGTTCATTTTCATGCCCAAGGGGCAATGCAGACACTTTTGAAAAAGAACAAGAATGATGGTGCGGAAAGAACCACATCATGTGGATAATGATGTTCTCTGCCGGCGCAGAACTTCTCCAATTGGGATTCTTATTTCCACATCTTCCCCCTGTTGCCTTTTCTCAGAAATGCCAAGATAGAAAATAAAAAGAATACCAAAGTAATGAAACACGTTTAATTGCATGCATGCTCGTTTTTCTTTATACTTTTAATATTGATCTTTTAAAGTCGAAAGCGGTGTTTGAATTTATTGAATGTTAAGCAAGTTCAATTTTTTATAAGAAAGGAGACAAACGATTCACATCCATAAAATCTCTTTCAAATATACAGATTCTTTTTTTCAGAGATATTTCAATTAAATTGGAGAATTATTATTTTTAAATATAACAGATTGGATAAGATACAATTCAGCAAATGCTTCATCAACAATACATTTCAACAAGAAGGATTTATACTTTTTCCACGTTTTTCAACAGGAAGAGGCTATTGCTTTTATTAAATACACTTGATTCATTATTTTTATGAGAATATCAAATAAAAGTCAGTACTATTATTTTCAAATCAAGGCTAGCCTTCTTCAAGGCTAGTTTGTATTGGGTTGCTCATATGGACATGGTCAATACGACTCAGTCCTCGACGCAATTAAAAAAAGTATTCGGAAACATTATTTGCTATATTATTTTAAAAGTACATATTGAAAACTTTCTGTAATAATTTTTAGTATCAATAGTTATCCCATAAAATTAAGGTAAACAAATATGAACCTTTATGCAAATTTAAATTGTTATAAAAAATTTTATTCCTGATTATCCTCTTAAACTGCATGTTATATTCTCTTTGTTCTCAATTTTAATTTGCAGTTTAATGAAATTTGGAAAGCTCAATAGATAATTAATTTTTATTGGTAAGAAAACTTCAATGCTCGACTTTGACAATACTTTAACTTGAAGTTTCGAAGCCAATTAGTTCCTTATACTAGTATCAACTAGTCACTTACTTTAATTGTGTGATTAAGAACGACTTATTCTGATAATAATACAGTCATCTTAATCATACAGTCAATAAATGCAAACAAATAAGTCATTTATACTGTAGCTGTAATACCTCGACTTATGCAACGTGGAGTTAGCAAATAGACATGAAGAAAGTTCAGTATTTTCCAAAATAGACCATTGAGGTCCTCTACACTTCCCACTGACGTTGCTACCACACAGTAGAACGAAGACCCCAAAATGTTTGGGATCCCTCTCTCCACTCATCATCTACGATTTTAATGGAATGCCACGTAAGCATACAGACTTTTCATGCCCATCCCTGTCATAAATATGAAAGCTTTCAGTTAAACCTCAATTGTCGTTTTCGAACCATCCAACGATGCCTATTAGCTAATTAGCTATCCATTATTCTCCTACATTCATTATATGATTAAGAACTATTCATTCTGATAATAGTATAATTAATATCAAATATAATCATCTTAATCATATTCATAATTAAATCTAAACAAATAGGTCACTTAAGCTGTAGTTATAGCACTCCGATTTATGCAAACTTGGAGTTAGTCTATTCTTGATTTTTTTTAATTACGCAGTTTTGTTACAGTTTTATTATTCCTTTTCCTTATAAGTTGTAAGTTTCACATTCTTACAGTTTTTTTTCTATTACTTTGGCTTTACTTGTTAAAATAGTGTCCATACAAAAGCGAATATGTGATTTAGTTCATTTATGTATCACGAGAAAAGCTATTGAATATTAATTCATTGTTAATATTCATATTTTCTTAATTTCTTAATATCTTCTACTTTTGTCTTCTTATTTTTATCAATAAATGTTTTCATCGATCTACTTTCAATTCTATTTAAAATTTGGAAAGTAAATTTTACCTATTCAAGCCTGATTTAGCTACAAAAAAATTTTTTTCCCCTTGGTTTTCCAAAAATATTGTTTTTCATTTTTTTTTGTCATTAGTGTAAAAGAAGAAAATTTCAGAAATTAATAAAGAAAATCATCTCCTTTCAAAACAATTTGGGAATATTTTTAAAGTGTGAAAATTTTAGAGCATATACTGTAAAAAAAACCTGCTATTTTTTTCAAAAATTTTCCTTAGAATTTAATGTTTTTACTAGTCTTACGTACCATAAATTGAAGTTATATTTTTTTTGTTCTAATGCAGCTGGCAAACACTTAGATAACTGTCTCTGATGTCTTAAGGCAAGAGAGACTCCGCGTCCGTAGCTTGAAGATAAGCTACGGACGCGGAGTAGCGATACCCCCGCAACGCTCTACGATCCTGTCACAACCGAGTGGCGCTAGCCACTCGGCCATTCAGGGCCAATTGAAGTTATATATACACACGTGTATATATATATATAAATCAGATATATATATAAATATCAGATATAAATCGTATATATATAAATCTGGCGCTCGGTACCACAGGCTTCGCGTTCGATTTCCGGCGGTGCCATGGATGTTTGTGGTGGTTAGGAAGCCATAGGTCCCGGTTTAATAACACTAACTGTCCCGAGCTGGCAACACTACCCCGTAAAAAGACAACATCTCATGTCTCGAAATCTGCCATAAGACAGATGGCCTTGGCCCACCACGGGGCAGTTGCGTCAATGATGATGTTTCTGATAAGGAATCATCATGATCAATGGTGCAATATATATATATATATATATATATATATATATATATATATGTTCTTATATTCTCTGATATATATTCGTGTAATTCCCCGATATAGAGATATATATTTGTGTAAATCAATCGAGGTGCATCATATGTACCCCTATTTATACGAATTCGACCTAAGTGAATTCCTTATGAGATTCTTTTGATTAACTTCTTGGTGTTATTGCATAAATAAAGTAGATGTGTTTATTTATTGGATTCGGTTCCCACCACAAATTTCTCCAATACACACAATGCCAACGTTAAGCCGGCCTTTAGGAATTCTGTATTAATGTATTTTCCTCCCAGAAAGGATTTTGCAAGAAAAGCAACAATCCGAGGGAGTGAATCATTCATGCAGCCCGGCCCTTTGAGTGGATTTATGTGTTTGGCAAATGAGATTCCTTTCATCTGTTCGAGTATGAAAGGAGGTTCTTGCTTGACCCCTGCAGACGGACAGTACGAGACAAATGAAACTGAGAAGTGATACCTAGCAGCTTGGAAGAAGAGAGCTTCGAATTTTCTGTTTCGTAGAGCAGAACATTCGCTGGCGAGAAAATTAGCTCGGAGGAATATATCTTCGTATAAGTAGTAGGCGTCAACAAGGTTCGTAATATGGTGCACTACTTGGGTGTCTTCTTTGGATTAAGAAGTATATTCTGCGAATGTTAAAATTGAATGATTAATTCTTCAATCTGTTTTCATTTCTATCCATTGGTAATACATCATCATCAGCAGTGGCGCAACAGCCTCATGGTGGCCAAGGCCGTCTTCCTACTGACAGATTTCGAAACAGGAGATGTTTTCTTTTTACTGGGTAGGGTTGTCATCCCGACGAACCAACGCTCTACAGTAGTATTAGAAGGGGGCTTACTGTTTAAAGTGGATTCCGAATCATTATAAACATCTATGGTACCACTGGAAACGAACCCTGCAGCAAATAGCGCCAGAACGCTAGTCACTCGGCCATCAGGCCGCCATGGATAATACAGCATTAATAAAGCTATCCTTCCTAAGGCAAATTCCTATTCTTGTTTCCTAGGATGAGGATAGAACGCTAGGATAGGATGCGAACGCTAACTTTGAATCTATTATCTCATCATAACTCTAACTTTGAATCTATTATATCATCATAACGCTAACTTTGAATCGATTTATCGTTTAAAAACTATTAAGGATAAAAATTAGTGGAATTTTTATGTTAAAAATATTTTTATGATATAACAATGTGACAACTGGGACTTTGTGATAAAATCCGATAGTTCAAACTGTCTTTTAGAATTTTGAATTTAATACAAAATAAAAAAAGACATTTTATATTTATGTATAGTATAATATAGTTAGCCAAATGTATACAGTGTTAAAGAGTTTGGAATATTTCTATTGACTTCAAAAGTTGTGGACCTTGAGACTGTCGAAGATTAATTCATAGTGGTGGAAATGCATGATTGAGTGAAAACGTCAGAGATGTATAGCTGAGAATTGCATTTAAAGCAGAGATATATTTGCGGAATTCAAATACTTCTCCTTCTCTATACCCTTTGCAATATCTTTAAGAATAGTTGTATAAATAAGAACGTAAGATGTGGCAAATGTGTTCAAGTAAAAACGAAAGTCAAAACAGGTCAAAATATACAAATTTATGAAAAAATTGAAACTTTGCAAAGTTTTAATTTACCATGTTTGAGTACATACTATTATCACTCGGTAAATTCGCAGAATAGGGACCGTTGAAAGTTTAATACTAGACATCGCTAATCGAAAGACTTTGGTCAGCACTCAAGGAAAGAAAACAACAACAGCCGCATGAATTGGTAAAAAGTGAAATGAATCTTAGTAAAATTAACAGTTTCTAATTCTTCTAGAACATTCCAGTAATTGAATTAAATCACATAATTAATGTTGGCTAATCAGGTATTAGGTCTTGGTTATCACATTTGGCAATTTTCGTCCACTTATCAGCCAAAAAAGAACCGCCAAATCTCATCGGCAGCTATTTTGCGATTTGTCCTATCACTGTTTTCATTAATTAAAAGTGAGTATAAAATGTTATGTAATGATTAAATTAAATTTCAGAATCATAACTGATCTTTTGGCTCTATTTTCCGAAAATTGAAACCATGATCTGTTTAAGTTTTGAAAGCCAAAAAATTCGAAAGGATATGCAAAGCACGTGACATTATATTAATAGACTGTCTTGCTTAGTAGACTGTCTTGCTTAACTTTGAATCTATTATATCATCATAACGCTAACTTTGAATCTATTTATCGTTTAAAAACTATTAAGGATAAAAATTAGTGGAATTTTTGTGTTAAAAATATTTTTATGATATAACAATGTGACAACTGGGACTTTGTGATAAAATCCGATAGTTCAAACTGTCTTTTAGAATTTTGAATTTAATACAAAATAAAAAAAGACATAATAATAAGACAACAATATAATAACTTACTTAATACACATGGCACGGACTACTTAAAAATTCAATCATATGAATCTTAAAAAACATTATTATAACCCAACACAAAACAACTGGAATTAATAGCCGCAATTAATTAACATAATTATTGAAGCCTAACAAATAACCTTCATAAATTCCGTCACCGCATGTCTTTAAAATCCGATATTTTTTTTCTCTTTAAAGAAAGGGAAAAATTATTTAGTGTCGCGTGGAATCTTTACATCTGCGGATCGATGTCGGCAACATTAATTTCTTATCCTGAATTGGTTGTTGGAGGAAGTGGAATAATTTAATTACCTCCCTTGAAGGAATTGCTGCCCCCTACAATTATAATCGGTGTTTGCACACCAAGGGTTCCACTAAATTAAGTAACTAATGAGTTTCACACAGCTGTTATATCTCCTGGCTCGAGGAGCGGCATTATTTGTTAATAAATGGATTGCATACAATCAGGGTTTAAGTAAACAAATTTCATCCAAACTGCACTTTCCTGAACGTTTTTAGAATTGTAATAAACGATTTTAAAAAAATATATTTTGGAAATATTTGATGATAATGTTTTCATAATACACTAAGAAAATATTCATTTTAAATACTACTGTGCCCAAAAAGGAAGACCAATTTTCAATTTAAAATTTCCCATGGCTTATGGAATTTCAATTTTTTTTTCTTCTTTTTTTAGGTTGCTGGCACTGTCCTTGACCTTGACATCTGTGTGAAATTTGATGTCAAAATATTTATTAGTGTTTGAGAGTGGCTTTGTGAGACGCTAAAACTGATTACGGCCATTTTGTGAAATGTCTAAATTAATCGAGCAAAGAACTTGCATTCCATTTTGTTTGCAGAAACGTGTAGAATGTTACTCGGCACTTTTTTGAACGGTTTTAGAATTGCACCAAATGCTATCAAAGAAAAATATTTTCAAAGTTCTTGATAATGTTTTGATAATAAAAAATGGTGATTAAAAACTAATAAATATTAAATATAAATAAATTCTAAATAAAATAGTTTTAAAATCACGGGATGTTTCTTAGGTTATTTTGGAATGCAATATTAGTTCATTAAATGGGACAAACCGGAAAAATTAATCTTGAAGTTTTATAGATCTTTATTATGGTGTTGTTCTAATTGAATTCTTTGAATCGATGTTATTGCTTATTTCCCAATTACCTATTTATACAGATGTACCTCTTGTTTAAAAGACTAATAACAGGATGGCGATTGGTGGCTATTCACTAACAATTTGGCGATTGTTCACTGTAACCTGTTAACTGAATCTAAAGCAATTTACATATATTTATAGACGGAAGCTCTAAACAATTCGACAGTTGCAGTTATTTTGTAAGTCCAGCAATGATTTTAAAATAAAGAAACAACATCAGTATCAGCATTGACATACATACTTCAAAACTACTAGTTAAAATAAAGTCATAAGTCAACTTTGTTGTTAAATTTCAACATAAAATTTTGTTATTTGCTCAAAAATGGCAATATTAAATTATTTCTTAAGTGGTGCATAAATTTGCATGTTTATCAGTAACTTACTACTCTGTCTTAAGGATAAATCGAAAGATTTTCAATATGCTTACTATTAAATATTGAGTATCAAGATATCAAGATTCTCTTGAAGATAGTTTAAGCACTTTTATTATTAATATAGCAAATTAAGCGTTTAAATCATACAAGTTTCATCTTTTTTTCTTTTCCAGCGTGACAAAATCTGCTGCGGAATTTAATATAAGGAGATAGCTTTCCCTCCCGGTGATAATATTTGCTTTTCTCCAAAGTGAGATCCAATTTTCTCGTTAAATCTTGCATGGAATATTTATATTTTTTTTGCCCCTTATCTTAACAATAAGTTGTTTCATCTTCATAGAAATATTTTACTACAACACATTTTCCCTTGGCAAACTTTATTAAACTTGAATGAAAAAGTTAATTTATCCTCCAACGTATCCACAGAAGTGATTTCAAGCGTTAGCGAAAGATATTTGAATCATCCGGGGATTTAAAAAGAGTTCTGCAACCATCTTTTAACCAACGAAAATGCTCTGTTGGTTCGGCATGGCCAGTTTTGTCAAAATTCTTTGCTTAGACAAAGGTCCCCACCATTGTTCTGAGAATGATTAATTTTGGATAACCAAAAGAGCCCATCTTTTATTCAAGGTAGTTTGCGAACTGGTAGTCTGAGAAAGTGGTAGTCTTAGAAATGAATGATGCATTCTGGTCGATTTCATAAACAACAAAGGATAGCGTTACTTTTAACAGAGTGGCATTATAGAAATTTTGTCTGTATTCATATTTGTGCGAAAATATCAAATGCTGTTCTATTGCAAATATCAAATACTGCTATAGTGGAAATATCAAATACCGCCATACTAAAATATTTTTAAATACTCTTATAGTGACTTATATAAAATTTAATATCTCTATACTAAAAATATCAAATACTACTATACTGAAAGTATTAAATGCTGCAATAAATATCAAATATTACTACATTGAAAATATTAAATACTGCTGTGCAAAAATTCCAAATGCTGCTACACTGAAAATATTAAAAAGTACACTGTGAATATCAACTACTATTGTACTGAGAAATTCACATATTGCTTTACTGAAAATACATAATTAGATATATTCTTCTTCTTTATTAGTGTAACAGTCCGATGGGGGGTATATTAAAATCAGCTTCATTGTAAATGTCAAATGTTGTACTACCGAAAATATTAAATACTGATATATTGAAAAAATATATATTTCTACGCTGAAAATATCAAATGCTGTTAAAATGAAAATATCAAATACAGTCATATTGAATATACGATACTCTTATACTGAAAATACTAAACATTGATTTAACGGAAAATAAATTTGAAATATATTCAATTTTCAATATGCAGAGTACCAAATATTGAGTACTAAAGATATTATCTTGAAGCTAGTTTAAGCACTTTTATTAATAATCTTGCAAATTAATCGTGTAAATCATACAAGTTTCCACCGTTTTTATTTTGCATCCTGAAGAAATCTGCTCTGGAATTTAATATAAGGAGATACTTTTCCTTCCCCGTGATAATATTTGCTTTTCTCCAAAGTGAGATCTAATTTTCTCGTTAAATCTTGCATGGAATATTTATACTTTTTTTGCACGTTATCTTAACATTTAGGTGTTTCATCTTCACAGAAATATTTTACTACACATTTTCCCTTGACAAACTTTATTAAACTTGAATGAAAAAGTTAATTTATCCTCCAACATATCCACAGAAGTGATTTCAAGCGTTAGCGAAAGATATTTGAGTCATCCGAGATTTAAAAACTGTTTGCAACCATCTTTTAACCAAAGAAAATGCTTTGTTGGTTCGGCATGACCAGTTTTGTCCAAATTCTTTGCCTAGACAAAGGTTCCCGCCATTCTTCAGAGAATGATTAATTTTGGATAACCAAAGGAACTCATCTTTTATTCTAGGTAGTCTGTGGTAGTGGTAGTCTGAGAAATGAATGTTGCAGTTTGGTAGATTTCCTAAGTAACAAAGGGTAGCGTTGCTTTTAATAGCGTTACATTATAGAGGATTTGTCTTCATGATTGTTTGTGCGAAAATATCAAATGCCACTATACAGAAAATATCAAAAGTTGATATACTGAAAAGATTAAATGCTGATATAAATATCAGATATTACTATATTGAAAATATTAAAAACTGCTATGTAAAAAATACCAAATGCTACTACACTGTTAATATCATTTACTACTTACTATCATTTACAACTATATTGCTTTTCTGACAATATCAAATACCCCTTTTCTACAGGCATATTCTTCTTCTTTATTGGCGTAACATGGTGGGGTACGGGTGGGTATACTGAAATAAGGTACTTTAAAAATATCAAATGTTGTTCTATTGAAAATATTAAATGTTGCTACATGGAAAAAATTATATTTCTATGCTGAGAATATCAAATGCTGCTATAAAATATCAAATACTGTTATATTGAAATTACTAAATAATTGATATAACGAAAAATAAATTTGAAATGCATTCAATTATACTGCTACGTAAAAATTTCAAATGGTGCACCACTGAAAATATTAAATACTACAACACTGCAAATATCTATTACTATTGTACTGAGAAAAGCATATATTGATTTACTGAAAATATAAAATACCCCATTGCTAAAATATCATAAACAGGTATATTGAAAATATGAGATACTGTGCTACTGAAAATATTAAATACCACTATATTGAAAAAAAAACTTATATTTCTACGCTAAAAATATCAAGTTGATAATGAAAATCTGTTATAATGAAAATATCAGATACTGTTATTGAATGTAAAATACTGTTATATTGAAAAAGCCCGAATATTGCTCTACTGAAAATGGTACATATTATCATACTGAAAATATATTTCGCTATACTAAAAATACCAAATACTGTTAGACTGAAAATAGTGCATATTATCATATTGAAAATAAATATCGCTATATTAAAAATACCAAATACTGCTATACTGAAAATACACTCATGTCCATAAATTAAGGATAATTCAGAATCACACAGAAATTGAACTCTAAAATAAAAATTTCGCCTGTAGAATTATCACACATCTTGAAGAAGAATATGCAAATTACAGGAAACCACCAGATGGCGCGGATAGTACGTCACAATGACGAGAGTGTAAGAGAGGGTATATAAGGAAGGGTGGCAAAGAAGTAAAATTGTTCACAAGCGCTTTAAAAGCTTTTCAGTGCAATAACCGCATAGTTATGGCACAAAGGAAGCATTTGGATGATTTTTTACGTGGTAGAATTATCGGACGACTGGAATGTGGACGTACCCAGCTGGAAGTATCCGAGGAACTTGGAATCGCCCAGAGTGTCATCTCCAGGTGTGTAATATTCCAGGTGTGTAATAATTGAGTGGTGTAATATTCCCGAAGATCAGATTGATAATTTGATACTCAGCATGCCTAGGCGTTGTAAGGCCTGTATTGCATCGTCTGGGAGACATACTCCATATTAACCATCCTACTAACCATGTTATACTGTTTTAATAAATAGGTTCTTTTTTGAAATTTGCTCCAGGGAGTAAAAATCGCAATTTTTATTAATTATGTCAAACATATAGCATCTTTTTTGCTCTTTACCTTTTGTTTAATAAATAGACTTTACAAATAAGTCAAATTTGTTTTGCTTCTGTCTCTTTCTTTGACTAAGCTTCATTATCCTTAATTTATGGACATGAGTGTAGTACATATTGCCATATAACTTATTGCAAATATTAAATGCGAAGTTTAGAGTGTTTGTAGAGCATGCTTTCTGTAATCAATTGTTTATGAAAAAAGATTTTGGGTGCACGCCCAGTCTTTTTTTTAACAGATCAGAAAAATTCCTTAAAATTTTGCATAAAAATTCGTGTAAAAAGGATTCGTATGATTTGGTTCGATTAAAATTTTCATTTAGTGAGATAAAATTTGAAAATTGCATCTAGCAGTATGTTTTATTATTTTTTGACAAAACTATTTAGTATTTTTACAAAATGTTTAGCATTATTTTCAATTTAGGATTTTTTTAATTCATCCCTTAGTTTGATATCGTAAAATTAATAAAAAAAAAATAAAAAAATATTCTTTTGATATATAAATATATGGATATATAAGCTTTGAATTCGCGGGAAAAAAGTTCTTGAACAATATGGGAAAAAAATGAAAGAATTTTCACTTTATTATGAAGCAAATAGAAAAGACTACAGTTATGCAAAGACCAAATGCGAACTTTTTTGATTGATACAGTTCATTCAGCCAATTTCATATTTCTGTTTAAAATAATGTTATTAAAAACATAATATGTAAAGCTTTATTAATTAATAACTAGAACTTCTTTATGAATGGAAATAACAATACGAAAGATTTATACATAAATTATTTTGCGTGAAATTAGTTAACTACAATGAACATATAAATAACTTTAATCAAGAACTATCTTATAAAAGTTAAATAATTAATAAGTTTCTGTCTTATTTTAGAACAAAATTAAATTATATGGATTAATTAAGAAAATAGCAATTTATTCTGAAATAAATATTTACAAAGACATAAATAAAATATATTTTATTAAACCTTTTAAAATAGGTTTTAGAGTTTTTCTGTAACTTAATAATGTCAGAGATGTCTTCAATATATATATATATATATGAGGAATTTATTTAAACGTTAACTACAAGTTTATGGGAAAAATATGTAGAATGACATTTCAGAAAGGTAGATTTCCTTCAAAATACGTTCCTCTTATAAATTATTCTATTCTTGAGCAATATAGGGGGAAAAAAAGGAAACAATTTTCAGTTTATAATGAAACAAATAGAAAAATTACAGCTATATAAAGACTAAATGCAACCTTTTTTATTGATTTAGTTCATTTAACCAATTTCATGTTTCTGTATAAAACAATGTCATTAAAATATAATATGTAAGGCTTTATTAATTAATAGCTAGAAATTCATCATGAATAGAAATAGCAATATGCCTGATTTATACGTATTGAAATTATTTTACATGAAATTAATTAACTACAATGAACGTATAAATAACTTTAATCAGTAAAGATCTTAAAACAATTGAATAATTAATAATTTTCTGTGCTATTTTAAAATAAAAATCAAATGATATCAATTAGTTATGAAAACAGCAGTTTATCCATTTCCTACTATTAGCTCACATTCTCCCTATATATATCTTGTTCAAATATTCAATAGTTCATAAAATACTTTTTCTTCCTCCACTCGAGTTCAAATACATTTTTGTAACTTGTAGTGGATAACACTTGATGTTAATACAGTTTTTTTCAAATATTAATTCATGAATTAAATTTAATTAATTAATTTTAGTTTTTTTAGATTTAAGTTGCTTGTATCTACCAATAGATGGCGCCAGAAGTAACTTTATTTATAAAGGACTTTCTGCAATATAGTGAAAAAAAAGTAGGAATTGACTTCAAAAATTTTTTTAATATTATTTATTTTGAAATGAATACTTACAGAGATTTAAATAAAATATATTTTATTAAATCTTGTAAAATAAGTTTTAGAGTTTTTCTTTAATTTAATAATGTCAGATATGTCTTCAATATATATGAAGAATTTATTTAAACGTTAACTACAAGTTTATGGGAAAAATATGTAGAATGAATGACATTTTAGAAAGGTAGATTTCCTTCGAAATCCCTCCCTTATAAATTATTCCACCGTATTGACATTCGTGCGAAATACAGTTTCACCTTATTTATTCAGAGAGACGCTTCCAGGAATAAATATGCGAGACGCCACCTTACTGAAAACTAAAGGATTATATTCAAAATGTCATAGCCCAAATCCTATTTCGAAAAATAAATGGCACTTACTCTAAAATTTTACTTTAATCCTTAAACCAATGAAGAAGATTTATCCATGGAAAGAATTAAAAAGAGCCCTTCATATATGTTACAAAAGGATTTTTTTATAGCGATTATATAAGGTAACTTTACCATAATAACAATGAAATGTAAGACATATGTTTTGTTGTCTTATCCTCAGTGTCCTGCAGTGCGGGACGGCCATTGCATGAGCGATCTATTCATGGATGGAGGGAAAGGGGCAGCTTCTGTTGTGATGGATCACCCATAGGTAGAAGTCTGACTTTTGCTCTGTGACGCTCTTACAGTCATATGAGACCAGGACCTACGACTTAAAGTGGATTCCGAACTACTACATCCATCCATCCATGGCACAGCCAGGACTCGAACCCAAAACCTGTGGTACAAAGCGTCAGAGCGCTAGACACTCGGCCATTCAGGCAACACATATGTTTTAAAAGATATAAATATACACATATGTTATTATAAAGGCCGAGTAACTAGCGCTCTGTCGCTCGGTGCCACAGATTTCGCGTTTCGAATCCCGGTGGTGCCCTGCATGTTTGTAGTGGTCCGGAATCCACTTTACACTGTAGGTCCCGGTCTAATATGGCTGTAGAGCGTTGGGCGTAGTGCTGAAAACTCTACAGCGTAAAAATAAAACATCTCCAGTCTAGAAATCTGAAAGTTGAACCCACCAAGAGGCTGTTGCGCCACTGATGATATGATGATATTTTATAAAATTATATTCATATAACGTTTTTATAAGGTAGCTTTACCAAAATAACAATGAAATACAAGACATGAAGGAATGGCACTTAGTCTGAAGCAATAAAGTAGATTTATCAATGAAAAGGATTAAAAAAGGGCTTGAATGGTCCAGTGTCTAGCGCTCTAGCGCTCTCCAGTGTCTCGGGTTCGAATCCCGGCGGTGCCATGGATGTTTGTAGTGATTCGGAATCCACTTTAAGTTGTAGGTCCCGGTCTCATATGACTGTAGAAGAGTGTCACGGAGCAAAAGTCTACCTACGGGTGCTCCATCACAATAGAAGCTGCCTTCAACCATGAGTCCATATGGGTTCGTGAGCTTGGTCTAGATTAGATATCTGCCAAGTGGGATAAGTCACAACAACAACAAGGATTTAAAATAGCCCTACAGATATGTTTTGAAAGATATATATATATATATATATGTCTATTATTTTTTAAAAGGCTTTTCATATATCGATTTTATAAGGTAACTTTACTAAAATAACAATGGAATACAAAGAAGCCATAACATGCATGTTCATGGCTAGATGGTCAGATTTATATTTTTCTAATGCTCCTTATTCTTCATAATTCCGAAAGGTTGTGTTAGAAGTGACTTGAAGTCAAGAGACTGTTGTTGTTGTTATTATCTACTTGATGTAGGAAAGCCTACATCAGGTCCTGAAGACCCGCCACAGACGAGCGGACCATGGCTAAGGGTAATATGCAACTTCTGTTTAGAGAAGAACCACGATTGCTGAAGACTGACTAAACCTCAAGACAACGCTGTACGATCCCATTAGACCGGAACTTACGTTTTAAAGTGGATTCCGAAGCACTACAAATATCCATGGCACCAAAGGGACTCGAACCCGAAATCTGTTCTTCAAGGCCCAACTTGTTAAATTGTCTTTATATGAAGAGCTTGTCTATAACAAAATGGCTAATTGCTGTTCAGATGCAAGGTAAAGTTTTTGATAAAAAAGTAATATAAATTCCTACTTTTTTTTTTCGTTATATTGCAGAAAATCCTTTATAAATAATTTCCATTCATTTTTTTAAGTTTATGGGGCGCCATCTATTGATAGATATATGCAACTTAAATGTAAAAAAAAACTAAAATTAATTAATTAAATTTAATTACTGAATTAATATTTGAAAAAAAACTGTATTAACATCAAGTATCATCCACTACAAGATTTAAAAAAATGTATTTGAACTTGAGTAGAGGAATACAAAGTATTTTATAAACGATTGAAAATTTGAACAATATATATATATAGGGAGAGTGCGAGCGAATAGAAGGAATTGAAAAAACAACCATATGGGATTTTTTTTATGTTATGCAGGTTGTTATGATGTTGTTTTTTTTATAAAAAAAAACCAGGATGTAGATAATGTTACTTTCATGAGAGGTAAGATTAAAATATTTGAAAAAATAAAAGCAAAAGTTTTCTGAAATTAAATTTGTTTGCTGCAAAATTTTATGATCTACAGTAAAAAAAAAAATTACTTTTCACTTATCAATAAATATTGCGAAAGTAGTGTGCCAAAAAATGTGACGGGAAAAAGAATGTTTGGCAAGGAATTAATATTTGGACTCCCTACCAATGATTGATTTGGCTATCTTATTATTAAAAGCTAAAAAACGTTTATTTTAAACTATCTTTATCATATGTCCAGTTTTTTTAAAAATATAATTAATTACTTTTTCAGAGATTTTAAAGTTTTTTTAAGAAAGGGGTATAGTGTTTTGATGAAAAAGACTTAAAAACTGGAAATATGATCAGCATATAAACTCATGTTTGTGAAAATTGCAACACCATGAAAGACTTACGCGAGTGAGCTGAAATTTTCAGGAAAGGAAAATTAGCGCATGATATGCAAATGATTAGAACTTCATATCCGTAGCGCAATTATGACGATTCCTTCATGGTGTTGCAATTTTCACAATCACCACAAATTCTTCATTTGCTTTTTCTATTATATTATAATATTTTTTTATTTTATATATATATATATATATATTAAATACATAGATGTTAAATAATTTTCAAGTACTATTTTTAAAGGTTTGAAGGCCTATTTAAGAAGAGTAGGTAGGGCTCATAATTTTCATGAATTTGTGTATTCTTGACATAGGAAGCACAAAAATGGGAAATAAATGTATGTTCTGACAGGATGTATAAAAAATATCTGAAAAATTTCTAATTTTTGGTATAAATTAGACAGCAGGCCTTAAATTAAATACATACTTTTTTAATAATTAATCTAATTTGGTTCATTATCAACATCAGTGGTCCAAGACAAGAGATGTTTTCTTTTTACCGGTAGAGTTATCAGCCTTACGTTCAACGCTCTACAGGCATATTAGACCGGTAACTACGGTTTAAAGTGCATTCCGAACCACTACAAATATCCATGGCATCGCCGGGACTCGAACCCTGTAGCACCGAGCGCCAGAGGGCTAGTCACATCTTTCAAATGTCCTTAGAATATGCATTTTATTGATTTTACTCTAATGAAATGAATCATTAAAATACTTTAATTAAATAAATTACTCTTCTAAGAATCAACTATTTTCATGATAAATAAATTAATTAAAGAAAAATTGAATTTAGAAATTTTTCAGGTATTATTGTAAGAAACAAATTGTTTTTACGTATTATATTGCAAGCAAAATACTCTCCGGAAGTAAACATGAATATTCTAGTGAACAAGTACCATTAAAAATTATCATAGGATGCAAAAAACTGGTAAAAAAAATGTATTTCGCACATCCAATCAAACATAAAAAGCAATAACAGCATCTTTATCATGTTATCATTGGGCTCCGAATTAGGTTTTCTTGCATTCCTGCTAAGAATTGTGTTTATCAAAACAGCCTTGCAGATTTTACTTAATTATTTAGCTATTAAGAGCGATTTTCAAGTGGAACATGTTTCTTAGAATAAATATCGTAGAGATGAGTAAAGGAAAGTCTGAATTCAAGCTGGAACCCTTTTGGCGAAAGAAGCGTATTTTTAATCTGCAATAAAACAGAAAATATGAAATAAAACATAATTTCAACATAAAAAAAATTATTTAAACTTAGTTTTATTAAATTACAAGTATATCATGTTTAGTATTATTCTCTTTTTAAAATGAGAAAACTTTCAGAAAATAGTAATTGAATAGTTGAGAATATAATGAAAGTTTGAACAAACAAGCCGCGGTATAGGTATCCCTTTTCTAGGTATCATTACCTAGGTACCCCATAGGTATCATTATTAAGGACTACAAACCCTAAATATTCAAAATATTCCCTAAATATTCAAATTAATATACACTCTTTACATTGTAAAGAGTTGGAAATTTATAATGTAAAAAATTGTTATGTTAAAAATGTTATTGTAATTATTTTTTTAATCAAGGTGTAATATTTATTTAATTCTAATAAATAATTTTTAATATACTTTTTCTTTAAATACTGATCAGATTTTAAAAAGGTTTGCGAAAAACAAGCCATGAATAAAAAAAAGTAATAAAAATCGTCGCAAATATTGATTAAAAAATTAACAAAAAAAAATCAGGGATATGATAAAAAAAAGTAAAGTTTTGAAAATATAATTACAGCATAAATATGTTTAAGCAATAATTGCTTAATGTAAGCTTTCATGTAATCTTTAACAGCTTCAGGGATAGAGTTTCAAAAATGGAGGAAAAAATTCTTTTGGTTTTGTTTTTCTTTTATTATTCAAACAACGGATCAATTAACCATAAAAATTAGAAAATATTAATTATGAAAAAAAACAAGGTCAGCTCTCACGGTTTCTTATGGTTAATTTAAGGATAAAGGAATATGTAAATATATATTTCCTGGACAACTTCTTTCATACCTGTACTTGTATATTTTGTATAATTCTTTGTATTCTTCTTTTATCTGCCAATGTCTTGCCGTTCAACTTTTCATTATTTGTAATTTTTAATGATTTTCAGCTTCGTGCTCTTCGAATCTTAACAATGTCTTCCTATTCTTTGTCTTTCTCTGAGAGATTTGAATGTGAAGATTTTTGCATTGCAAATGCTATGATGGTTCTGTTATACACTCTGCATGCAGAGAATATCGGTAGTAGCTTTTGTCGTGCAAAATTGTGGTGTTTCTTATTCACTCCTTGTAAGTACTCTTTTGTTGTTGTGCTATTTTTTTTCCTAATGCAGCTGGAAAATACTTAGACAGTTGTCTTTGATGCTTTAAGGCAAGCGCTGCACCGACGTTACTTACTTAGCACTACCCAAGAGGTGCGTGTAGTTTGAAGAATAGTTACGGACGCGGAGTAACACTACCTCCGCAACGTTCTACAGTCATATGAGACCGGGACCTACACCTTAAAGTGGATTCCGAACCACTACAAACATCAATTGCACCGGCGGGACTCGAACCCTAAACCTCTGGTAGTGAGCGCCAGAGCTCTAGCCACTCGGCATCAGGCCCGTATGTTGTGTCATATGTGTATATTGAAATAAATTGTGTAATATTGGTATTGGTATACTTCAATTTATCTATTCCAAAAACAACCCACCATATTATTGATGATGGAAAGATTCTCTACCAGAATTTTGTTTAATTTAGAATAATATTAATATAAAAATTTATATTTACATTTCCCTCAATATTTTTAAGAACTATTCATATTATTTGTACCCAAAATATGAACAGAGATATATTATTATAGACAATTATATAATACAAACAGCGAGTATGTGAATGAAAATTAGCAAAATCTACAATTACAAAGATATGTATTTATTTCTTATTTTGTTTCATTTTCAGACATTCATTAGTTCAATTAACAAATTCATGTTTTAAATATAAAAAAAAATATATTATATATTAATATTTTCTATTTATTAAAATAAATTATCAGATTTATGCACTAATAATTCGTTATAATACAGTAGTAATGTTTAGACTAGTAACATTTTTTAATTTACGGTTGTAATGTTAATTTTGCTTTTAATAGTTAGTGCTATATAAAATTAATAGCACAAATTTATATTAAAGTTGTTCAAATTTTAAAATTTATAAAATTTAAATTGTTCGTATTTCAAAATAAACATTCCAGCAAAAATAAATTGGTTAAAAAAATTGCCCATATTTTTCTTCACGTCAAAAAAAAAAAAAAAAAAATTAAACTTTTAACATGTATTTAATTCTAAATTTTAAAAAAATGTGGCTAAATAAGGTACTTTTATATTCTTATTTTTTACAAAACAGCAATTCGTCTAATTAAAAAGAAATATTTAGCATTTAAAGGTTAAATAATAGTACAAATTCAGAAAGTCTTTACTATATATCAGACTTAGAATGTTAAAAAAAGTTATATATAAATAAAGTGTAAGTGTCTGTCTAAGTAAAGGGAGATAAAAACACATAAAATAGGAGGCAATTATCCCTAATAGTCCTCCCAGAAATAAATTTCCTCATTTAATGAGGCTGCATACCTAACATGAGCACGAGACTCATCGATGTTCAAAAGAGAAGTAAGACCGTCATGCAAAAAGTAAAGCAGACAAGGACAACATGCATTAATCTTAAGAAAGTATTAATGCAGAATTTACTACACTAATAAAACAAAGCACGTGGATAAAATTGTTGTATGTACAGCATTCCTAAAATGATACATTTATATATTTTAAAAACTCATAGATTCATACATATTCAATAATTTTATTTCAGTTATGATTATCATTTGACATAAAACAAATTTCATTTAATCAATTTATCATTATAATCATCATTGGCGTAACAGGGCCAAGACGGTCTGTCTACTGGCAGAATTTTAGGCAGATGTTTTTTTACAAAGTAGGGCCGTAAGCCCTATTCCCAAAGCTCTACAGTCACATTTGACCGTGACCTATGATTTAAAGTGGATTCCGAATCACTACAAACATCCATAGCATCGAGCTCCAGAACGCTAGTCACTCGACCATCAGGCCCCTTATTTAATTTATGCAGAACCAAAATATTCACTGAAATATTTTTGGAATTTCATGTCAAGTAATAAGGAGTAGACCAGCATAGTCGAATGGTGCACTGTGTTTCTGAACTAGGACACAACGCTTCAAAACAACACAACAGAACTAAAAACCAAAATCTTCTGTGTTAAATTCGGGAATGGATGCGATAAAACTACATGTTAGTAAGTACATTTTTAGGACTCAGAAAGTAGAGGTTGTGATCCTCAGATAATATGCATTCATTTAAAACGGAAAAGGCAAAAAGTCAATGAAGTCCCATCCACAGTGCAATCTAGTTAACGCTGAATGTGCTATATATATATCAATATAATAACAACAGCTAAAAATGTGTGTTATTCGAAAAAAAAAATTCAAAAAGCAATTTTCCATGGACTGCTATTTATTATTGCTGCAAGCAAAACGTAATAAATCACAAATGAGATTTATTTCAAAACTGAACTGTCAAAAGCAATTTCACTTTTCATGAAGCCATAAAAGTTTATAGATGCTTTTAGTCGGTTTCCTAACAGTTTATAAAATGGTTTTGGTGCGCGTACGAATCTCTACAGATTCGGATTTTAGTAATATTTGAGGAGTGGAAATCATCACTTCGAACGCTTTTAGCGACATAAACATTCGCTTTTACGACTTCCGTTCATATTTTCAGTTCGAGAAAGATTCACTTTAACTGCTTCATTTTGGCGACAATCAAGTCGCCAAAAATAAACTCCCGCAATATAATTTTACGGCTAAATATAGTCGAAAATGTAAAGTAATTATTTTTATATTTTTGCATTTCACAGAATTCTCTTAGAATTTATTTTTATTTAAGTTAAAATAATCTTCAAGAAGAGATGAAAAATAAATGATAATCCTTACATTTTCTATGAACGGATTTAATATTTTGAGTGTTTTATTCTAATCACTTTCTTCTTGTTCTAATGCATCTGACAAACACTTAGATAATTGTCTTTGATGCCTTAAGGCAAACGCTGTACCTACCTTACACACTTAGCGTGCGTAGCTTGAAAAAAAGAAAAAAAACTGCGGACTCGGAGTAACAATACTTCCGCAACGCTCTACGCTTACGGTTTAAAGTGGATTCCGAACCACTACAAACATCCATGGCATCACCGGGACACGAACTTGAAACCTGTGGTACCAAGCGCCAGACACACTCCATACAGGCCCTTATTTTAATCGTAGATTTAGTAATTTGTAGCATTGAATAATTGTTTCATGTACAATGCAATTTCAGAAATGATTTCTATTTGTCCGTGTTTATATTAACAAATACATACAAAAGTCGTTGAAAACTCCATTACCATGAAATAAGTATCAGAATTAAATTTCTATAAATTTTGCAAAGCAAGTATCGAATGTACAAAGGAAGGAATGAATTTACAAAGCAAATAAATAAATACAATACATGCCAAAAATTAGTATTTCTTGAAGTCGCCAAGTCATGGTGTTAGTTCATCTACACAAAAGGAAGAATTTAAATGAGAAATAGCATTATAATAGAGAACAGCTGGAATTAGGAATGGTATTTCTGAATGAAGGTTTTTCCAGGAATTCCGAGGAACAGCATTCCAGATAGCTTGTACCGGAGCTTAAAATTAAGCCGAAATTAAGTGTTACGAACGAATTGCTGACTAAGGAAATCTCGCCTGTGTTCAAATGGTAACATGGCTAGCGAATAGAAGGCATCGGTTTTGGTTGCCCGAAGAAGATATCTTGAATATTTTTGTGGATAGTATAATTATTCTAGTGGTAAACATTATCATTATATGGATAGATATTCTTCTTCTGTGGACGCCCATTATCATTCTATGGATAGATATTAACCTTCTGTGGATAAACATTATCATTCTATAGATAGATATTATCCTTCTGCGGATAAACATTACCATATGGAAATATATTATCCTTCCGTAGATAAACATTATCAATCTATGGACAGATATAATCCTTCTGTGGATAAACATTATAATTCTATAGATAGATAGATATTATCCTTCTGTGGATGCAAATTATCCTTTGAGTGCCAGATTATGGATATACATTATTATTTGAATACCAGATTGCAGGTTCACATTATCCTTTGAATGATTCAGGCTGTGGTTAGGCAATACTCTTCAAATTTCAAACTACGGGTAGACAGTATTCTTCGAATAACAGATTGAGTATATACATTACCTTTTAAATTCCAAACAGAAGATAGACATTATTGTTTTTAATTCAATCTCTTGAAATATTTCAAAGCAAGAGAGCAACATGATATCGTCGTTACCATTGATACTAAAATCAATTATGGACATCTGTGATAATACATATTAAAAATTCATTATCATATTTCGGGAAGTTGAAGTTCACCTCTTTATCATATAACATGCACTATTGTTGTTCAAACGGAAAGTAGGGGTTTAGAATTAATTGCCAATCGGAGCCTCACAGACTGTGTTGATGACCCTTTATATTGAGGGCTACTCTAGTTTTGTATCAGGAAATTCTTATTTAAATGAATAAATTCATATATTATAGGAAACAGCTGGCAAACTCAGGAACTATCATTGTCCCACCTGTAATTGGCCATTGTGTTTCCTTTGAAAAGAAAACTGTAATCACTTTCATTTCTCCTCCGTTATTTGTTTAAAGATATAAAAGTATTGTAAGTTGAGATATATTTTCATTAGTCTATATTACTATTGTAATTAATAAAATTTGCATGGACTAATATTTATTTCATTACCATTCTTGTGATTTTAATATCGTTGATAGTCACTAAAGGATTTGACTGAATCTATACTTTACATTATTTTTCTAATCTGATGAATGAAAAAGTGTGGATTGATACATTTGGCAGATTTCTAACATTGTTCCATTAAGCGAACATTTATTGAGGCATCATTGTAATAAGAAGCGGTTTCCTAAAACGCTTATTAAGTTTTTGTAATTTGAAACAGATGGAACCGTGAATTTACTTGCATATCTAACAATTTCTTCACTATTTCATGAATAGAAACTTTCTTACTTAAAGGTTTTCTGCAAAGTTTTGTATTCTTCTAAATTTGTAAGACAAGTGAAGATAAGGCCAGGACAGCATTTGGCAGCTGGGCAAATAATGTAAGTAAATAGTTATTACTGTAGTAAACATTTAATACATTTTCTATGTGTTGACCTTCTTTTTGTATTGATTATCTGTTTATAACGTTGTATTATTAATTATGCGATTGTTTAGTTGTTATTCTACTTTTGCTTGTTTGATTTTGCAATTGAAAGGTGGCTATTTTAACTTCATCTCGCTGAAGCATTTACTTTTAATAATGTGATGTAACTCGAAGTATTTTGTGATTATTGAAATGGCTTCTTTGGCCTATATATCAGTCGGTTTTCAATTTTGAATATCCGCTTGTTTTGTCATCCATTGCAAGGTTCAAAAATAATTTATTTTATCTTTAAAAAAAGAGGATGTTTTTAATGGACTTTCGGCAACTAAGTTGAATCTTTACAAGAGAAATTATCGGGTCACAAAAAAAGGCTTTGTCGAGATTAGATACAGAAAACTGCACACATATGGTTTCTTACATTGCTACATGATTACACATGTAATGTGAGATAAGAACAGATGCACAGTTAAGCCATTTGAAATTGTTTTGTCTGAAAAATCATATATGTAAATGTGTGCAAATTCTTTTGGGTTTCATTGAATCGTCCTGATACTTTTGCCCTTTTTTTTTTCATCGTGAAAGTATCAAATATATTGAATCTATTTAAAGGGAGGTTTTGGGAGCAATGACGATATTGCATAATGTATGGCATATTATTTATATGGCACATATGGGAATGTATTGCATAATGGTTCCATAGTTGCATAATCGTCATTGCAATAATGAAATTGCGGTATTTACTGAAATTTTTAAAGCAAGAATAGGCCTTTGATTAATAAACAAATTTTTTAAGTTTAATTTTTCTCTATCATATTTATTTTCCAAATGCTTATTAAACTATTTTAACATATACTTAGTTTGCTTTATCTGATAAACCTATTCTTTATGTTGTTTTTCTAATCTGATGAATTAAAAATTGTGCTTTGATACATTTGGGAAATTTCTAAGGTTGGTCCTTTATCTGTTGAGACATCATTGTAATACAAGCTTCTTATTTCCTAAATACTTATTAAACTCTTGTAATTTGAAACACAACCTTATCAATATAATTTATTCAATAAACGTATCCTGTTCAATATTTTTTCTAAGTCGATGAAACACAGATTTATGTACTTTAATACCATAATGATCGCCGAATTACGTAAATTTCTATTGAGCCGACCTATTTATTAAAAAGGCACTTATTTTCTAAACACATATTAAACTATTGTATTTCGAAACATGTGTTTTGAAATTAATATATATTTTAAATGTAATATTAATTTAATATTTTAAACATGTATTTTTAAATTAATGTATTATGTATAATATTTTTTCTAGGTTGATGAATTGCAAATTTATAATAATAACTATTTATAGTTTAGTTATGATGTAAACTTCTTTTGAGCCATCATACTTATCAAAAATCTCTTATTTTTCTGAACGTTTATTAAAATAATGAGCTTTGAAACACATTCTTATTAATTTTTAACATCTAATATACCTACTTTTCATAAAATTCTCTAAGCTATTGAAATACTAATCGGTTTTTGATACGTTTTATCAATTTACAATGATTGGATCATTATTTCGTGAACTTGTGTTGAATAGCATAGAAATGAAGAAATATTTATTTCCTGGACTTACATTAAACTATTATTATTTGAAACATTTTTTTATTAGTTTACTTAATTCAGTAAATGTTTTATGCTTAATATTCTTTCTAACTCAACGAATTCTAGATTTATATATTTTAACAACTTACAGCAATTGCTGCATTAAAATTCTTTAGACCAACATTACAATAAAAAAAGCTATTTATTTTCGGAAAGCATATTACATCATTATAATTTGAATCATATTTTTATTAGTTTGCATTAACGAATAAACGTTTTCCATTGTTTAATGTTTTTTCTAAGCGGATAATTTATACTTCGATACATTTTAAAAATTTGCAGAATACCGATCGTTACACGAATGCTTTTTAAGAATGCATTACTACAGTGTCCAAAAAGTAAGACCACTTTTATATTTAAAATTCCCGGCGCCGATGACTTTTTAGCATGCATCGAGGATTGGAAAAAAAAGTTGGCATAAGTGCATTGTGTCCGGATGGCATTGCTTTGAAGACGATGAAATAAATCTGGAAGAATAAATATAAAGAGTTTTTGAAAAAAAAAATATTTGATCTTACTTTTTGGGCATAGTAGTAGTCCATGATGGTTATAAAGAAGCCATTTATTTCTTGAACGCTTATTATTTTTGGCAGAGATTTTATCTTTTTTTCGGCACATTCTTTCCTCATTCGATATATATCTGTCGGAATAGAAGACAGAACCGAGTTCAGGCCCATTCTCCAGTTACAATTGGTATCGCAGACCGTCGCCATTACGTGAGGAAACTCCGGGCGCGCGTTTATCTTCTTTCTATTTCATTCCCTCAGACGAACGAGATAATTGGAAAATGGACCCAGAATGAAAGGGGGAAAAAAAAAAGGATGTGTTGAATTTCAATTGAATAGCCGGGTAAAAAAAGAGAGGTTTTTGGTTTTCAGGATAAATAGGCTTCGGTTTCTTTTTATTTTGTGCCATTCTAAATTAAAAACAAGGAATTTTTTCCGTTTGAAATAATGAATCAACCGATCATGTACCATAAAAATTATAAGCAAAAACAATCAGGATTCAATCATTTTTAATTGGTTGAAAGGGCTAAATTTATGCTATTTATTTTTAGGTATAAAATAATCAATAAAGATTTGAAATTCCAATAAAGATTTATTCTTATTAGTTTGCCCATTCGTACAGTTGTTCTATTCGAATAGGATATATTCGATTATTTGAATTATACATTCGATAGAATAGTATATATTCAATACATAAATCGATAAATTCGATTACTTCAGTATCTCAGATACATATAATACAAAACGATAGACTATAACTTTTGGTTAATATAAAAATACATTGCGATAGAAAGGAAATAAAATAAGCTTTCTATACGAAGGTAAAAGGCTTTTACCATATATTTTATGTTCTTTAACTGTTAAATTTTTAATTTTCTTATTTACTAAATTACTAAAGATATATTATATATTTTGGATGTTAAACATATAACAATACATAATATATACCGTAATTATATACAGAATATTTTGTGGGTGTGATATATAACAGTTTCTTATAACCATCATTACAATAAGAAGCTATTTATTTATTACTAAATAGGCTTCGGTTTCTTTTTATTTTGTGAAATTCTAAATCGAAAACAAGGAATTATTTCCGTTTGAAATAATGAATCAACCGATCATGCTCCAAAAAAATAAATTATAAGCAAAAACAATCGGGGTACAATCATTTTTAATTGGTTGAAAGTGATAAGTTTACGTTATTTATTTTGAAGCATAAAATAATCAATACAGATTTGAAATTCCAATAAAGATTTATTATTATTAGTTTGCCCATTTGTATAGTTGTTCTATTCGAATAAAGATTCGATATTTGAATTGCATATTCGTTAGAATAAGATATCTTCAAATATATGAATCGACAAATTCGAATACTTTAGTATCTTAGATACAGATAGTATAATACGACGGACTGTAACTTTTGGTTATTATTAGAATACATTGTGATTGAAAGAAAGCAAAATAAGTGTTCTATAAGAAGGTAAATTACTTTTACCATATAATTTATGTTCTTTTACTGTTAAATTTGTAATTTTTTTATTTACTAAAATACTAAAGATATATTATATATTTTAGATGTTAAACATATAACAATACATAATATATACTGTAATTATAAGCAGAATATTTTGTGGGTGTGATATATAACAGTTTCTTATAACCATCATTACAATAAAAAAGCTATCTATTTTCTTAAAGCTAATTACACCATTATATTCTGAAACACATTCCTATTAGTTTGCATTAGCCAATAACTGTTTTTTTTTCATTGTATAACGCTTTTTTCTAAGTGGATGATTTACAATTCGCTGCATTTTAAAAATTTGCAGACGACGAACGCCTTTTTAAGAATGCATTAGTCCATCATGGTTATAAAGAAGCCGTTTATTTCTTGAACGCTTATTATTTTCAGCAAAGATTTTATCTCCTTTTTTTTATAGGACATTCCTTTCTCATTCGATATATATCTGTCAGAAGAAAAGACAGAACCGAATTCAGAGCCATTCTCCAGTTTCAATTGGTAATGCAGACCGTCGCTATTACGTGAGGAAACTCCGGGCGAGCGTTGCCTTCTTTCTGTTTCATTCCCTCAGACGAACGAGATAATTGGAAAATGGCCCCAGAATGAAGGGGAAAAAAATAAGGATGTGTTGAATTTCAGTTGAATAGCCGGGTAAACGAAGAGAGGTTTTGGGTTTTCAGGATAAATAGGCTTCGGTTTCTCTTTTTTGTACCGTTCTAAATTAAAAACAAGGAATTATTTCCGTTTAAAATAATGAATTAATCTATCATGTCCCAAAAACATTATAAGCAAAAACAATCGGGAATCTTTATTTTTAAGCATAAAATAATCAATACATTTTCAAATTCCAAGAAAGATTTATTCTTATTAATCTGTCCGTTCTTCCAGTTGTTCTATTCAAATAGAGTATATTCGCTTATTTGAATTACACGTTCGATAGAGTAGGATATATTGAAATACATCAATCGATAAATTCTTCTGTATCTCAGAAGCATAAAATACAGTACGACAATAACTTTTGGTTAATATAAAAATACATTGAAATAGAAAGAAAGAAAGTAAACATTCTATAATAAGGTAAAATGCTTTTCATATAAATTATGCTCTTTTACTGTTAAATTTATAATTTTTTTCTTACTAAAATATTAAACATTGTAATAGATACTGTACTTGCATACAGAATACTATGTTCTGGAATTGATATATAAGAGTTTTTATTACGGATTTTTAATTGTATTCGTATATCGCTCATTTCAACATAATTTTTTACTATTAAATAACATACTACTGTGCCCAAAAAATAAGACCAATTATTATTAGACCAAGACTCTTTCTTTATTCTTCCAGTTTTATTTCACCGCCTTCAAAGTATTCTCCTCCGGACACAATCCACTCATGCCAACTTTTTTTCGAATCCTCAATGCATGCTACAAAGTCATTGGCCGGAATGGCCTTCAAAATCTTGAAGCTGAATCTTTTTTGCAAAAGATGGATTCTTGTAAGAAAATGATGTTACATACAATATATAAAAGATGTTAACTTATTTTTTTTAAAAATGTTACATATATTATTTATTTTAAGATGTAAAATGCATATTTAAAATGATATAATACATAAAAAATATAATATATAGGTAAAATTGTTTTTATATACTATATATATATATAATAAGTAACATGAAACATTTTTCCAAAATAGAAATCCTGATAAATTATAAATATATGTTGCCAATATTGAAAAATAAAATAAAAAATACTTATGTAAATCAAAGATGTAGAACTTAAATATTCATCGCAGATAAAAAAAATAAATATATCTTCTTAAAAGTGCTGAGAGAAGCTATAAAATTATCAATAAAATATTACAAAATTTCCCACGAGACCATCTTATAAACACATAATATACTTCAAAACAAAGAAAAAAAAATTCGCCACACTATACATTACATATTTAAAACGTATTCCTAGTAGTGTATCCCATTTCTTCTTCACAATATACTCAGCCGAAAATTCAGTATTCGCTAAAAAAGATTTCTTTTGCTGGCAAGAAGTTTTTGTTAGAATCGTCGAAAGGATTTCTAAAATTTCTAAAACCTCTTAAATATTCATCAGGGAAAAAAAAAGAAAAAAAAAGCCTACAACTTTTTAAAAATGTTATAAAATCAATCAATAAAAAATTTGCAAATTTTCACTCAAAACCATTTTTTTGAACAGATAACTCCTTAAACAAATAAAAAGAAAGCAAAGTAAGCATTGTACACGAAGGTAAAATGCTTTTCATATAATTTATGCTGCTCTCTGTTAAATTTTTAAATTTTTTTATTTACTAAAATGCTAAACATTTATTATATATTTTGGGTGTTAAGCCTATACAGAATATTTTTTGAGACTGATATATAACAGTTTCTTACTACGATGTTTTTAAATGTATTCGAAAATCGCTCATTTCAGCATAAATCTTTGCTATTTAATAACATATAAGATATTTGAAGTGTACAAAGGTGGTATTTATGAGGAACATAATTTACTCTTTCTGTAGTACAGGAAAAAAAACACCTTGAAAATGCTACAAAATTAATCAGTAAAAAATTGCAAATTTTCACACAAAAACCATTTTTAAACATATAATTCTTTAAACAAATAAAAATGAAATTAACTTTTCGCTGCACTATACGTTCAATATTAAAATCGTATACTCTTACAGAATATTGTTTCTTTCTCACAAATCACTCCTCTGAAAATTCATCATTTTCTAATAGGGCATAGGTCATAGAAAATAGGTAATAGGTCATAGAACATTCGCTATTCTGCTCTTTGCTAGAAGACTTTTGTAGTATTCGTAACAAAGGATTTCTCCAACCCCGCTTTAAACTGATGTGTATGTCTTTTGACATTTAAAATAAGTTTTGTAAACAATCAATAATTTACATATTGTACTGTTGATACCGAAATATATATATATATATATATTGTCATAATCAGAAACATAATGTAGAGTAAATCTGTTTAAAAATCTAATTAAAACACAATATTAGAAATATAAACATATTTTACATAGCCGAGTACTCTGGCGCTCATTACCACAGATATCGGGTTCATGGGTGATTGTAGTGCTTCGGAATCCACTTTAAGCCGTAGATCCCGGTCTAACATGACCATAGAGCGTTGTGGGGATAGTTTTACTCACGTCCGTAGCATATTTTCAAGCGTAGCATATTTGTGTAGTGCTAAATGGTAATAGAGGATGCAGCTCTTGCTGATGGCGTAAGATTAACTGTCTCTGTATTGCCAACTTCATTAGAGCAACAACATATTTTGCATACATAGAAGAGTAAAAACTCTACAATTTCATGAACGTCAAGAAAGAAAAACCAGTTTTTAAATCTATTAAATAAAGCTATAAATGTAACCAATAAAAAATTATATTACTGTCTCCAAAAAGTAAGACCAATTTTCAATTTAAAACTCCCGGTGCTTATGGAATTTCAATTGTTTTTTTTCTTTTTTAGGTTGTCCTTGACATTCGTGTGAACTTTGACGTCAAAATATTTATTAGTGTTTGAGTTACGCTTGGCTTTGTTAGACTATAAAACTGATTCCGGCGATTTTAGAAATGTCTGAATTAATTGAGCAAATAATTGAGCATTCAATTTTGTTTGCAGAAACGTATAGAATGTTACAGAAGGCATTCGGTGAGTATTCCTATATCGGAAAGAAATGTTTCGAAGTGGTATAAGCAGTTCAAAGAAGACAGAGAACGCGTTCATATAAGACAGAGAAGCCCTCTGGTCAACCATCAACCTCAAACGAAGATGCTCACGTCCAAAAAATTAAAGATTTGGTTCTTGCAAACCGTCAGTTTACAATTAGAGACCTTGTTGATGATTTTAGAATTTCAAATGGATCGGTAAATACCAATTTGGACCTCAAACGCGACAAATCTCGATGGGTACCGAAAACACTGAATGCGCCAGCTTACACTGCACTGATTCTTCGTGACACTTTCGCCAAAACTGAAACCCATATCGTTCCACATGCGACTTCCCTTATCTCAAAAGACCACTCCGGGGTCACCGTTTGAAGAGATTCAACGTGAATGACTTTCTAGCATGCATTGAGGATTGGAAAAAAAATTTGGCATAAGTGCATTGTGTGCGGAGGAGATTTCTTTGAAGGTGATGAAATAAATTTTTAAAAATAAATAAAGAGTGTTAGAAAAAAATAATTGGTCTTACTTTTTGCGCACAGTAGTAACGCAAAAACATCCCTTAAACGTAAGGATATGCATACATTTATAAAATATGCATAGTTATATTAATTCAGTGCAACTATGCAATTTATATTTAAAATATATACACGTACTGTATCCAATTTTTTCCCCACAATTCACTGAGCTGAAAACTCGTCATCACCTAAAAATGTTTTATTTGCAGACAGTGAGTTTTGTAACGTTCGTTGTGAGGATTTTCCCAATAAGCCCTTTTCTTTTTCGCTTTGTATATGCTTTTGACATTTAAAATAAGAAACATGTAAACAAGGTTTAATGCACATTTTATATTGTTGATATTGTAATATATATATTGTCAGTATCAAAAACAGAACATACAATAAATCTGCTTAAAAATATGGTGTCAGTAATAGAAAACAATATTAGAAATATAAACATATTTTATATCCATGCAAGAGTAAAAATTCTATTACTTCTTGTACGTCCATGAGAAAAACCGTTATTTTAATCGATTAAAAAATTTTTAGAATTAGTTATTAAAAGATTATAACAGAAAACCGTCTCTTATGAGAGGTATGCATCAAGAAAATATATATAGATTTATAAATTCACTGCAACTATACATTCCATATTAAAAATGTATACACGTACTGTATCCAGCTTTTTTTTCTCGCAATTCATTGAGCTGAAAACTCGCCAATCCCTAAAAATATTTTCTTTGCAGGCAGTGAGTTTTGTAACGCTGTTTGTAAGGATTTTACCAACCTTCGTTTTCAAGGCTGTTGAGCGTGGTTCTGACGAAACTGCATGTGACAGCCTGTCAACGTGTGGCAAAGTGTGCATCTACTCACATCGACACACGCCCCGGGTAACCCATTACCTTTTGTTAGAGGAGAATACAGATATATTTCAATAAAAGCGCAGAAACGAACTTGCTCTAGATAGTATACTCATCAATGTGGATGAAGTCGAAAATCAACTTCTGCAACAGTATGGATTGGTATGGATTGCTTATTTGTTTTCTGAAATTAGTAATACATTTCGTTCTTTGTAAAAATATACATATGAAGGAAAATATCATAATATAAGTAGTCTGTTTTTGGAAATCAGATTTTATATCAGAAATCAGATGGGATTTATACAACTTTAAGAATTCTTGGATATAAATATTTTGATGAAATTGAGCAGAAATTATTAACAATATTAATATATATAAAAAAAAAATTAAACAAATAAGTTGTTTACTAATTAAAATACAGTAGTCGCCAAAAACACTCAGCAATTTTAATGTAAACCAATCAAAATTATCTTCCATTCAAGTAATTTTTGCTCAATATTATATATTTATATTGAGCAAAAATTACTTGAATGGAAGATAATTTTGATTGGTTTACATTAGTTGCATATGAGTTTTGATATTGTGTCATCGTTTAAGTTATTGATTAATTTTTCATAACATACCCAGAACATTTGCTGCTGTAATTGTAATAAAGTTTGTTGATGCGAAGAACTGACAATATATACAATATTTGCTATAGGAGTATAGCAAATTGTATTATTCTTTTAAAATTCCAATTATCTATTGTCTACGGTACCATCTATTGTCCAGGGCGATAGAAGGGAGTTAAACTTATAGTAGGAAACCATTCCTTAAACATCAAGAAAAGATATATAGATAATAAATTCATTGAAACTATACATTCTGTATTAAAGAAGTATACACGTACTGTATCCGGTTTTTTACCTCACAATTCACTGAGATGAAAACTCACCAGTCCCTAAAAATGGCAGTATGAGTTTTGTAACGTTCTCTGTAAGGAGTTTCCCAACCCGCGTTCAAGCGTTGTTGAGCGTGGTTTTGACGAAAGTGCATGTGACAGCCTGCCAACGTGTGGCAAAGTGTGCATCTACTCGCATCGACACACGCCCCGGATAACCCATTACCTTTTGTTAGGGGAGAATGGATACAAATGTATTTCAATAAAAGCGTGGAAACAAACTTGCTCAAGATACGCTCGACAATGGCGGATGAAGTCGAAAATCAACTTCCGCACCAATGGATTGGTACGGACTGCTTATCTGTTTTCTGTAATTAGTAATGCATTTCGTTCATTCTAAAAATATACATATACATATATAAATATAAATATACATATGCATATTTTCCTTCATAAAATATGCATATCATAAGTAATCGAGTTGTTTGTTTTTTGGAGATTTAGATTACTAAATAAAAAATCAGATGTGATTTGTGCTATTTTACGAATCCTTGGAAAAAAATATTTTGATAAAATTGAACATAAAATATTAATTAAAAAAAAGATTTTAAACAAATAAGATGTTTAGTAATGAAAATAGAGTAGTCACCAAAGCACTTTGCTTTCACATATTATTTCCCTTTATGTACATAAATGTTAAATTGGGTTCTGAAATTACATCAGGATGTTGGCAAATAAAATATGTAATTATTAATAGAAATGCGTTGCTTAACCTTTTTAAAAGTAGAATAATAGATATCAATTTATGTTTGCAGAATTTATAATTCATTTCAGTTATATAATTTATTAAATTGCTTTATTTACTTACAAAAACATTTGTAAATGTTTTAGATTTTAAAGTGTAAAGTTATAGCAATTTATACACTTATTTTTCAGGCCGTAAATATATATATATATACATGTATAAAATCTAAAAATGTACAAATGTTTTAAATAAATGAAACAATTTACTAAATTATATAATTGAAATGAATTATAAATTTTCAAACACGCACACGCATATATATATATGTGTGTGTGTTCTTGTGTTCTGTTCTCTGTCACTCTCTATACATAGAGAGACATGTCAAAACACATGAACATAAAACCAATCTCCAATCTCTCTATATATATGCACAGGGTGCAACCTATGGTCTTAACCCGGCTTTTATTTCCGCAACTATTGGTCTTAAACATACACTTCTACTTACAAAAATATTATAAAACAGATAAACATTAATTTATGGGCCATTTCTACATTAAAAGAAAATATAAACATAAAAATATTAAATTAAAACTAAAAATATATAAATATTAAAGGAATATATAAAAATTAAAAAAACTATAATTTTTATTTAGTCTCCAATCCCTACCGTTAATTTACCAAAAACCTGCAATCATTCCAACAAACATATAAATGTGGAGATAAAAATGGAGATATTTAATTTCAAGTTTTGAGATTCTTGCGGCATTTATCAAGTGGTCCTTTATAAAATTAAAACGTTTTCCAGCATTGAATTTTTGTATATAAATTTGCAAGAACAGAAATGTTTACCTGAATTGAAACATTTTTGTAACATGATATATACGTTTACGACAAACAATTGCTGAAATAAATGCCGACTGCAGACTTTTGGTTGCATCTGTAAACTAATAAAACTACACGTAAACATATTATCATTTATTTTTAAAAAATAATTTAATTTATTGAAATAGTATTGATTTTTTCATTTTTAAAGGTAATAGTGACTTTTATTCTATACACTAAGTATTTATCTTTAATAGTGAGAGATGGATACGTTAATCATATATTTAGATGTTCTTAATATAGGGCTTTGGCCGAGTGACTAGCGTTCTGACGTTCGATACCACTTGGTTCGAGTCTCGGAGGTGCAATGGATGTTTGTAGTGGTTCTGAATAACTATTCGGTTATAAACAACAATAAAACAATAGATTTTAAACGAACCTAATTTAGAGTTTCATTTAATCGTGTTTAAAAAATAATAATCCAGACAAAGCTACATTTACGCTTGTAAAACATGATAATTTTGCGTATAAAACATGAAACTCTGAATTTTTATAAACATAATTTTATATTTATGAAAATCGAGTGTTTGGAATACTTATCCTTATTGGCGTAACAGCCCCATGGGGGTCAAAGCCGTCTGCCTACTGGCAGATTTCGAAACATGAGATGTCTTCTTTTTACGGGGCTGGGTTGTCAACCCCACGCCCAACAATCCTGTTAGACTGGAACCTACAGTTTAAAGTGGATTCCGATCCACTACGCACATCGTTGGCACCGCCGGGACTCGAACCCGAAACCTGTGGTACCGAGCGCCAGAGCCTAGCCACTCGGCTATTCAGGCCTCTTGGAATACTTAAACAGCTAACAGCAAAAATTTTAAACCAACAAGCAGAATATTTTATGTGAATAGAGATGTGATTAGCGTAATATATGTAATATATATATAGTTAATCCACTTTAAACCGTAGGTCCCTTTCCAATATTACTGTAGAGTGTTGGGAGTAGAGCTGACACCCCTACCTCGTAAAAAGGAAACACTTCCTGTCTCGAAATTGCCACTAGGCAGAGCGTCTTGGCCCACCTTGGGGACTGTTGCAATAATGAAGAAGAATATATTGTATATTGTTTTATTATTTAAAAAAAAAGAATTCTGAAAAAAAGAAAATTTTTTCATTCAAAAATATTCATGTAATTTTTGTTTTAGCTTATACTTGAATCCTTTCTTTTTTCCTTAAATTTAATATCTTAAAAAAATTGTCTATTATATCAAATCCTAGTTTTTCACTTCACTAGTTCAGACTTCATTTTTCATTTTTCTAAAATAACCAATAACGTAAAATTTAACGTTGTCGAATACCTCGTTACCTCCTAGCAATTCCCCAAACATCATTACGAAGAAAGAATTCTCCATTTTTCTGTGCAGAAAAAAAGATTTTAATATCCTGAAAAATATCCAATACTTTGTTCTTCGCGAACAAAAAGCAATACCTTGGAGCTCGAACAAATCCCATGAAATTTTCATTCAACTGACAGAGATATTTGCTTACCCCAGCTTTCAGAAAGTTTTGCAAATTTCAAGGAAGTACTTTTATTTATATATACGACAAAAAAATTCAGGTGCCTTGTAGCCTAGCTCTTGTCTTTAAATTTATAAATCTGAGTTTTATTTTTTACTTTTTTTTTAACTTTTCAGTTGTCCTCTTTATATCTTCCACTGAAGCTGTATTGGCGAATACAATTTCGTGAAATGGCAAGAAAGATTGAACCACAAGATTTTGTTTCTTCCATTCTTTTACCTAAATGGAAAGAAACTGCCTGGAGACATTTCAAAACAGAAAAGAAAAAGATCTTTAGAAAGGCGTGATTTTTTTGGGGGGGCAGGGGAGGTAAATCTGAATTTATATCGGTGAAAAACTATTTTAAAACTTTATTAAAAATAAGATAAAACTATTAAATATAAGATCTATATAAACAAGTAATATAAAAAAAAAAATATTAATGCCAATTCCTACTTTTTCTTCACTATATTGCAGAAATGTTCTTTATAAATAATTATCATTCACTTTTTTAAGCATATCTGACGCCATCTATTGGTAGATACATGCAACTTAAATGTAAAAAAACTGAAATTATTTAATTACTAAATTAATATTTGAAAAAACTGTATTAACATCCAAAGTTCAAAAAAATGTTCAAAAAGTTCAAAAGTTCAAAAAAAGTTCAAAAAAATGCATTTGAACTTGAGGGGATGAATCAAAAGTATTTTATGAACGATTGAAAATTTGAACAAGATATATATAGGGAGAGTGTGAGCTAATAGAAGGAATTGAAAAACACTGCAGGGAAAGTTATTGTTTGAATAGCAATGTTCCTCTTTCAAACGTAAGGTGCACCTAAAGAGAGGCGGTCTGATATCCAATTGGTTGGTGCTCTGGGTTTTGGTACCACAGGCTTCAAGTTCGAATCCTGACTTTGGCAAGATGTTTGTTAGTGGTTCGGAATCCACGTTAAACGGCATGTCTAATTAGTCTCAAGTGTGCACAAAATGACCGCAGAGCAACAAACCAAACCTGAAACGGCATGAATGTCGAAATTTCAGCGTTTTCCAGAATGTGAGAAATTAATTGCATGACAGTAATGTTATATAGTATTTAGACACAATTTTGAACGGATATCTCCAGGAATGGAAGTTGGAGAGATGGTTGACACCGTCTTTCTTTAGCTCATTGGAAGGACTTTCCGGCAAATGGATATATCGTGTGCCCATTCCCGGCGTGGACACTGGAGCTCTCTGTCTGGCATTACTTGTTGTTTGACGAATCGAATCCAAACCTCATAATCCTAAAATCCAATGAGCTGTTTATCACATAGTTTCGTCTTTATCATCAATGTGATAAAACGTTTATAATAAATTTCTTTAAATTATTTGTTTCTTCTTCTTCTTCATTGACGCAACAACCCTATGGTGGGTCAGGGCCGTCTGTCTACTGGCAGATTTAGAGACGAAATTATTTATTTACGCAAACAAAAAAATTAAATTCAATTATTAAAATAAATGTTAAATATTATTATATATTAATTATTAATGATGCTTTAAATTATGTATTTACGCATACAAAAAAAATGAAATTTAATTTTTTTAAAACCTCTGTGATTTTAAATTCATAAACTTTATTAGCTATTTCAGTACATGAAAAATATTCACGAATTTGAAACTAAATTAATATTTAATAATTATAGGCGTTAAATTGATCTGCTTGCTCTGGGTTTGTATAATATGTAGAAAAATTATTAGTTTTTAACATAATTTTTATTATATTTATTTAATATTTATATTATTTCCACAATTTTTATTCTAAGATAAATTCTCAATCATATATGCTTATATTGTCAAATAATTCTATTTCCCCTTTATGTCTGAATATTCGTATTCAAAATACATAGATTTCGTTGAAATCGAAGATTTTTGTTTCTTCCATTCTTTTACTTAAATGGAATGAAACTGCCTAGGGATATTTCAAAAGTAAAACATTAAAAATCTTTAGAATTGAGAGAATTTTTTTTTTTTTTGTGTGTGTGTGGGGGGGGGATAAATCTGAATTTGCATCTGTGAAAAACTGTACTGATATTTTAATTAATTTTCATACAACTTCCATTTCTTTATTTATTACAAAAACTGAAAGCAATTCAAATTTGTTATAAATGTATATTCATTTACTTAAATTCCTTAGTGCTGAAACATTAATTGCTTTGCATGGGTTAAAAAAATTATTAGTAATGAATAGTTCTCTTTGGATTTATATGAACATTAAATAAAAATTATTATAACATATACAGCGCATAATAAAAAATACAGCGCATAATGTAAATATAAAGCCTATTCAAGTAGAAGCATGAACACGAAATATTTCATCATTTTATTTCTTTGAATCGCATTCACATAATGCATGAAAAATCCTTTTTTGTTGTTGTTGAAGGCAGTGGAAAGAACTTCAGTTTCTTTCTCTAAATTCACTACCTAGCCGTGCGCAAAGATTCAGTTTGAAATATTAAGCTTCCTATTCAATACAGTATTAAAAAAAAAAAAAAACGTTATTTTTATTGTGTACACGAAATAATAAAAATAAATATATCGAATAAAGGAATGTTTTTCAATTCAAAATGGAATAAGCTATCTGTTTAGCTTTAAAAGCAACAACTATTTTTAAAAGCTTATACATTATGATACAATTTTATCATATTTGTATTATTTTCCTTTCAAATTTCTAAGTCATTTGAACAAAAAGAAAACGAGTGTTGACGTTTTCAAATGCTGAGAACTTTACACAGTAGAGTATGTAGCATTTTCAGCGTTTAACAGTGTACAACACAAGAGGCTAATCCACTATATCAACAGTTTGCCACCGCAATTTGAAAGAACATTCCAAGTAATGGTATTTGGAGAGTTCATGACAGCCACCTCAAACTTTAATAGAAGGACATTTAATCTTAAAAGTCCATCCTCTACGTAATTCAAAAAAGCCTAAAAATCATAAAATCCCATCCTACATGCTGTCGGGTTTCTAACCTGACTCCTCTATTTCAATACCCCAACCCATTATTCTGATTATGGGTAATAAGAAGAAAAACAAATAATTTTCTTATCAGAAAGAGATTTGATTTACTTTGTAAATATTGATTTTCTAAATAAGACAAGTCTTGCTACAATGTGATGAAAACGATGCTATCGATTTATGTATTAATAATGACAAACTGTCAGCTTTGCTTCTAGTTTCTTTTTGTACCTGTTATTTCACAAATTAGCACATAACAGGTGTTGCATGGCTTCAAGAAATAAAAACTTAATTCTTTTATTTTAGATTAGCACTTTATCTTTCTTCAGTTCCAGCATTGGCCATTCTCGGCCTATTATGTTCATTCTAAATTCATTCACTTCTAGTCTGATTGAATAGTTTTCTTTTCTTAAGCGGCGTTGCAAATTTAACAATAAAAATTACTATATTTTCAAGTTCAGCTATATATCTCCAATAGCTTAAACTCACCCCTATGGATATCAAATTTCAAATATCTATACATGAGACAGCGTGAATTCCTTGAATTGAACTGCTATGACTAAAGGAATGCGCAATATAATTCCGGTTGCAACATTGGTGACTTCTATGGGGGTGCAGGAGTTTGAATTGTACAGGGAAATTGTTATTGATATATTTCAATGCATTTTTTTCAATTCCTTCTATTAGCTCACACTCTCCCTATATATATATCTTGTTCAAATTTTCAATCGTTCATAAAATACTTTTTATTCATCCACTCACGTTCAAATACATTTTTTTTAACTTGTAGTGATTGACACTGGATGTTAATATAGCTTCTTCAAATATTAATTCATTAATTAAATTTAAATAATTAATTTTACTTTTTCATAGATTTAAGTTGCATGTATCTACCAATAGATGGCGCCGGATGTAAGAAAAAAATTTCTTAAAACTTTTAACTTTATTTATAAAGGACTTTCTGCAATATAGTGAAAAAAAAAGTAGGAATTGACTTTAATTTTTTTTTTTATATATATTACCTTTCTTTTTTATTAACCAAAATTTTAGGTGGATGCAGTTCAGCTGTTAGTATGTTTTATTAATTCATTTGCTTCATGTCAGTCTGCCAATGAACACTGTAATGACGTAAAAAATAACATCAACTATGTGAAGTCGCCAAATTGATTTATTTGGGTGATTTCTTAAGGAATATGGATTAAATTAAAAAATTCATTTCCAGATGATATGGGCTTTGTATTAGAAGTTTTTCAGCAAATTTTAGTGAAATTTGGATGCAAATTGTGGTCGTGTATAGGCGGACAAACATACACGCACACATAACCGTTAATAAATATTTAGACAGATGATATAATTTTTTCACAAACGGGTATGTTAAAAGAATGTATACTAATTATTGATGTTTTCGAGTCCTGTACTATTTGATATATGATCATTCGCCGGCACAAAGGTAGTGATGAAGCAAATTCAATGATACTCGCGACCCTATTAGAATTCAACCATACTTTTAACACTACAATTTGGACGAATACCTCCAGTATATTTGCAGTATTCTCTACTAAGTCCATTGAAAACCAATTTGTTATAGATTTATCATTCTCATCCCCTGCATAAACGCGAGAACTTTTGTTAGGCGTTTCGTTGTGTTTCGAACCTTGGTCGTGTAATTGAGAAATAAAATGTTACCCGCAGCTCCTACAATGAAATGAAATCATTGCAAAATTAAGATGGTGTTTATAGCTGACTTTTCTTGAAAATTGGATTCCAAAACTTTTGTATTACTTTTTTAGCATAAGTCAACAAGTACATTACAATGCTGATAATTAAAAAAATAATATTAAGAAACCATAACTGAATATTTACAAATAATTTAGTTCATAAAAGAATCATGGCCAAAAGAAATATTAATTTTTAAACCTATATCAGAAATTTCTATTAACAAAATAATCATATATTAGCCAAAAAATTGTAATACTTTTTAATACACAAGACATACGTCAGCTTTTTTTATGTGCAATATTAATTTTTGAAATATTTTATTAAAATATATTTTTTATGTTTATTTTCATGTAATTGGAATTAAAATATACTTTCATTGCAAATGATTAATTGAATTGCGTTCTATTGTATTGCAAATATTAAGATGTAATACAAAAATTATTATGACATAATATTCGAAGTTATTTTACTACTAACAAATGAAGATTTTTTCTGCAATAATAACTTATAGTAACATCAAAAGTATATAAGTTTTTTGTGTACTAATGTGACAGATTAGTAAAACTTATAATAATATAAAACAATTTAATCTTTACGCAAAAGTATATTATATAATCAAGAATGCAAAGAATGCATTTAGAATGTTTCAATATAACAGGGAAACTATAGAAATTCAATATTTGCGTCTATATTTATTAATTCGTTGCTTAAAATTCATAGCCAAAAATTACAGATTTTTTAATTAAATAAAAATCTTTTTAATTGAAATTGGATTTTTATTTCACTAGTTGGCGTCAACTAAAGTTAAAAAGTTAAAAAGAGAAAAAAAATTGATGGAATTTTTGGATTACTTCACCTACTTAATTTACATTATTTAAGAAAAGAGATTTAAAATCAAATGCCTATAATTGTACACGGATATTTTTCTTAAATAAAAATTACGAAAACTAAAAATATTTTATTTTCTTCATATCTACTTGTCATATATATATAAAGAGATTAAACTTAAAAAAAAAGGTTCAGTTCTCTAAAAAACACCGATCTTATTTAATCCATCTATAAGAAACTTGATTATTTTTTATTACTTATGAAAGAAACAACTCAGACTTCAGGTACTTTGTTTTATCTGCTCCTTTTTAGGAATTAAATATTAGAAATAAAAAGGGGGTTGTCCCAAAAAGTCTTAATGCTAGGTCCGCAGAAATCGGATCAAGTACTAAATGGCATTAGGATGAGTGGGATCACGTGTCCTTCCTCAGCCAATCCCCGGGGAGGTCGTTAGAAGAAGATAACAAAAGGGATTCGCTGTTGGCCTTGGGTGTCCTGGGACCTGGCAATAGGAGAGCCATTTTCTTCCAAAGAATGTTTTTGTGTTGACTAACAGCGGCTAAATATTTGTCTTGTATTAAATGTATCTGTATTCCACCATAAAATAAATGATTTCGTCTAAATTCTGTTGTGTGTGTGATTTGTTTTAACGGTGTTGACTGATGGCTTGTGTAGTGTGGACGAAATGTAAAAGCTTTTTTAAGTAACTGAAGATTTTTTAAGTGGTAAAGCGGAAAGGTTTTTTTGAAGTACAGTTTCAATTCTCGTTGAAAAATTGTGTTGTCAGTATTTAATAGAAAACACCTTACTAAAATTGACGATAGAGTATAAATTGTATAGTTTTTTTAATCTATTATTTAAAGCTATAAAGTATTAATTTTGCCATTAAAGGAAAGCTTTATAAATATTTTAAAAAAATTGAATATGGTTAAATTCATGATAGAAAATTTGTTGTTATTGTTTTGCTAGTGAAAAACTAAGTAAGCAAACAAATGAAATAAAAACAGAGAGGATGTTTAAAGCTAAAAGTTAAAAATAAAATGAATATTTATATGTTTTCGTAAAGATGCGAAAATGTTATTATGAACGCTTGTTCATATTCTCAAAAATGTTTGATTCATGAGGTATAAGTATCATGACAAGACTAACAGAATCAGTTATTTTTTTTTATTCAAAAAAAGTGCTAGAATTTTGGCATAGAATAATTCTTAACAGATTTCCAACATATAAATTTTCTGAATTTAAATATATAATGTAAAAAAATTATATTTTTCTGTATTTGAATATTTCGCTTTCTCACTCTTTCTTACAATATATATATATATCTATATATATACATCCCAGCCTAAAATCAATACCCGGCCTAAAATTCCACAGGAAGTGACCGTTGATGTATACCTCTAGTTACACAAATTTTTCAAATGAGGCAAGCATTTATGTTATAATCTTTTCATGTTCAAAAAATCATTATTGGAGAAAGTAAAAAAAAAATATATAACTTTCTATATAGTCCACCGTGTTCTATAGTTATAATTAGTAAACATTTACACTCATGACTCATGACAAACCAACATGAAGAAGATTCACTTTTAGACGACTAAAATTGAACGAAATACTTAATTTTCAAAATTTGGGATAATTTCGACCTTCATTGAGGGGTCGAGAACAATTAAAAAAATTCGAGACTGAACTCGATGAAAAGGTAAAGAAATGATGATGAAAGGTTGATGATTGAATGATGAAGGGTGAGGGGGACTAAAGGAAGCAAAGATAAATAAAGGTTAATCAGAATGTTGTAGATCATCGTCGAATTATGTAGAATCAATAATATGAAAATTAAAAAAAAAAAAAATTTTTATTTAAGATACTCATTTGTAAATAAACGGAAAACCCATGCAATTAATAAACATACGTTCAAGAGTACACACAAACATACTGCAAGAATCAATACGTAAAGTATTGAATCTACTTCAAATACTGCTCAAAATATTTCCCGTTGGTGGCAATGTACAAAACAGTGGCTAACGATACTGAGCTAGGGATATGTTTGAGAAAAGTTAGAGTAACTCAGAGATAAGTGAGATTAATATGCTCTTTCAGATTTTCCAGAAAGATTGGCTCTGCCTAATAAACCTATTCATTAACATAATCTCAGAAATCCATGGAAGTCAACTCTGGTGAACGTGATAGTCACTCTACCAAACTATAAATGACAGTCACTTTATCGTATCTGATGATCTCGTGAGTGAATTTGGTAACTAGGTCATTAGCTGCTTTATGCGAAAGGACCACAATTATTAGAACTACACAAGACATGTACAAAAATGATTTTCCAGAAGGTTGGATCAGTCTCATAAACCTATGCATTGACATAATCATAGAAATCCATGGAAGTCAAGTCCTGTAAATATGATAGCCAATCTACTAGACTACCAGTGATAGCCACTCTAAGCCTACTATATCCGATGAGCTATTAAGTGAATTCGGTAGATAGGACATTAGCTGTTTATGAGAAGGGGGCACATTTATTAGAACTACACACAACAAGCATGTTTGAAAGGTATATGCATAATTCTCCAGTAACAGAAAAATAGGTTTGTTTAAAATAAAAACTATAAGGTTACTGAACGAATGAATCGTGCGAGATATTTCAATAATGTATTCAATTCTACATAATTATTTTATATATCAAGTTCTCGATCCTACATAATTCGATGGTAGTCTACAGCCGTCTAATTGGCATTTTGTGTCTATCTTATTTCATTAGGTTTCCAATCTTACATACTTCACCAATAGAGGCAAGGAGCACGTTCAGTCTACTGTTGATTCAGCCATCTCTTATGTTGGACGAATCCTCGTTTCAACGTAGATGTCCAATTTCAATCTCGAATTGCTTTAATTAAATTTTTAACCAATCCCCATAATGAAGGTGATTGTAATTTTGTTTAAAGTTATTCGTAACTTTTAAGTATTTCCATTTCAATCAATATTCAATTCATTTTTAATCAAATAAAAATCAAAGAAAAATGTAAGTTAAAATTTATAACTGATGAGTATCAAAAACAGTAATAGGAACATAAATTGTAGTATTCTCGAGATTTAAAAAATATAGATGTTCAATAAGAAATATGTCAGTATAAAAAAAATATAGATGTTCAATAAGAAATATTTCAGTATAAAAAAATATAGATGTTCAATAAGAAATATTTCAGTATAAAAAAATATAGATGTTCAATAAGAAATATTTCAGTTTAAAAAAATATATAAATCTGAATATTTTTTAAGAATGAAAAAGGCTTTGAATTGTGTATTTAATTTAAAGATCAATGTTTTCCTAACTAAAACTTTCTAAATATGGATATGCAAAATATTTGTAATAAAATTTAAGTGCATTGCGTGAAAAAATATTTACATTCTAAATATTTTATAAAAACTTATTGTAGATAGTTTGATAAGAAAATCAAAGAAGTTAAACAAACAGTTTCGTATTAAATGCTATATTGGTATCGGATAGTGGAATTATATATGTGAATATTTTGAATATTTACGTACTTTTGAATATACTTGAATATTTTAATAAAAAATATTTTGGATTTGTATGCATAAATTGTTTATCAATGATGAATAAACAAAATCTATAGCATAGCAATAATGAATATACGGAACAAATCCAGCTTTTTTTTCATAAAAAATTAATCTTAATTTATTTATAATATCTTAAGAATTGATTTTTTAATTATTTTTATGTAGAAATAAAAGAATCATTGAATTATATGAGTTATTTTTTTAAAATATTTAAAGCTATTTATGTGAGACAGCAATGATGCACGAAATTCAAAGCATGTAAAATATAAAATTGGATAGACAAAACTCTGAGTGCAATTCTTTTAAAGACAGAGACGGCTGGTTTTGGAAATCAATGAGAAATATAATTCAAAAACGTCTAGGAAAAAAAAAAGTGAAACGTCTTGGAAAAAAAAAAAAAAAAAAAAGAACGTAAACAAGATTAAGTTGAATCCAAGAAGGCTGAGAGGACTTAAAAAACAGCAAAAATGCTGTAGAGATTGAAACTATTTGTAGAATTCTAGGAAAACAGTTGAAAGATTTCTTAGGTTGAATTGTTTTCAAAACAGTTAAAAACATTAACCAGACATTTCTCCTAATGGTAAGACAATTGAATCGTTTTTGGATATTAAATTACTTTTACTATTTGATTTTTGGCAAAGATACATTTTTCTAAAAATTTAATAATCATTATTAAAATTTTATAGTTAAACAGTTAATAGAAATTTAAGAAACTTAAATTATTCATTTTTTATAGTTAACAATTACACAAGAATCAAGTTACAATTTCAAGATTATGTTGAATACAAGTAGGCAGACAAGATTTAAAAAACAGCAAAAATGCTGTAGAGATTGAAACTATTTGTAAAATTCTAGGAAAACAGTTAGATTTCTTAGGTTGAATTGTCTTCTTAACAGCTAAAAACTTTAACCTGAAATCTCTTCCAATGATGAAATAATAGAATCATTTCATTTGGATATTAAATTATTCTTACGATTTGCTTTTTGACACAGATAATATTATTCCAAAAAATTTATAATCATTATCAAAATTTTATAATTAAACAGTTAATAAAAACTTACATTATTCATTTTTTATAATTAACAATTGAATTATATAAAAAACAAGTTATTTCATTGGTCTTTTTTCTATATCTTTCAGATATCTTTCTTGTTTTTATGGTCTTTAGCAGATCCTGACGAAAGAACGAGACAAGCGATTAATTCGCGCTTCGAGTGTCTTCATCTTACTGCGATAAACAAGTTACATTATCTCTGACTGCGAGTGACAGCTGGTCGAAAATAGCATCCACGAGAAATACCTTTGATGTGCGAGTGGAACCAGTTCTGGGTGAAGCACAGCGAGATAGTTGACTCACTCCAGGGACTGCACCCATACTGAGACAAATCGGTTTAGGTTTAGTTCGTTGAAACTACTCGTTTGTCTCTTTCTTTCGTCTTCACGCTACTTTATTCGCACCTAGAATTGAAGGCAAAGAGTGGAAAGGCGTATAAAAAGAGGTTCTTTCCAGTCTGGACGGAACTCAAAAGACAGGTTCTACCATGAATTAGAGTGAGTTCTTCTGATCGAAGCAGTAGGAATTTACTAAATTATAACATATCACTTGTTCCCGATGACAAATAATGGTACCAGTTTTCCCGAGTGTTCCCAAAGGGAAATAATGGCGCAGGTTTTCCGAGTTCAAATTGCAACTAGTAGAAGTGAAGTAAGCAATAATAGTTACTAAATGACTTGGAATTAGGAATTTAGTAAATGATAACATATCACTTGTTCCCTATGACAAATAATGGTATCAGTTTTACCGAGTGTTCCCAAAGAGAAATAACGAGGCTAGTTTTTCAGAGTGTTTCCATCGAAAATTAATGGAGCCCGTTTTTCTGCGTTCAAATTACAACTGGTAGAACTGAAGCAAGCTTGCTATTATCACCAGGTCTGGACGTTTCTTTACAATTAATTCATATTAAATACAAGTGATAACACATTAACATAATTAACAAGCAGTAGAGCTTATATTCTTTTGAGCTACTGCTTTCAGAGAGGGGCAATTCGATGACGACTGTGACAACAAGCGTATAATCGTGTCGTATCGATGTCCTTGGAGATAGGGTTTTGAGATTTCTTCAGCATGATATGCGATTGTGGAAGTGTTATCCCAAAAAGTCATCCCAGAAGGAAGAAGTCGTCCCTTACTGTGTAGGATGTCTGTGTCACAGTCCCAAACTATATAGGTGCGACTCAGCTCTAGGAACAGTGATGTGGTGTAGTAGTAGTAGTAGTAGTAGTAGTAGTAGTAGTAGTAGTGTTTAAAAGTAGTAACATTTTCGTTTTGAAAAGGGAATATTTTGTCTTGACAAATGAAAATACAAAAAGGTAACTTTCAATACACTTGGAAATAATTTTTATACAATGTACGATTAATTATGCAATTAATTATATAACTTACGAATTATTATGCTTGTTGTTAATCAGCAAAAAAATGTGACATACTTTCGATATTTTGTTATGTTATGTACAACTGGTTTTCGAAGTAATTTATGCAAAATGAAAAGCACCAGAATGATAAAAAATAATGTCAATAAAATGATCACGATCTTTTAAGCAAAGCATAAAAATATACAGGTATAAAAAACATTTCATAAAATATCATTTGAAATACAAAATGTCAATATGTTTCATTTACAAAAAAATACGTTGATGTATTTTGCATTATATATTAGACTAAAATAACATTTTGATATTGAAAATAATCCTGAAACTGTATTAAATATTTAGGTTTTCATATTTCAATGCTGAGTAATCTGAATTTCATATATTTCTGTTTCTCGCTCTGCAGTGTTTCAATTCAAACATTGACTGTAACATTTTTATAATTATTAAAATCCATTTTATTATCAATAAAATTGTTATTATTATTAATTACTGATATTAATATTTCAGATCATATGTTCATTTTAATTTAATTAACATTAGCAAAGCAGTTTTTTTAAGCTAAAAAAACAAATTGTTTTTTTTTTAAAAAATAATTATCATTTTAAAAAGATCTTTTGCGACCTAACAATTTACAATTAGAGACCTTGCTGATGATGTTGAAATTTCAAATGTTTCGGTCAATTGCTTTTTCAAACGCGTTTGAATGCGCCAGATCACACTGCATTGATTCTTCGGGAATTTGTCACCAAAAAAGAAACCCATATCGTTCCACAACCACCGTATTCACACCGTGCGACTTCTTGCTATTCCCTAAACTCAAAAGACCATTTTGGGTTCACCGTTTTTGATTCGATTGAAGAGATTCAACGTGAATCGCCGAGCTCTTTGGAGGCCATCCCTGCCGATTACTTTTTAGCAAGCATTGAGGATTGAAAAAAAAGTTGGCATAAGTGCGTTGTGTCCAGAGGGGATTACTTTGAAGGCGATGAAATAAATTTGTAAGAATAAATAAAGAGGTTTTTGAAAATAAAAATAAAAGGTCTTACTTATTGGACACAGTAGTATTTTTACTTTCATAATAATTTGATCACTTTATTATATTGGGGTTGGCAGGAGAGTAATTTCGGTTTTCACCATTTAAGTACATGGCAAAAACAGAATCTATCACCTTCCCAACCCATTATATGTTAGCGTTAAAAGTTTAATTAAAATCAACTGAGGTAGCGTTAAAAAGTTTAATTAAAATATACGAGAATAATTTAGAAATTTAAAATTAATCAATTTATAATTTTGGTCTTACTTTTTGAGCATTGTAGTGCATTTCTCCATTATAATAAACAGAGACATTTTTCAACAATATTGTCTGTTTTGAGAAGTACATTTAGAATCTAAGGAAAGTTTAAAATGTCGCTGAAGCGAGAAATCAAGGTCAGCACTCTGAGTTATTTAAATAGAAAACTTAACACGTTTGCTTTTATTTTTGCACTCTGTTGATTCCAGGTACCCCTAGAGCAGTGCCTACGTTCGAAAACCAAAAAGTGGAAAATAGTCAAATATTTCCCTCTCGCATGTTAGCCCGAAGGGAAATATTTGAGCAGAATAAATCAAGAAAGGTGGAATTTCGTTGCTGTTTGTATTTCTGTCTGACTACGAGACGAAGCGATAAGAAAGAAATTGTTTTTAAGGAACTTCTATTTTCAACATTTTATACAAAAAAAAATCATTGGTGACTCACAATGATTTATTTTAAAGCATCAGATACTTCTACATTAACTTTATTACATTTATTATCGTATCAAATATATACTTGTATATCGTATCAATATATGCTGTAATTTGTATTGCCAGCTGCATTAGAACAACAACAACAATATTTAATTAACTATCATCCACCATTCTGAACTAAATGTAAAAAGCACCATTTTCTTCACTTGAAAAGCAAATATTAGGTTTCAAATGAAAGGAACTTGGAATAAATTAGCCTTTCTCCAAAAACATCTTTTTATCCACTTCTTCTAAACACTCTGTACTCGCTGTTACTCATTTTGCACTTGAAGATATGATATCGTGTAGCTTGAAGATATGCTATGGACGAGAGTAACACTACCCCCACAAATCTTTAAGATCCTATTAGACAGCAACCTACGGTTTAAAGTGTATTCCGAACCACTGGTGGATTCCACCATTCAGTACTGGAACAAACCGCTGGTATTCGTACCCTGAGGTCCGAGCACCAAAGTGGTTACCAGGCCACTATTGTATCTTACTAATTTGTATTGCAAGCTGTATTAGAACAATAACAACAAGACTTAATTAATTGTCATCAACCATTCTCAACTAAATGTAAAATGCACCATTTGCTACTCTTGAGAAGCAAATATTAGGTTTCAAATGAAAGGAGCTTGGAATAAATTAACCTTTCTCCAAAAACACCTTTTTATCCACTTCTTATTTTTCTTCTAAACACTCCGTACTCGTAGGTAATATCAAGCCGCTATCAAACAAAAAAGAAATAGAAAGCCATCAAGTAGTTGCTATTCTCATTAGGAAGCTTTTGTTATCTTCTCTATTCCCCATTGAAGGAAGTGGATGGTAAAAATACAACATTTGTCGCCAAATGCTTGATACATTTTTCATCATCCACTCTTGTTTTCCTCAAATAAAAAAAAATAAATAAAACTAGTGCCAGTTTTTTTTACAAATTAGTTTTGAAAATGAAAGTAGGGAGGGGGGATTCTGGATTCGCGGTAAAAAATTTCTTTAAAGGAATTGTGTCGAAAACCTCTATTGATCTAGAATTTCTCTTTCGAAGTTTTTATTCTTTTCATGTACTGCAATGATGTATCTTCACTGCGCGTGTGAAAGGCATTTTTTTAAGATAAAAACTTATTGAAAGCAAAAAATGTTATTTTATATATTTATTGATAAACATTTAAATAATTCTGAGTCGTTTTATTGTTATAAATATTGTTTAATTTTCCTTGCTTTTTTTCGTTGATTCGAATTGTAACTTTCATGCTCTTTTTTCTATGGAAATTACGAATTATTTTAATGATTCATGAACATAAAAGAATGTTAAATATTGTTTTCGAGTGCTTTGTATTTTGAACTCAGATAATTCGTTTCTAGAAAGATTTACTGCGCCCAAAAATTAAGACCAATTTTTATTTTTTTCAAAAATTCTTTATTTATTCTTGGTCGGGATGTTTCATTGGTCTTCTTTCATTGGTCGGGATGGCCTTCAAAGGGCGCGCCCATTCACGTTGAATCGACTCGTCCCCGTAGTGGACTTTTGAGTTTAGGGAATAGCTAGAAGGCACACGTTGCTAAATCAGGTGAATACAGGGGTTGTGGAAAGATATGGGTTTAATTTTTTTCGAAAAATTCACGAAGAATCTATGCAATGTAAGCTGGTGCATTATCGCGATGCAAAAACCAACAGTTGTCTTTCCGTAAATGTGACTTCTTTTTGCGAATAGCTTCACGCAAACGATACATAACACACAAATAAAATTCTTTGTTGACAGTTTGGCCGGCGGAAGAAATTCATAATGTACCACTTCAATGTAATCGAAGAAAACAGTCCATATGAACTTGATTTTTGAGCGATCTTGGCGTACTCTTTTCGGTCTGGCTTCACCTTTATCAAGATATTCGCTCGATTGATCGTTTATTTCCGGGTCGTAAGTATAAATGCAAGTCTCGTCTCCAGTTATGATGCATTTCAACTTGTCCTGATAGTCAGAAAGCATTGTTTCACGCACTTCAACGCGACGATGTTTTTCAAAAAATTCAGAGTTTTCGGTACCAATCAAGATTTGACCCGTTTGAGGCCCAAAACATCTTTTAAATCGGAATTGAACGATCCTTTGGAAATTCCAACTTTATTAGCAAGGTCTCTAATTGTAAATTGACGGCTTGCAAGCAACACATCTTTAATTTTTTGGACGTGAGCTTCGTCGGTTGAGGTTGATGGTGGGCCAGAGCGCTCTTCGTAATCAACGCATTCCCTGTTTTCTTAGTTCTGTTTATACCACTTGTAAACCTTTCATTCCGATATAGTTTCCTCACCGAATGCCTTCTACAACATTCTATACGTTTCCGCACACGAATATTCATTCCGCAAAATAAATGTAATGCAAGTTCTTTGCTCAATTAATTCAGACATTTCAAAAATCGCCAAAATCACTTTTAGCGTAACACAAAACCAAGCGTAACTCAAACACGAAAGAATATTTTGACGTGAAATTTTAAATTGAAAATTAGTCTTACGTTTTGGACACAGTAGTATTACCAATCTTTAATTTTTTGGACGTGAGCTTCGTTGGTTAAGGTTGATGGTCGGCCAGTAATATATATATATATATATATACTGATAGAAAGAGAGGGTGAGAAATCTACATTAGATAAAAATTACTTTAATTAGTATTCAGGATTTAATTAGATTAATTCAAATTTGATGTTGATGAATTACTCACAAATATAATAACATTTAAACAACTAAATTAAATAAATAGCCATAATTTTTTTGTAGCACAAGATAAAAAATTTATATTTACATGTCGGAAGAAAGAAAAATTTTATGTTGAAATTCACGAATTTTTATTTGATACATTACTGTTTCACTAAAGATAGTAAGAATCTGCATCATTATTGCTTTTTTGAATATAAATCAAAATGCAGAAAAAATACATAAATAAAATTTTTATGTCAGAACATATTACGTGCAGATATACTCCTTAAAAAATATAGATGCCACAAAAATATCCCTTGTGCAAATCAATCACTTAAAATAAAACAATTTTGTGCAAAGTGAGCTTTTTTTACTTTCCATAATTTGGATCTTAAATGAATTCAAGAGACGCACTTAAAAGTTTTTGCGAAAAAGAGAAAACATATATTTGCAGAGCTTCTCTAAAATAAACAGTTTCAATTTTCCGACTTCTTTTCTGTTGTAACATATCCGTAATTTAAAGAATCATCGCAGATTTATGCATTGTCTTAAAATAAAATGAATAATTCAACACCTCCTTGGAAATAGGACAGGAAAAAAAAGCCTGCACATTCTGATAACAATCAATCCTATTATTTTCGGCTTACTTTTCAGAAACTCAAATTCATTTTAATTATTCAATTTGTATAATTAAAACTTGATATTGATAAATTATTAACAGATCTAATAATATTTAAACAACTAAATTAAATTGAGTACAATGATAAGCTAAATAAATAGTTAGCTTTTTCTATAACACAAGAAAAAAATTAATATGGGTATGTCTGAAGAAAGTAAAATCTTATTTTTACGTTCAAATTCATGAATTTGTATTTGATACATTACTTTTCCCTAAAGAAAGTAAAAACCTCCATCATTAAATTTTCCTTGAATTTTAATCAAAATGCAAAAAGAAATAAAAATAAAAATTTTGTGATAAAATTACAACATGCAAATATATTTCTTAAATACAGATACAACAATAATATCCTTACTGTAAATCAATCACATAAATTAAAACAATTTTGTGCAAAGTGAGAATTTTTTACTTTCCATAAGCTGAATCTTAAAGGAATTTAACGACGCACTCAAGAGTGTTTGACGAAAAAGGGAAACATATATATTTGCTAAGCTTCTCTAAAATAAACAGTTTCAATTTTCCAACTCCTTTTCTGTTGTAATGTATCCCTCTTTTTTTCCCTAATTTAAAGAATCATCGCAGATTTATGAGCTGTCTTAAAAGAAAATGAATAATTCAACACCTCCTTGGAAATAGGACAGGGAAAAAAAAGCCTAAATTATTCATTTTTCTTCCTGAAGAATTCTAAATATTCGTTAAGAGCTTTATAAGCCTATTTAGGAGCATAACTTTTCTCCTGTTAGACTTTATTTTTACTCCTACTCGCATTCCATTGTCCACGTAAACATAGCACGAGAATAAATAATCGCAATAATTTCGCTAAAGGGAGAACAAAGCGGTATTTAAGTAGGAGTCGCTTTCGTGTTATGTGTTAATTATAAGTTGCAGACCCAGCTATTTAGGAGGTTCTTCTTTTATTTAAATCTTGTTCCTCCGTATATTTCTTAAATTTTTTTTTTACGCTTGATGATATAAAAAAAACTTAATGCAGAGTTTGCAGTTTTTCTTTACATTATGAAATCATTTCAGCGGATTATATTTGTGAGTGGGCATTGAATACAGAACTATAAAGTGGTAATTAAATTAATTCTATGGAAAACGTTAAAAGGCTGTTTCTATATGTTATTAAATAGTCTTTATTTTGAAACTGTAATTTATACTTTAATTTGTTAAAGTATCATTTCTTTCAAATAAAATTTTGTGTGAGTATTTTAAAATAATAGCAGCGATAAAGAAATTAAAAATGTACATTATTAGAATTATGAATAATTAGTTTGTAATATGTTGTATTTATTTTTTAATTACAGAAGTTCACTGCACATTCTGATAGCAATCAGTCCTATTATTTTCTACTTACTTATCATAAACTTAGAGATTAATTTCATTAATTAAAACTTGTTGTTGATAAATTATTCACAAATTTAATAACACAACTCAATGGAATTGAGTGCAATGATATATTAAATAAATTGTAATCTTTTTCTTGAACACAAGATAAAAAATATTTAATATGTGTATGTCTGAAGAAAGCAAAATTTTATTTTTGTTAAAATTCATGAATTTTTATTCGATGCATCACTTATCACTAAAGAAAGTAAGAACTTGTATCATTATAGCTTCTTTGAATATTAATTTCAATTCAGAAAGAAAGAAATCAAAACAAATAAAAAAAAAATTATGTTAGAATATACAAAATGCTAATATATTTCTTAAAAAATACAGATGCAACAAAGTATCCCTAGCAAATCAATCACTTAAAATAAAACAATTTTGAGCAAAGACAGTTTTTTTTTTATTTTCCATAAGCAGAATCTTAAATGTATTCAATGACACACTCAAAAGTGTTTGACGAAACAGAGAAAACATATCATAACAAAGCTTCTCTAAAATAAACAGTTTCAATTTTTAGACTCCTTTTCTGTTGTAATATATCCCTCTTTTTTTCCCTAATTTAAAGAATCATCGCAGATTTATGAGCTGTCTTAAAAGAAAATGAATAATTCAACACCTCCTTGGAAATAGGACAGGAAAAAAAAGCATAAATTATTCATTTTTCTTCCTGAAGAACTCTCAACATTCTTTATTACCTTTATAAGCCTATTTAGGAGCATAACTTTTCTCCTGTGCTACTTTATTTTTACTCCTACTCGCATTCCATTGTCCCTGTAAACATGGTGCCAGGATAAAGAATCGCGGTAATTTGGCTAAAGGGGGAACAAAGCGTTGCTTAAATAGGAGTCGCTTTCGTGTTATGTCTTAATTATAAGTTGGGAGGTTAGGAGGTTATTTAGGAGGTTTTCTTTCATTTAAATCTTGTTTTTTCGTGTATTTCCTTTTTTTAGCTTGCAGATATAAAAAATACTGCAGAGTTTGAAGTTGTTTTTTTTTTACATTAAGAAATCACTTCAATTGATTATATTTGTGATTGTGCATTGAATACAGAACTAGAAAATAGTAATTAAATTAATTCTATGGGTAACGTTAAAAATATGTTTCTGTATAGCATTAAATAGTCTTTCGAAACTGTAATTTATACTTTAATTTCATAATACATCATTTTTTTCAAAGAAAATTTTGTTTACGTATATTTTAAAATAATAACAGCTAAGAAAAATCTTAAAACCATTTTTATTATTAGAATTATGAATAATAAGTATATAAACTGTGGTATTTATTTTTTAATTATAGAAATTCACTGTGCATTCCGATAACAATCAGTCCTATTAATTTTTGCTTACTGATCATAAAATTAGAGTTCAATTTGATTAATTTAAACTTCATGTTGATAAATTATTCACAAATTTAATTGCATTTAAAAAACTAAATTAAATTGAGAGCAATGATAATTTAAATAAACAGTCATATTCGCATTTAGCACAAGATAAAAAAAATTAATATGTGCACGTCTGAAGAAAGAAAATGTTATTTTTACGTTGAAATTCATGATTTTTTCTTTGATACATTATTTTGCACTAAAGAAAGTAAGAGCGTACATCATTATAGCTTCTTTGAATATTAATCAAAATTCACAAAGCAAGAAATCAAAATTTTATGTCGGAACATATTACATGCAGATATACTCCTTAAAAAATACAGATGCAACAAAAATATCCCTAGTGCAAATCAATCACTTGAAATAAAACAATTTTGTGCAAAGTGAGTTTTTTTTTTACTATCCGTAAGCTGAATCTTAAAAGAATTCAATGACGCACTCAAAAGTGTTTGACGAAAAAGAGAAAACATATATTTGCTAAGCTTCTCTAAAATAAACAGTTTCAATTTTCCGACTCCCTTTCTGTTGTAAAATATCCCACTTTTTCCCCCTAATTTAAACAATCGTCGCAGATTTATGAGCGGTCTTAAAAGACAATGGATAATTCAACACCTTCATGGAAATAGGACAGGAAGAAAAAAAAAGCCTAAATTATTCATTTTTCCTCCTGAAGAACTCGCAACATTCGTTAGGAGCTTTATAAGCCCACTTAGGAGCATGACTTTTCTCCTGTGCTGTTTTATTTTTACTCCTACTCGCATTCCATTGTTCGTGTAAACATGGTGCCAGGATAAAGAATCGCGGTAATTTCGCTAAAGGGAGAACAAAGTACTGCTTAAAGTAGGAGTCGCTTTCTTGTTATGTGTTAATTATAAGTTGGAGAACCAGCTATTTAGGAGGTTCTTTCATTTAAATCTTGTTCCGCCTTGTATTTCTTACATTTTTGTTAAGCTTGCTGGTGTTAAAAAGAAACTACTGCAGAGTTTGCAGTTTTTCCTTACATTATGAAATCATTTCAGTTGATTATATTTGGGATGATGTGTTGAATACAGAACTAGAAAGCAGTAATTATATTAATTCTATGGGAAACGTTAAAAAGTTTTTTCTGTACATTATTAAATAGTCTTTTGATACTGTAATTTATACTTTAATTTCTAAATGCATCATTTCTTTCAAAGAAAATTTTGTTTATGTATATTGTAAAATAATAACAGCGATGAAAAATCTTAAAAACATTTTTATTATTAGAATTATGAATAATGAGTATATAAACTGTTGTATTTATTTTTTAATTATAGAAATTCACTGCACATTCTGATAACAATCGGTCCTATTATTTTCTGCTTATTCATCAGAAACTTGGAGTTCAATTTGATTAATTTAAACTTGATGTTGATAAATTATTCACAAATTTAATTGCATTTCAGTTAAATTGAGTGCAATGATGTGTTATATTCATATACTCTTATGTTATATAGTCGTATTTTTCTTTAGCGCCAGGTTAAAAAAATAATATATGTATATCTGAAGAAAACAAAATCTTATTTATAATTTGAAATTCATGAATTTTTATTTGATACATTACTTTTCACTAAAGAAAGTAAGAAACTACATTATCTAAGAAACTATATCTTCTTTGAATATAAATCAACACGCAGAAAACAAATACAAAAAAAATCAAAATTTTATGTCAGAATATACTGTATGCAAATATATTCCTTAAAAAATACAGATGCAACAGAAATATCCCTAGTGCAAATTAGTCACTTATAATAAAACAATTTTGTGCAAAGTGAGCTTTTTTTTTACAATCCATAAACTGAATCTTCAATGAATTCAATAACGCACTCAAAAGTGCTTGACGAAAAAGAGAAACACATATATTTGTAAAGTTTCTCTAAAATAAACAGTTTCAATTTTCCGACTGTAATATATCCTACTTTTTTCCCTCTAATTTAAAGAATCCTCGCAGATTTATGAGCTGTCTTAAAATAAAATGAATAATTCAACACCTTCTTGGAAATAGGACAAGGAAAAAAAAGCATAAATTATTCATTTTTCTTCCCTGAAGTACTCTCAACATTCGTTAGAAGCTTTATAAGCCTATTTAGGTGCATAACTTTTCTCCTGTGCTATTTTATTTTTACTCCTACTCGCATTCCATTGTCCCTGATAAACATGGCACCAGGATAAAGAATCGCGGTAATTTCGCTAAAGGGGGAACAAAGCGTTGCTCAAATAGGAGTCGCTTTCCTGTTATGCGCTAATTATAAGTTGGAGACCCCAGCTATCTAGGAGGCTCTTCTTTCATTTAAATCTTGTTTTTCTGCGTATTTCTTTCATTTTTTTAGGCTTGCTGGTATAAAAAAAAATACTGCAGAGTTGGTTGGCAGTTTCTCTTCATATTATGAAATAATTTCAGTTGATTATATTTATGATTGTGCATTGAATACAGAACTTGAAAGTAGTAATTAAATTAATTCTGCAGAAATAGTTAAAAGGTATATTTATTATTAAATAATCTTTTGAAACTGTAATTTATACTTCATTTCTTAATGCATCCTTTTTTCAAATAATATTTTTAAGAATATATTAAAATAATAGCAGCGACGAAAAAACATATATTATTAGAATTATTAACAATAAGTTTGTAACCTGCTGTATTTATTTTTTAATTATAGTAATTCACTGCACATTCTGATAAATTTCAGAGTTATTATTTTTCTGCTTACTTATGTGAAAATTAGAGATCACCGTACTATACATCGCCTTTATTATTACTAAGTATGTTTTAATTTTAAATCATTTTAAAAATACAATAACGGGAAATAAATGTAAGCCGCCGTAAACAATGAATAAACCCCTCGTTCCTTTTTAGAACTACGAACACTAAGTTTGTATCCTGTTGTATTTATTTTTTTAACTATAAAAATTCACGTATGCACATTCAGATTTTACATTAGAATTATCTATTATCTTCATATTAATTCCAGAAGTTGCGACATCACCCTGCTATATATCTCTGTTATTATTACTAAAAATGTCTTCAAACTGTTTTTAATCATTTCGAAAAAGTAATAACTCGAAATAAATGCAAGTGGTCATAAAAAATTGATAACGTTCACGCCCATTTTTTAGATATTGAATTAAACAAATATAACAGCACGATATAATGTCAGTTGCAGACGTACATCACGAGTGAATTGTTGTTTGCCTACGTTTAATACAAGGTAGTTCAAAATATTTGTTTTTGACAAGAATTAAAACGTCCACCCATTAAGTTAACCATGCACTCGTAATGATATAAATAGTATAAGAAACATGTATATTCGGGATAATTCATTTAAGGTTCACGATAAAAAGTTGTCTTTATCAAAACTTGTGAGAAAGATGAAGAAAATACTTAATGAAATGTGAATTACTTAATAAATTCATGTTAAGTGAAAAATTGGGACTTTGGATATTTCTACTAATGAAGCCTTAAAAAATGATTTTTTCAGTATAATTAGATCATAATTATCAAATAAAAAACAACTTGTACATGTATATAATTTGATTGCTGTCAATAATAATAGCAATATTCAAATCAGTTTTAAAAATAAAAATACATTTTTTGATTTTTCTGAAAAAAAAAAGGAAAAAAAAAAACATCACCAAACAAACACATTTTTTAATTTCTATTACTTATCTAAAATAAACGCATGCAAAGCATTTAATATCTTCAGAAAATTTAGCAACTTATCTTAATGCTAATGTGGTTGTTTTCTACTTGTTGCAGATTTTTTGCAATTTGAGAGAGAGATTGTCTCTTTGTTCATAATAATAAAAAACGGGTAAAAATTTAAGCCTTCAATTTAATTTGTATGAAAATATTAAAATATTTGTTAATGTGTCAGCAGCAAAGCATTTCTCTCTTAATAGGAACTGGAAATATACCATTTATTAATACATACTAGCTCATTAGGATACTTAAATAAACTTATATTTCACTCGAAAGACTGAAATCTGAGGTAATGTTGATATTTTGTTAATAAAATATTTCTACGTTGAGTAGTATTAGAAGCTAATTTAAGTCATTGCTGGAAGCCAATATAAATGAAATTAAATCTGTTATAAATAAAATTTTCTTTTTTACCATGCACAAAAAATTAACTCAGACAAAAATATCTTAGATATTAAAGCAATAAAAATTTGAAAACTTATTTTCTTAAGTTCAAAATAGTTATGCAATTTTTTTTAGTCTCGATATAAATGTATTCTGTCAAAAAGAGTTAGATCCATTCTAAACCAAACAATTTTTTTTATTTACTTTTGAAAAAATTTGAAATTAATGATTTAAATTTATCAATAATATTTAATTAATCATTAATGTTCAATTAATATCTATCATATATATTTTTATCTGAAATTTTGCATTCCACAAAAAAGTTATAACCATAAACTAAAACTCAAGTATTATAAAAGTAAACCAATCTAAATTAAAGAACATTTTTAAATAGTTAGCAATAATTTTAATAACCCCATAAAGAATATTTAAACATGTCCTTTAAATAACTTAATATCACCTTTATATTAGCTCGGAACCTATTAATATTGAAAAAGTGAATTAAAACGTCAGACAAAGTTTTACCAAAAGAAAAACATAAACATTAAATATGCACAAGATTATAGCTAAATGACACTATAATTAATTCTACCTGAATAAAATTATAAAGACTATAAAATAAAAAATATCTATGTGTTGTCTTTAAATACATATGCTCATTTTTAAATGAAAAAAAGGCATTATATTATTCTTTAATAAAAATCGTTACTTAGTTCTATTTTTGTGTTATCTGCAATTTTATCAAAATCTGTCACCATGCTTCAATAACTCATGAGTATTGTTAAATCTGAAGACCAAATCCTGCTTCAGTCATCATAATGAATTGCAAGCGTTGTAGACAGTCAATAGACAAACCAAGTACATAATCTTTCACCATCCATCAAACCCACGTTGAAAGCTTTGCCTCAGGTAATACACCAGGACAAACACAGTACCGATGGATAGAAATCTTTGCAGGCATCTATCCATTTTGTTGCATGCTATGACGACATAGTAACTTAACTAACAACATTCATATCAAACTTTCAGACGAGAAAATCTTATCATACATCAGAAGTCTGCGACATCATAACATTTGATTGGGATTTTGATCTTCCGCTGATAAAATAAGAGTTATATAAAATCTAAAGAAAACATTTATGGTATCAGATATTCTCTTTACCACTTAATTTTTATTATTATAAAAATTTACAAAATAAGAGTACTTGACTAATTTTTAAATTATTTTATTGTCCAATAGAATATGGTTACAAGTTAAATTTATGTAAACAAAAATTCATAAAATAAATTCTATTTGTATTGAAAAATAAATAATTGAATAAGAATTATTAATAAATATTTTTAATCAGAAACAAAAAATTTCAATGCCTGTAAATGAAGAAAACACGTTGATCCAAAATGCCCATAATGTACTAGAATATTAAGGAAATGTAAATACAAATATGCTTTGAAATTGATCAAAGAACTAAAATAAGATATTCTACACATTTATAATTATTTATTTAATTACATAATTTAAACAAATATTATACCGGAAAACTTCTTTTAATACTTTATGTAAAGCACGCTATAGAAAAAATAAGTTTTGATAAATAAATAGTTGACAAAAAATTCCGTTGTTATATTTGAAGTGAAAAAGTTATATATATATATAAAGATTGAATATGCGTAAAATGTATTTTTAATTATGATAACATTTTTTATTAATTTTTAATAATAATAATAATTTTTAAATACGATTTTATTATTAAAAAATTATGCAAAGGTACAATCATATTCTATTTTTTTCTACTTTTGCTTCAATATAATAGTTCTTATTCGTTTAAATGATTTATTTTTCATTTAAATGATGTCATTATTAATATTTAAAAAATAAATTGATAATTTTTCACTATTAATTTCAGATGCCGTAGCAAATAAAAATTGTCATTTACCACTCGTTTGAAAAATTAAAAGAGTAAATGTAGTATTTTGCTTACCTCTAATTCAATCTATCAGCCAAATATTGTTAAAAAATCAACCAAAACTATTTGCGTAATCCATAATTACAACATTTCCTTTACTACATATTCAGCGATTTAAAATATATTTATATATAATGCTTATCTCTGCTAACCCTATAGAAAAACAAACAACTCAAAACATCTGCATAATCCTTTCTTGCTGTAGTGCGATAACAAACACCCCTCCGAATGAAAGCTTCCCCAACAACTGGCTGTCACCTGCCGCCGACAGAAGTTAATGGCCGAGCGGTCAGCGCAGTCCGTTAATCGCCTTCCAACCGCTATTACGGACCGAACAATCAATCAACAGTTGTAATTACGACTGGCGAGGTCGTAAAAGGGCTCTCTCTCTGTGTTTGTTTCCCCTGAATTTCTCGAGAAATTGAGTGACTTGACTGCCCTTAGTCCTGCAGTTTGCCTGCACGGAAAAATCGATCAAGTTTCCATTTCCCCAAGATTTAATGCACCGTGTAAGAAATTAGCCGGGCTGTTCTTTATTCGAAAGAATATTCTCACAGGTAGAACGAGTAATCTTGTTGCGTTTGGTTATGTTCAAATGTTTGAAATTCAAGCATTAGAATTTAGCAAGAGGAAAAAAAAGGATTTTTGAAATTGATTTACTGAAATGCTTAATAATTTTTTAATTAATTAAACTGTTTGATATTGAATTGTTTGCTTCTTTAAATTGTATAAAAATTCGAGTAACTTGTCGTTCACAACTGTCTATAGACTATTGTCAGCAAAAGAGATTGTTCATGTTTGGATATCTACATGAATTCATGCACCATGTAAAAAATTAGCTCAGTTAAATATTTAGAATCACAGGTAAAACGAGTAATATCTTTGTGTTTTAAAATTTAAATGTTGAATTCAAAGAATTTACTGTGAGGAAAAAGAGTTTTTTCGAATTTTACCTATTGAATTTTTTAATAATTATAGTATTGATTAAAATTATTATTGAATTGTTTGTTTCCTTGAATATCAGAGGAATGTAGTGACATGCCGTCTATGCTTGTTTATCTAGAAAATTGCCAAGAAGAAAAATCGATCAAGATTCGATTTCCACAAGATTTAATGCACCGTGTAAGAAATTAGCTGGGCTGTTCTTTATTCGAAAGAAGATTCTCACAGGTAGAACGAGTAATCCGTTGCGTTTGGTAAATTCAAATGTTTGAAATTCAAGCATTCGAATGTAGAAGAAAGAGAATTTTTGGAATTAATTTACTGAAATGCTTGATAATTTAAAAATTAATTAAATTGCTTATTACTGAATTGTTTGTTTCTTTAAATTCCATAAAAATTGTAGTAATTTGCCGCTCACATCTGTGTATGGAGTAAATTGCCAGCAAAAAAATTTATCGTGTTTGGATATCTACACGAATTTATGCATCGTGTAAGAAATTAGCTGGGCTGTTTTTTAATTCGAAAGCAGATTCGCAGAAGGAGTAATCCGTTGCATTTGGTAAGTTCAAATGTTTGAAATTCAAGCATTCGAATTTAGCAAGAGGAGAAAGAGAATATTTTTAACTGATTTACTGAAATGCTTAATAATTTTTTAATCAATTAAATTGCTTATCACTGAATTATTTGTTTCTTTAAATTCTATAAAAATTCGAGTAATTTGTTGCTCATATCTGACTATAGATTAAATTGCCAGCAAAAAGTAAGATATTAGCTCAGTTCTTCTTTATTCCTCCTCCCCCATAAAAAATATTCACAGATAAAACGAGTAATATTTTTATGTTTGTGAGTTTATATGTTAAATTTAGTGTGAGGAAACGGTATTTTTGAATTTGATCTATCTCATTTTTTAATAATTATCAAATTTGATCTATCCAATTTTTTAATAATTATTGAATTGATTAAAAGATTATTGAATTGTTTGTCTCCTTGAAGAAATTCAGTTATGACAGTTTATCTAGAAAATTTCTAAGAAGAAAAATCGATAACGTCTCGATAATTTAAACATTTTTTTAAGCTTCTCATATATTTAAAATAAAATTATTTTAGATATCCTAACAATGTAACATTTTAGAAATAAATGCAAAAATTTTATCAGTTAATTTATTTTTATAGCTAACATGATGATTATACCTATTTGATAAAAATCTCAAATGTTTTTCTATTAAATTTGAATATATATACATATATATATATATAAAAACAATATTATATAATTAATATTAACAATATTATATTATTAAAATAATAAAATAGATCTTTTATTTATTTTTTCCAATTCTCATTTAATCCCTTTTATAAATCTGAATATGTATTATTTATGTTTTTTTAAATGGAATTTTAAAGATTTTTGTAATTATCATCACATTTTAAATTTTAAATTTTTACTGATTTGCTTTTTTCACTACACAGGTGGATGACAACAATTAAACTATTCTAATTTAACAATTTAATATTTTTAGTGCAATTTTTTTTTTTTTTTTTTTTAACAACAGGAGAAATTCCGTTTCTTGATGTCACATAGTGATGTAGAGCGGATTATAAAAATTTTGAATTAATAAATTTCACCAAACTCTTAAAATAAAGAAAAAATTAACTATAACTAATAAAACAGTTATAAGTGATCCATAATTCTTTGATTAATGATAGAAAGTAAATTTAGTCTATGTGGTCATTCAACTACCTACGTTTCATTTGGAATAAAGATAAATAATAACATCACTAATCTATGATGAGCAGAAGTTGATAGTCGGAAATAATCACTTAGCTTAGATATTGCTGTTATATTAATGTATCAAGAAGAAGTATCATTATTACAGTGTTATTTATAGTGGAACCTCTAGAAGAGACATCAAAGTGAGGTTGAGATTTTCTCATCAATTTATGAGCAAAGCATTTCCTTACTAAAATTTATTTTCGTCTAGACATCTAAAGGTTTCATTTTTGCTGGTAATAATACAAATATCATTTCCAGATTTGCACATAAGAGCCGAAAGGCAAAATTGTTTTAATAATTTTTGAAGTAATAACATCTATAAAATCAGTATTGGTAGCCAGTTCAGGATTTGAACGTTGCGATTTCAAAATTTTACATAATTTGGAAAATCTAAATGTATCAGTCTGCAGAGGAAGTTTGTGTTATTCTAATGGTAAGAAGAGGTTGCTCCTCTCGCCATATAGATGAGAGTGGAAAGAGGAGTGGTCTAGAATCCGACGCAGTGCTGTTATATCCTGAGATACAGACGTGCTATGGGGTGGGGTGGGGGTTATGAAGGGATTATTTGAAAGATCTCGATAAGATCTAACTAAATATAACACTACCAAACCACAATACAATAAAGTTATAGGTGTAAAATCCAAAAAACGTGAACTCTTTGATGGAATTTTATAACATTTTATTATATTCAAGAAGGTGGAGCAACATTCGAGGAAACTTATTGTAGAAGGTGGAGCAACATTTGAGGAAACTTATTGCAAGAAGGTGGAGCAACATTCGAGGAAACCTATTGTAGAAGGTGGAGCAACATTTGAGGAAACCTATTATAGATAGTGGAGCAACATTCCAGGAAACTTGTTGTAGAAGGTGGAGCAACATTCGAGGAAACGTATTGTAGAATGTGGTGCAGCATTCGAGGAAACTTATTGTAGAAGGTAGAGCAATTTTCGAGGAAACTTATTGTAGAATGTCGAGCAGCATTCGGGGAACGTATTGTAGGAGGTGGATCAACATTTGAGGAAACTTATTGTAGAAGGTGGATCAACATTCGAGGAAACTTATTGCAAGAAGGTGGAGCAACATTCGAGGAAACTTATTGTAGAATGTGGAGCAGCATTCGAGGTAACGTATTGAAAAAGGTAGAGGGACTCAAGATGAACCCCAAAAGTCACATACAAACGGACCACGGGAACATATGGTCTGGGGTCGAAGTTCAGCTCTCGTCATGTTTGCTGCGTCACTTGTACTTGGCACGCCTGGTACGAATGGCGTCATTGAGCCATTGGATATAAGTGATGTGGAGCATATTATAACTGTAGAAAAGCCTATGCATATTGATTTCAACATGGCCAGTTTCTATGATTGTTTTATTTCAATAAATTTTTTCACCATTTATTCAATCCTCTGTTTCCTTGTTTCATCCACTACCCCCTCAACTCTTCTCCTCGCTTCTCCTGAAAATCTGTCCACAGAGATATTTTTAAACATTAAGATGGCGCTATGGACCAGAGTACTGTGCCTTCTTAAGTTTTTTTTATGTGTAGTAATTAATATATTCTTTTTGGTGATTTTTTAGGCTAATAATTAGATTTCATGGCTATCAATAATAAATGGTTGATTTTTTTAACGGAAATTAAATTTCTCTTAAGCAAATGTTAGCAAAACTGTGAGTTACCTTTGGTGTATATTAAAATTTTTATAATATGCATTCATTATGTATCATAAAAGTTATAAGAATTGAAAATTTGAAGAAATATGTATATAATAATAAATAACAATTAAAAAAGATTGACTCAAAAATGATGAATTATGAGTGGGAAAATTTCCCAATGAAATCTGCTCATACTCTAACGATGTGGTAATGTGCGGTAAGCAATTATAATCTAGCCAGAATATCTAACGAATATCTATCAGTAAGAATGATCAAGCATGTTTTTCAAATATGCGGTCAACAGTAGCAATTCAAAATGATCTTCAAATGCGTGGTCAGAAAGAATGATCCAGTAGGTTTTTTTTTTTAATATGTGTTTAAAAATAACAATTCAACATGATTTTCTAATTCGGGGTCAGTTAGCATAATCCAGTATTTTTTCCCTAATGTGTGGTCAGCAAAAACAATCCAACATTATTTTTTATGAGGGTCATTAAGAATGTTCCAGCCTTTTTCCAAATATGCTGTCAGCAATAACAATCAAGTATGATTAGATTGTTATTGCTGACAGCATGTGGGATCAGTAAAAAGAATCCAGCAGGTTTTTCAAATAGGCGGTCAGGAATATATTCTTATGCTAGGTAGTAAGAATGATCCAATATGTTTTTCTGATGTTCAAAAATAGTAATCCGTTATGATTTGCTAATGCGTGGTCAGTAAGAATAATCCAGCATGATTTTCTAATGTTCGTGTCAGCAATAACAATCCAATATGATAAAAAACAGACTTATATTCAATTACATGAGTACAATGAATAATACACTGAAGTGACAAAAGTCATGGGATACCTCTTAATATCGTGTCGACCCTCCTTTCGCCCGGCGAAGTGCAGCAACTCGACGTGGCATGGACTCAACAAGTCGTTGGAAGCCTTCTGCAGGAATATTGAGCCATGCTATATCGATAGACGTCCATAATTGTGAAAGCGTTGATGGTGCAGGATTTTGGGCATGAACAGACCTCTCGATGATGTCCCATAAATGCTCGATGGGATTCATGTCGGGCGATCTAGGTGGCCAGATCATTCGTTGGAATTGTCCAGAATGTTCTTCAAACCAATCGCGAACAGTTGTGGCCCGGTGACATGGCGCATTGTCATCCATAAAAATCCCATCGTTGTTTGGGTACATGAAGTCCATGAATGGCTGCAAGTGATCTCCAAGTAGCTGAACATAAGCATTTCCAGTCAATGTTCGGTCCAGTCGCACCAGAGGACCAAGTCCATGCCATGAAAAAACTGCCCACACCATTACGGAGCCACCACCAGCTTGAACAGTGCCTTGATGACAGTTTGGGTCCATGGCTTCGTGGGGTCTGCGCCACACTCGAACCCTACCATCAGTTCTTACCAACTGAAATCGTGACTCATCGGACCAGGCCACGGTTTTCCATTCACCTAGGGACCAACCGATATGCTCACATGCCCACGAGAGTTGCTGCAAGCGATGTCGTTCTGTCAGTAAAGGCACTCGAGTCGGTCTTCCGCTGGAATAGCCCAAGAAAGCCAAATTTCTCTGCACAGTTCTAACAGACAAGTCCCTTGTACGTCCCACATTGATTTCTGCGGTTATTTGACGCAGTGTTACTTGTCTGTTAGAATTTACGACTCTTTGCAGACGTCGCCGGTCTCGGTCGTTAAGTGCAGGCGGTCGACCACTGCGCTGTCCATGGTGGGATGTTATGCCTGAAATTTCATACTCTCGGCACACTCTTGACACAGTGGATCTGGGAATGTTGAATTCCCTAACGATTTCCGAAATGGCATGACCCATGCGTCTAGCTCCAACTAACATTCCGCGTTCAAAGTCTGTTAATTCCCGTCGTGCGGTCATCATCACGTCAAAACCTCTTCACATGAATAACTTGAACAGAAATGAAAGCTCTGCGAAAGCACTGCGCATTTATACCTGTTCTACGCGATGCTACTGCCATCTGAAAATTTGCATATTGCTATCCCATGACTTTTGTCACTTCAGTGTAATACAAAATAGAATAATTTTTTATAGTATTATGTAATTAACATAAGCATAAGTGAAACAAGCAATGAATAATTAATGGTGATAAACCTGTCAAAGTGAACTATGGCAAGGGATACAAAACATTACGACAGATTTCATTCTAGGAAGAATGAAACAATTTTGTATGGAGAGATAGAATAAGGGTAGAAAATTCAATTTGCATTTCAGGCGTAACTGACAATTAATTAATGATTAAGAATTAATTATTAATTAATTGATGAATAATTAATTAACGGATAATTCATATTCATAAAATTCATTAATGTGATGATTTTCCATCTGATCTATGGGTTGTAAATTATATTTCTATGCCACTGAATGTAAAAAAAGATGAGAGGGGATTTTAGAGGGGATCTCCATCAGAGCAGAAATCATCTTCTGAGAGGTTGAATCATTCGTGATATGTTGGAAATAGGCTATAACCACTTGAAAACTCAATTTCTTCTCTAGAAAGATTTATGGGATAGGAACTTTAGGTATGATTACTAAAGTTTTTCGTCATGTGTTGCTATGATTCCTATCTTGCCAATCCTCTAATAAGAAATTATATAAATTATTTTTCAGAAATGAAAATAGATATTGAAGAATATTTGTGTCACCGTCTTAGTAAGGGTATCTACATATTCATTGCCACAATAGCCTGCATGTGCTTTCATCCAAGCAATTTTTCAGGCTATTAGATGAGTGATTTTAGGATAAAAGATGACACTTGGAAGAAAGATAGCCTGATAGATTGATTGGCTGTCCAAATTGATACTGGATTATTGAAAGTTAACAAATACTTTAAGGCGTGTTTGATGACAGGAAGTTCAGCTTTAAAGATAGAATTATTTGAAAATTTTCCCTTCCATTCGTGAAATAATTTGTCATATTTAAAGTGACAAAATTCACAACCGTACCTATTTCAGATTTAGATCCATCTGTGAATATATTAATAGTGGAATTATAATTGAAGTAGTTAGGCAAGCTGGTTTTGAGATCTATGTCGAAATTTGCTGAATACAAATAGAAATCTTTTGTTTTTCATCGTATTCATTTGAATTAAAATTAGTGCCATTTATCGCAAATATTTTTCGACTTTTAGTGATTAGTATGAAAATTTCTTCATGTTTAATTATCAGATACAAAAGTGTTATTCCAGTAATGAGTTGTAAAGCTAAAGTTGGAGATGTGTGATAAGTTCAGGTAATAAAAAGTGATATTTTAATTGAGGTAAGTATTCTTTTTTGTCTGACTTTCAGATTGGTTGCTCTTATTGTTTCGTCATGTTCGTTATGAGCTCTATAACTGTTGTGAAACATTTTTCTGTGTTCTTTATAGATTCCTAACTTTTTGACGGAAATACTATAGAAACAATTAAGCTTTTTCATTGCTTTGGTTAATTATTCTTTATAATGCCCAATGCAATTAAGTTTTTCATCAAAACTGACGCTTAAATATTTGAGCGTTTCCTTTCTTTATAATGGCTTATCATTCCTTATCTGTTTTTTTCCGCTGAAACAGGAGGAGAATGGTTTGCCGTCCATATTGTGAATTATTCAGACCTGTATTCACGAGTTCTTAAAGTCATTCACTTGTCTTGCTTGAAATGATGAAGCCGAAGCTTTCAGCAAATGACTTCAAATATATATCATCTAGCCAGAAAAAATTTAATATTTCGTAAAGTATTGAGTTCCAATAAGCTGGGCCACTGCAAGATCCCTGTGTACATCCTTGTTACTTGTTACTTTTTTGCTTAGAAAATCCAAACGAGATTCTGTAATATTATGTTTAATTATTAAAATTTAGTATTAAAGTGTTAATTCAGACTGTCTGTTTCAGTTATTAAAGACAATTTACTTTTAATTTATGTATATTTAACGTTGCTGAAGGCTCCTTTAAAGTCTGTTAAGATAAGAACGAAATATTTGCCTGCGGACAGAATTATGTATAAAATCCATTTATTTCAACATTTCATGGGGAACTGATATGCCATTTCTAATAATTTCTCTTGATGAAGGAAGTAGAGAAATTGGTTGAAATCTTTACCTTTTTAGTGAAATAGTTCAATGTAAGGAAAGGGGAAAGAATGGAGTGAGCGGTATTTATTGAATAGATTTAAAACATATGAATGGAAAATGCCTGCAGACAAATTGTAGAATTGTATAATCATTACGATCGTAATTAAGAGTTTTCCTTTGGGAATTGTTTGAACTAATCATTTTAGTTCAGAAACATAAATTGGTTATCTTGAAATATTTATTTGTTATTTGCATCTCTGGTGAGGGTCTATCTTTAGGCCAAAGCTGTTAAGAACGTTATCTTTAACATTTCCTTCAAACGGTTTACTAATTTCTTTAAACAACATTGTCGGTGTAATATTGTCTGTGCATGTATTTTTGAAGGGGATTCCATACGGAGAAGAATTTTGTGTATGAAAATTTTTCCACGTTTTTCTCTTGGATTTAAGAATTAGTTGCTTGTGAAGTGCTCTTTTTTAGAGTAAATAATCTGATTCCTGGATCTGATTCATCGCCATCATTTTTTGTAATCGTTTTCTGATGGCTTTTAATTATTTTTTTCTTTGAAGCTAGTTCATTAATTCACCAAATAATTTTAAGTGAGGTCGGTACATTTTTAGTGCGATATTAACATGAGCAGGAGTTAAAGTAGAATTTCTTAACACTTTGCAGAATTTCGTTTGTTATTTCTAGTTCTTATATATTGTTAGACAGCAAAATTTGTTTGCGTATTTCTGGAACTTTGTGATAGAAATAGCTAACAAATTTGTAGTGTCCACCTTAGGTTGTTTTAAAAGACTTTCAGATTAAAGACTTTTTTTGTGGAGATTTTCGTCTTTAAAAAAGATGCTGTCTGTTAAATGTGTGATCATTCATAGTCTCCACTTCATCATCCAAATCATCCAACCTTCAGCATCCAAATAACATTGGTTGGCAAATATTTGATCCGAGACAATAGTGAAATCGGGATATACAGCTTTGCTATTATGATAGAACGTGGACTCTCCATTTTCTTTGATTAAGAAAAAAAAACATTTTACTGTTAGAATAAGTTGATTATATGTTTTTTATAATTATCTTTATCAAGATAGTCCCATCTTAAGAAGTGGCTATTCAGGTCAGCTTCTATTAAAAATTCTTCACCTTTAAATGCTATAATAACTAATACTATTTCTTGTAGTATTAGTCTTGTAGTATTAGTTACTTGTCAATGACGGATATAGGAGACGAATAAGCAGAAATCACAGAAAATGTTTTGTTGTTTTGATGAAATTTAATTGCGACTATTTTATTGTCAGCATATAAAAGCGATAAAGAACTTCGCAAGACAATAATTTCTCCGTTGTTGGTTTTGAAGATCCAATAGTTCCATAAAGAAGGGATTTTATTGTTTTTGCATATGGTTCTTGTAAAAAGATATTTGGAAAGAGAGAATTTGCTCTTGATGTTAAAAAAGAAATTGTGACTTTAGCTTTACTTAAATTTATTCGCAATATTGAAATATTTTGATGAATGGATTTTAAACCCGTCCATTGAAGCGAGCTGTATAAAAATTTTGCTTGGTTAGAATATTATCAGATTATCAATAACTGTTATCAATCAAATTATTTATAACTGTTTCGCGACACATTAATTTTCTTAAGAAAGCATGGCTTGGACAATTATTTGAATAAGATTTATGGTTAACTTCTACTCTTTTCATATACTTTGTTTTATAGTGTATGTCTTTTTTTCTTTGGTATTTTTAAGATTAAAAATAAAATTTTTTTTCTGTACCTAATTAGAGAATCCTTGTTTCAATAAGATTTCTTCCAACTTTCATTAAACTCTAAAGAATAGAAATTTCACAATCACGTTTTCTTATATTTTTCTTCAATTTTTGGAACTTAATATAAATTGTTTAAAAAGCATGGCTTGCTACACAAATTCGACAAATTCACCAGATTGAACTGCAAAATTTAATGGCTTTCAACTTCGAAAATGTTACTATCCATTAGCTACACTTAAAGGAGAATTAATAAACTCTTAATGCTATGCACAAATTTGGGAATAAAACCATCAAATCAATTGTCAAATACCTGTTAAGACATATCTCATTTCAAGAAGGGATTACATGTTTTGTAGATTTTTTTCCTTTATTAAAAGATAACGAATCGAATCGCATTAATTAATATTCTTAACAAAACAGAAATGTCTTGTTAATTTCTTTATGTCATGCCCTAGGGCCATGCACTTCGCCCACTTTAGCCTTGAATCAGAGGAAACCAGGCAGAACTACACACGTCTCTAGCAAATCTCATCGTCACACATCCAATTTAGTTAAGAAATATAATTGGTGATTTTTGATATATATATTGATTTTTATTACAGATTAAAACAAAGAACGTGATTTAGATTTAGTTTAACAAAGAAAAAAGTATTAGAAAACAATTTATACAATGTGTTTTAATCTGCATACCAAGGAATATCATTTGTCAATAACGAGCAGACCTGAACGAAAGACACCAGTTTTTTGCAATATTTAAAGCCAAAAAATACGTCCGAGTTTCAAAATTGAGATTAATAAAATTGTATGAGGTTTCAAAGAATAAATCATAAAAATATTAAGAATGTTTGGATTAATATATATTTGGGAATAAACATTATTAGGCATGAATCTAAAACAATTCGATGAATAAAAACTATTTGAATAATTTTTTCGAGCTTAATTATTAGAAAATCGAACCAAATACTAAATGAATTTAAAAAAAATGTAATATATTCATTAGTTGCTTTTATTTACCCTGTATTGAAATTTGCATGTTTAATTTGCTAGTAACATACATATTGTATTGAAATTTGGAAAATCGGACCATCCAAAAAGAAGGGACACAATAAGTTTAAAAAAGACAACAAAATTAGAAAGTAAAAAATGGACTTGTTAATATTTTTAAGTACAAAAAAATGTTCAATATCAAATAAAAAAATAATTTCCATTAAAAGTTTAAAGCAATTGTTTCTGGATACATATTTTTTTTGTTTGAAGTTTTTATGTTCAAAGAGTGTGTTTTTAAGGCTTAGTACAACTAATATGAAACATATGGTATTTTAGAATTTTTGGGTCCATATTTTAATATCCTTTTAAACCTATGCTAATCGTAAAAGAAAATTGAAAATATCATTTGAAGGGGTGAGTTAGGATGTATAAAAATACCTAAGGCTCTATATAATCCTAATCCTCTCATTGAAAGAATTTAGGGTCGGATTTTAACGTCAAAAATTAGGTTAAGAGGGAATATTAAAATAGCATAGCTGTCTTACGTATGCCAAAAACTAGGTATGTGCCTAATTTTATAGCTGCTGGTTTAAACAGTATTTAAAAAAAAAAAAAAAAAAAAAAAAAAAAAGCAACATATTTTCCAATTTGTATATTATGTATTATACATTATTTATTATATGCATAAAGAAATGAATTATATGTATATTAGAACATTTTCAAGGACATTTTCTGTGCGTGTGATTTTATGCATTCCTGCCTTAAATCAATGCATGGCAAATTTTTTTTGTTAACAAAAATGTTAGAAAAAAATAAATATAATATACCACTTGTGATTATGTATGCTACTAGCAAATTAAACATGCAAATTTCAATCATCTGATTTATTAACAACTGCATCTACTTTCTGATGTTTCCATTAGCATAATTACTCATTCCTCAGATAAACATAAGGCATTCTAAATTCCCAAAGTGTTATCCATTAAAAATTTATGTTCGTGCATAGACATTTAAATTTTTTAAAAAGCATCTTCTTAAGACAGCCACTAAATATAGATAGATTTTTGCAAATGAAGTTCAAAGTTCTTTCTTAAATCGAACAGCACTTAAACTCCACTTCTGGATCTTTTAATCTAAAATATCAAAAAGCTCTGCTTCGTCGGAACCGTAGCTCTAAATATAGTTTGTCCAACATCTATCTAAGTTGCTCTATCAATTACTTTAATAGATCTCCATTAAGATGAGAAAGACACACTATAAATTTTCTTCGCTAATTGGGTGCTTTCATGTTCTTGTTTCGTTTCTTCATTTAATTACTAGATGGAGCTCTACTGACTCGGGTAAAAATGTATAGAGAGAAATACTATTTAAAGATTTATAACTTCGTATTTTTTAATAAGGTTTAAAAGCACTGATTAGATTTACAGTATCTATTTACGTTACAATTTAAAAATTACTTTAACAAATTCGAATTATATATATATATATATATATATTATTTATTTATTTATTAATTATAAGGTTTGGAAGAAAGTAGTATTTTTAGGGAAATTTAAGAAAAAGAAAAGAATCAATTTAAGATAATTTTTTAAGTTTTAAAGGAAATATTTTAATTGATTTATGCCTTTGATATTGAATTAAGCAATAAAAACTTTGTTATTCCATTGCATATGTAAATTTCTATACTTTTTTTTCTTTACATGGATAAAATCTTCACAAAGAAATGAACTTTAAATATTCACAAATTAATTTTTATTAGAAGCCTAAATTATAATATACAATATAATTTAAAATGAAATGAAATAAATTGTGTGGTACAATTATAAAAGTATACATTATTTTGAAATGGGATTAAATGTTATTTTATAATACGAGGAAAAAAGAGCTGAAAACAGACGAAATATTCAGAACCTACTAGCTAAGTATACATACTGGCTCGAGTAAGTTATAGAGAGAGAAATATTTAAAGATTTATAACTTCGTATTTTTTTAATAAGGCTTAAAAGTACTTATTGGATTTGCAATATCTATTTATGTTACAATTTAAAAATGACTTCAACAAATTCGAATTATTTGTATATATATTATTTATTAATTATAATGTATGGTAGAAACAATATTTTCTGGAAACTTAAAAAAAAAGCAAAGAATCAATTTAATATTGATTTTAATGGAAATATTTTAATTGTATTTTGATTTTCGTCGTCTTCGAATTTTTTAAAAAGATTGTTAAAATTCTCATATGTAAATTTATATTTTTTTCTTTACTTGGATAAAAATATAAATTGACTATACTATCCAAAGAACAATGAACTTTTAATATTCACAAATCAATTTTTATTATAAACTTAAATTATTATATACAGTGTAATTTAAAATGAAATGAAATAAATTTATGATACAATTATACTGTATTAGCATTAAATTTTATTTCAAAATAATGTATACGGTTATAATCGTGTGATACAATGTATGCAGACAATTATAACCGTATGCATTATTTTGAATGCAAATTAATACATACGGTTATAATTGTGTGTGTGTGATTTACAATTCAAAATAATGCATACGGTTATAATTCTGTGATACAATGTATGCATACAATTATAACCGTATGCATTATTTTGAAATGAGATTTAATGCTATTTTGTAATGAAATCAAATGAAATAAATTGTATGCATACAATTATAGCCTTATGCATTATTTTAAAATGAGATTTAATGCTATTTTGTAATACGAGGGGTAAAGTGTTGAAAACTAAAATAGCCAAAATCCTTATAATACTTATGAATAAAGATAATTCAAAGGTATTGTCATCATTGAATGTGTCCATCACATGAAGAAATTTGAATTTTTTTTTTTCTTCTTTTTTCAGTAAATTAAAAATATCAGTACAGTTGGAAATCAGTTCAATAAAATGAAGAATACTTATTAATTTATAATATTTCCTTATTTTTATCGATGTCATTCTTCTTTTATATATTAGGATTCATTGAATATTTTACAAACTGTTTTCAAACATAGTACAAAATTAATCGACAATTTCATTCACCATAGCTGCTATCTTGGCAATGATAAATGCTGCTTTCATTACGATTATGCCTTTATGAATGTCTTATTAAAAGTATATGATTCACATTTGTGTTTTTACCATTATTAAACAACAATTATCTGTAGTTTTATTAACTAAAATGTGTGTTTTTGATTATATGTTGAAATGAAATATAAAGTTCACTTAAATTTACAGTTATATAGAGCGCTTATTGTTAGTATCAGAAAAATAAACAAAATATTTTCAGTGTGAAATATACATATCACTGAAATATTAGTAACACCCCTCTTAAATTTAAAGTAGTTTCAACTGTACTTTTTCTTAATTATGAAGCAATAAATTTGACTAATTACAGGTTATAGACCAGAATGCATGTTTTGTGATTCAGAATCGACAATTATTATTTATTGATACATTTTGCTACAATAATATATTTATGCTTTACGTATTTGTCATAAAACAATGCTTAAAAATATAAAAGCGTTTTTATTTTAGATGATATTTGGTTATAATGATTCACTACAATATAAAATCAAATCTTTCAGAAAATAATTACTACTAATTGGATTAGATAAATAATCAAGAGCAATATTCTCTATGATTTCCGTAAATATGTAAAAATTTTTAAAAACTTTTTTTAAATTTGTCCATGAAAGAAAATTTCAACAAAAACAAAGCAATTTAAACAAACATGTTTTTAGCATACCTCTAAATACTGATTGTATTCGTCTGCCTAGTTCAAATTCCACAAATCCATCAATTCAACCTGGAAAAAAAATAACGTATAAGAACATAAAATAAGAAATAAAAAATAAGGCATATCAGTAATCAGGCAAAGAAAAAAAATTTTGGAAAAAAAAACAAACTTACTACACTAATGAGTAATTTAATGATAAGTACGAAGATGTTTTTAAGGGTACTCATTATGAGTAAATATAAATTGGTATAAATAAGGCTATATTCAAAATATTATAAAAAGTAAATTTATGTGAGATAAGATTGCAAAAAAAAAAATCCTTTTTTTTTAACTATTTCTACTTCTAATTTATTTAATTCCTTGCTAAACAAAACAAAAATTAATACCTATTTAAACATATAATATTTTTCATTATTTATTTTAAACAGAATAACATTAATAATTTATTTTGTTTTTTTAATTTGATTTACATTTTTTTTTATATTTATTAATTGAAAATTCTAGTGTATTGTTCATGAATTTACGAAATAATTTTTTGGTCCTTTACAAATTACTGTTTGTTGTTATCATAAGGACCATGTTAGATCTATTAACAGCATTTTAACTAATTTTATAGTGAATTTAATTCGTTCAAAATAATATTATAAATTAATCAAAAACATGTAATAAAAACTGAGTATCAATAAATTTTATATAAGAAATTTGGGTACAATAAATGACTTTCTGTTGAAGTCAAGTATACGATGAGAATCACAAAGATACCATCTTTGAATTTTTTCGTTCCAAATTGTGCGGAAACTGAGCATTTTCCTAGGGTAAATCCTTGGAAAAGTTGAAACTGCTACATACCTCCCCTTCCTAAAGTTGAATCTGCTACCTATAATGCTAATAAGCTAAAACAAAGAGCTTCGTATTTTAAAATAGTACACTTTTAACTCTGAATATGCTACATACTTTATCTCATAGTAAATTCTTTACAAATTTGAATCTGATGCATAATGTTGAATCTGCTACGGGTAGTGGCGAATAAGCTCAGGACAATGTACCCAGCGTTCAAAAATTCCACACTTGTAATAGACTACATAATATCCTACATACCTTCCCTGGATTAACCCGCTGTATAAAATTAAATCTGCTACAAACCTCTCCATAAAAAGTCTTTGGTAAAGTTGAATCTGTTACATATCTCCCCTTGCTAAAGTTGAATCTCCTATCTATAATGACGAATAAGCTCAAAACAAAGCGCTTCGTTTTCTAAACTAGCACACTTGTAACACTGAATACGCTACACACTTTATCTCATGGTGTATCTCACACTTTATCTCAAACTTAAATCTGTTACATAATGTTGAATTTGTAGTTGCGAATAAGCTCAAGACAATGTGCCCAGCGTTCAAATGTCACATACTTATAATATGCTACATTTTTTTTTCTAATGCAGCTGGCAAACAGACATGGACGTCTTGGATGCCTTAAGGCAAGCGCTGCACAGACGTTACTCACTTTGCATTACCCAGGGGGCACGTGTAACTTGATGGTAAGCCACGGACGCGGAGTAGCAATGCCCTCGCAACGCTCTACGATCCTATTAGGACCGGGACCTACGGTTTAAAGTGGATTCCGAACCACTACAACACCCATGGGCAAAGCCGGGATTTGAACCCGATACCTGTGGTACCGAACGCCAGAGCGCTAGCCATTCGGCCATCAGGCCCCCTAATGCTACATATACTACATAATCTCCTACATACCTCCCCTGGATCAATCCGTTGGGTAAAATTAAATCTGTTACATTCCTCTCCATGATACACCCTTGATAAAGTTGAATCTGCTACCTGTTGTAGCGAATAAGCTCAAGACTATGTATCCGGCATTTGAAAATAATATATTATACAGGTGTTTGCTCTTCTTATAAAATAACAGGTAAAATATTCCTTATTTATTTTAAAATGCTTGCATCATTATTATTTTGTTTATGTGCAACGATTTGATATTGAATAATGCAAATAACAACTATAATGGAGAATATTTGGAATCATAGATTCTGTTTTGAATATGTTCTTTTATTACATTTCATTATCTTATAAATTCGACACAAATTCTGTAGGAATAAGAAAATAAATAATCCAGTAACAAAAAAAATGCAATTTCTATCCTTTCAGGGAGTTCACGAATCTGATTATCCAATCATGAGTTTATTTCATATAATTTTTACTCGGGTATGCAGCTCCAGAAATATCTTTTTACGAAGGAATAAAAGTGAAAATATGCGACTATTTGAAATTTGAAACAAATATGCACGAATTCGATTTCCTGGCGAAGAAAATTGAAGAAACGATATGGATATCATTGATATCCAAATTCAATTCAAATTGAAGGAATAAAGAATATATCTGAAACAAATAGTAAAGATCAAATGGTTATTCTGAGAAAAGATCAAAAGCTTTTCAAATAAATTGGAAATATTAAATACAAACTGCAACAGTTTCTAGGAATAAATTTCTGGGAAAAATTTATTATAAAATGATATGAATATTGTTGCAAATATAATTTCTTTTCATTAATTTACATATTGGCTTGGTTTGGTTTGTCTCTCTACGGTCATCTTGTGCACTCGAGGGCTAAACAGACCGAAACCTACAGTTTAAAATAGATTCCTGACTTCTTACAAACATCTATGCCACCGCCAGGAATCGAACCTGAACTCTGTGGTACCAGGGAAGTGTCCTGATGTACAACATATAAGGTGACCTGAAACATGTGGCACCAAAGGCAGTTGACCAAGCATCACCACATTTAATGAGCACTTCGGAATTCAAATCAGATTTTCTATTTTGCATGGATTTTTATTTTTGTATATTTATATTTCGAGGGAATTAACGACATATAATGCATATGTTATTTATAGATTGGTTTTACTAACTAACTGTTCTTTCAATAAGTTCTTTATCCAGTTTTACAACTACACAAATCGTATCTTCAATCCAATTTAATAAATTATTGTTTTTTTCAGTGCTACTTATTGCCACGTTAGTGCTTATTTATTATCACAAGAATTCGTTTTTTATCAAATTTGGATAAAAATAAATATTGAATGAGCATATAAAATACACGTTTTAAAAAAAACATTAATTGGCTGCATTAGGTTTATGTATTCGTAATCCATCATATACTGTATAACAATGATTGCAACTACTTAATAATAATATAATTGTTTGTCATAAAAGAACAGATTATTGTTAACAGAATACTGATTTCTTCTTTTAATTAGGGAATAGCTAGTAATATGTAGTCAAAATGTTAAGATGGAACTTATAATATTAAGATTCAATATTTAACACGGCTAACCAATATTTCTATATATTTGTTTTAAAAAACTAATCTAATTAGCATGATGTACAAGGAAGAAAGATTATATTCAAATTAAAAAGAAAGTAATATTTACTTTAAATTTATTACTTCACTTTATTTAATAATTAATGATTAACTGAAGTTTACATTTAAAGATCATATAAAATATTCTAGTTTAAGAAATAGAAGATATAGATGTTGCGATACAAAGTCAACTGTTTCAAAATAACTCAGTAAAATCACTTTAATAACGGATAAAGAATATAAAATAACTGTACTCTTCCTATTTTGAAATGCAACATTTTTTATTTCCGTAATAGAAATGATATGAAAATATAAGGACACTTTTTTGAGTAAAATGCATATCATAAAACAATTTTAAGTTCAATTTATCAATAAAAAACAAAGGTACATTTTTACGAAAGGAATAAACTAAAGAGATGCAGAATATATTTCAAGTACCATTTTTAGTTGATTGCAAAATTGTAGTTGAATGGACCAAATAAAATTTTCAATACTGGATTGGTTTTTGTAATATTGAAAATACAGCATCACGATAAATGCTTTTATTTATATATAGCTAGAAAGTTTATATGGCTAAAAATAGCTGACATAGTTTGAAATAGCTAGCTCAAGACGTCGATATATTGTTTACACTAAACATAAAAATTTGACTTCACCAACGTTTGAGCAATCAGATTGGAAGTTATTTCTAAACAAAGATGGATTATTTTTAAAAAGAAAATACTTGATATGTTTCAACACTAGAGGACGAAAATACATGATACTCTATTATTCAGAAATTACTTAAATATATATCGATAACGTGGACCTACGGGGTTCGCATCTTGACAGACGGGTGACTGTTTCTATGCCACGAATTTACATTTGTAGAAGTATGCGAATCCTCAGAAGTTAACCATTTGGGTTGTTCTTTCAAATGTTCAAGAGTACAATGTAATTACAGTGCAGCGGACACTTATGCATTTGGAAATTAGTAAGGCATATCTTTGGAAATCAATAATTTTAAATCATTTTTATTATTTTTTTTTTATTTCCAATGGCATGTTATAAACAGTTACAGAACAACGAAAAATAAAAAAAAAACAGATAAAATAACAAAACATGCTGCAACAGAGTTCATTCATCTAACATATCTCTAGCCTCCTAATATCGCTCGGCGAGAAAAGTCTTGCATCAGAGCAGAACAGTGAAGTAGATACGTGGCCTCTCCAGAGCTGCACAGAGTGCATATCGGGGAAGGAACAATTTTGAGTCTGTAAAGATGTTTACGCAGCCAGTCATGTCCAGTGGCTAGTCGGAAATGAGCGACTGCTCTACGCCTTGGAACATTACATAGATTTGGGATGGCATTCTTCCAGGACTTTTGGGAAACACGGTTATAGAGGTCTTCTAGAGAGCGGACTTTAATTGATCTCTTGATGAGATTTTTGATAGAGTGGAAGGGTATAGGCCGAGATATTTTTTGTGTGATTAAAGCCCCCCTTTTAACCAGGAAGTCGGCTTTCTCATTGCATGGAACCCCACAGGGGGCAGGAACCCACTGGACGACTATAGCATTTTAAATCATTTAAAATATAGTATTCCTTAATTAAAAAAAATTACAAAATTAAGAACTTTTAAAATTTACTTTAATTTAATTTGAAGCATAGGATATGTTTTATTGTTAAATACATTCATTGTAATTATTTTATTATATTCGAAATAATGCTGAAGTTAGAAACTAGTTGAAAAAAAATTCTTTTTTCTATTGATCAACTAATTTTTTTAATTATTTAAATACAATTTTTTTTTCTGTTTTTCTTTTTAATGAGTCTTTTGTTCCGTAATGCTTTTTTTTTTCGTTTTATCTTAAATATTACATTAATCATTATAATATTATTTTTTTTAATTTAAATATAAATAATATTTTTAAAAAACAAGAAATAGTTTATACTTTATCTTATTTTATTTAGAAAAAAAATATCTTCAAATGTTATCATTAAAAATATTTCAATCTTTAAATATCTAAAATCGTTAATTTAGTTCCTAATAAATTCGTTAATTTAGTTTCTTAATTTTTTTAATTGTTTAAATGTAATTTTTTTTCCATTTTTCTTTTTAATTTTTTTCCTTTTGTTACATAATGCCTGTTTTTTTCCGTTTTATCGTCAATATTGCATAAATAATTATATTATATTTTTTATTAATTTAAATATAAATAATATTAAAAAAAAAAAAAAAAATTCATATTGTTTCGAATTTTATTCAGAAAATAAAAATAAAAAAAATATTTTTTCAAATATTATCTTTAAAAATATTGCAATCTTTAAATATTTCAATTCATTTTGTCTAGTTCCTTGTAGAATACTTAAAAAATCACTGATTCAAAATTATGTAAGATTTATGGCTTTTAAGATGGTTCGTATACCATCTTTTATAGAGCTGAAGACGTAGAAGTTCCTTTATCTGTTCAAATGGGTTTTAAATGCTTGTCATGGGGCTAAACTCCATTTATCATGTTGCATTTGCTTTCGGCCATCTATCGATTCAGTTCCACATTTTCGCTTTCTTCCTTGCAGCAATGTCTGCCTCACAGAAACAAGAAACTAATGGCCGGTGAAATTATCCCCAGGAATTCCTTCCAGAATTTTTCTGGACGGGAATAATAGGAAGATAAATAGTTATCGCAGAATCTTTTATGGGCCGTATCTTTCCAATAGTGTAATACATAAATAAATTCATTCTTAGGAAGAAAGGCTAAGTGAACTAACTGTTTAGAAGTATAGATCGTCATAAAAAAAAACCTTTAGAAGATTAGTAGAAAAAGTATGGTTTCTCATGTGTACTTTTTTTGAGCAATATATCATCTTGAATTTTGTGTTATTTTTACATAAGGACGTTTTTATAAAGTAAACGTATGTAACAAAACAGAACATTTCGTTATTAAAAGATTTAGGTTCAAGTTTTTTATTAATACCAAAGATAAAATGAGTATGCAGTTTCAGTACTAAGTAAACCAGCTTTTAAGACTGCGGGATGTAATTAATTTTGAAGCTAATGGTTAATTAAACGTAATTATTTTACCTTCTGTTTTTTTTTACACTTTCATTGAACGGAAAAACGAGGCATTACAACATGGAATAAATTCGATTAAGCATCCATGTTTACGAAACCAGAATATTTGTTTGTATTTTATTATATTCAAATAATTGGATTTGTTTTATTCTTTATAAGAGTATTTCTTCTTCTTCATTGGCACAACAGCCCCATGGTGGGCCAAGGTTGTCTAGCTACTGGCAGATTTCAACTCAGGACAATGTTTTCTTTTTGTGGGGTAGACTCTTCAGCCTAACTATTACACCTTTAATTACGGTTTAAAAGTATTAAAAGCACTTACAACAAATATTTTTGAACATGGAATTATTTGTTTTACAATTATTTCTGAAAATACTCATCAAAACAATTGCCGTCTACCTACTGGCAGATTTCGAGACAGGAGATGTTTCCTTTTTACGGGGTACAGTTGTCAGGCTAATCTAGTTCCTTGTAGAATACTTAAAAAATTACTGTTTCAAAACTATGTAAGATTTATGGCTTTTAAGATGGTTCACAGTTCTTTTACCATCTTTTACAGTCTGAAGACGTAGAAGTTCTTTTATCTGTATAAATGTGTTTTAAATGCTTGCCATGGGGCTGAACTCCATTCATCATGTCGCATTTGTATTCGGCCATCTATCGATTCAGTTCCACAGTTTCGCTTTCTTCCTCGCAACAATGTCTGCCTCACAGAAACAAGAAACTAATGGCCGGTGAACTAACCCCAGGAATTCCTCCCAGCATTTTCTGCACGGGAATAATAGGAAGATAAATAGTTATCGCAGAATCTCTTATGGCCGTATCTTTTCGAAAAGATGTAATACATAAATAAACTCATTCTTTGCAAGAAAGGTTAAGTGAACTAACTGTTTAGAAGTGTAGATCGTCATAAAAAAAACCATCAGGAGATTTGGAGTTTGGATTCTCATGGGAACTTTTTTAAACAATACATCCTCTTTAATTTTGTGTTATTTTTACATAAGAGCGCCTTTATAAAGTAAACATATGTAACAAAACAAAACATTACATTATTAAAATATTTAGATTCAAGTTTTTTTATTAATACCAATTCTTTATAAAAGTATTTATTTTTCTTCATTGGGACAACAGCCCCATGATCAGCCAAGGCCGTCTACCTATTGACAAATTTCGAGACAGGAGATGCTTTCTTTTTGCAGGGTACAGTTGTCAGTCTAACTATTAGACCGGGACTTACGATTTAAACAGGATTCCAAACCACTACACAAGAATCCTTGGCACTGCCGCGACACAAACCTGTTACTTGTGGCACCAAGCCCCAGCCTGCTAGTCCCTCGGTCATTAGGTCTTTTATAAAAGTATACTAATGCAAAAAAGTAAAATAAAATAATAATACTTTCGAACAGAAAATTATTTGTTTTACAATTATTTCTGAAAATACTCATCAAAATTAATGCTGCTTACCTACTGGCAGATTTCAAATTAGGAAATATTTTCTTTTTCTAGTTACAGTTGTCAGCCTAATCTAGTTCCTTAAAAAAAATTACCGATTCAAAACTATACAAGATTTATGGCTTTCAAGATGGTTCCTAGTTCTTTTACCATCTTTTATAATCTGAAGACGTAGAAGTTCCTTTATCTGTTCAAATGGGTTTTAAATGCTTGTCATGGGGCTAAACTCCATTTATCATGTTGCATTTGCTTTCGGCCATCTATCGATTCAGTTCCACATTTTCGCTTTCTTCCTTGCAGCAATGTCTGCCTCACAGAAACAAGAAACTAATGGCCGGTGAAATTATCCCCAGGAATTCCTTCCAGAATTTTTCTGGACGGGAATAATAGGAAGATAAATAGTTATCGCAGAATCTTTTATGGGCCGTATCTTTCCAATAGTGTAATACATAAATAAATTCATTCTTAGGAAGAAAGGCTAAGTGAACTAACTGTTTAGAAGTATAGATCGTCATAAAAAAAAACCTTTAGAAGATTAGTAGAAAAAGTATGGTTTCTCATGTGTACTTTTTTTGAGCAATATATCATCTTGAATTTTGTGTTATTTTTACATAAGGACGTTTTTATAAAGTAAACGTATGTAACAAAACAGAACATTTCGTTATTAAAAGATTTAGGTTCAAGTTTTTTATTAATACCAAAGATAAAATGAGTATGCAGTTTCAGTACTAAGTAAACCAGCTTTTAAGACTGCGGGATGTAATTAATTTTGAAGCTAATGGTTAATTAAACGTAATTATTTACCTTCTGTTTTTTTTTACACTTTCATTGAACGGAAAAACGAGGCATTACAACATGGAATAAATTCGATTAAGCATCCACGTTTACGAAACCAGAATATTTGTTTGTATTTTATTATATTCAAATAATTGGATTTGTTTTATTCTTTATAAGAGTATTTCTTCTTCTTCATTGGCACAACAGCCCCATGGTGGGCCAAGGTTGTCTAGCTACTGGCAGATTTCAACTCAGGACAATGTTTTCTTTTTGTGGGGTAGACTCTTCAGCCTAACTATTACACCTTTAATTACGGTTTAAAAGTATTAAAAGCACTTACAACAAATATTTTTGAACATGGAATTATTTGTTTTACAATTATTTCTGAAAATACTCATCAAAACAATTGCCGTCTACCTACTGGCAGATTTCGAGACAGGAGATGTTTCCTTTTTACGGGGTACAGTTGTCAGGCTAATCTAGTTCCTTGTAGAATACTTAAAAAATTACTGTTTCAAAACTATGTAAGATTTATGGCTTTTAAGATGGTTCACAGTTCTTTTACCATCTTTTACAGTCTGAAGACGTAGAAGTTCTTTTATCTGTATAAATGTGTTTTAAATGCTTGCCATGGGGCTGAACTCCATTCATCATGTCGCATTTGTATTCGGCCATCTATCGATTCAGTTCCACAGTTTCGCTTTCTTCCTCGCAACAATGTCTGCCTCACAGAAACAAGAAACTAATGGCCGGTGAACTAACCCCAGGAATTCCTCCCAGCATTTTCTGCACGGGAATAATAGGAAGATAAATAGTTATCGCAGAATCTCTTATGGCCGTATCTTTTCGAAAAGATGTAATACATAAATAAACTCATTCTTTGCAAGAAAGGTTAAGTGAACTAACTGTTTAGAAGTGTAGATCGTCATAAAAAAAACCATCAGGAGATTTGGAGTTTGGATTCTCATGGGAACTTTTTTAAACAATACATCCTCTTTAATTTTGTGTTATTTTTACATAAGAGCGCCTTTATAAAGTAAACATATGTAACAAAACAAAACATTACATTATTAAAATATTTAGATTCAAGTTTTTTTATTAATACCAATTCTTTATAAAAGTATTTATTTTTCTTCATTGGGACAACAGCCCCATGATCAGCCAAGGCCGTCTACCTATTGACAAATTTCGAGACAGGAGATGCTTTCTTTTTGCAGGGTACAGTTGTCAGTCTAACTATTAGACCGGGACTTACGATTTAAACAGGATTCCAAACCACTACACAAGAATCCTTGGCACTGCCGCGACACAAACCTGTTACTTGTGGCACCAAGCCCCAGCCTGCTAGTCCCTCGGTCATTAGGTCTTTTATAAAAGTATACTAATGCAAAAAAGTAAAATAAAATAATAATACTTTCGAACAGAAAATTATTTGTTTTACAATTATTTCTGAAAATACTCATCAAAATTAATGCTGCTTACCTACTGGCAGATTTCAAATTAGGAAATATTTTCTTTTTCTAGTTACAGTTGTCAGCCTAATCTAGTTCCTTAAAAAAAATTACCGATTCAAAACTATACAAGATTTATGGCTTTCAAGATGGTTCCTAGTTCTTTTACCATCTTTTATAATCTGAAGACGTAGAAGTTCCTTTATCTGTTCAAATGGGTTTTAAATGCTTGTCATGGGGCTAAACTCCATTTATCATGTTGCATTTGCTTTCGGCCATCTATCGATTCAGTTCCACATTTTCGCTTTCTTCCTTGCAGCAATGTCTGCCTCACAGAAACAAGAAACTAATGGCCGGTGAAATTATCCCCAGGAATTCCTTCCAGAATTTTTCTGGACGGGAATAATAGGAAGATAAATAGTTATCGCAGAATCTTTTATGGGCCGTATCTTTCCAATAGTGTAATACATAAATAAATTCATTCTTAGGAAGAAAGGCTAAGTGAACTAACTGTTTAGAAGTATAGATCGTCATAAAAAAAAACCTTTAGAAGATTAGTAGAAAAAGTATGGTTTCTCATGTGTACTTTTTTTGAGCAATATATCATCTTGAATTTTGTGTTATTTTTACATAAGGACGTTTTTATAAAGTAAACGTATGTAACAAAACAGAACATTTCGTTATTAAAAGATTTAGGTTCAAGTTTTTTATTAATACCAAAGATAAAATGAGTATGCAGTTTCAGTACTAAGTAAACCAGCTTTTAAGACTGCGGGATGTAATTAATTTTGAAGCTAATGGTTAATTAAACGTAATTATTTTACCTTCTGTTTTTTTTTACACTTTCATTGAACGGAAAAACGAGGCATTACAACATGGAATAAATTCGATTAAGCATCCACGTTTACGAAACCAGAATATTTGTTTGTATTTTATTATATTCAAATAATTGGATTTGTTTTATTCTTTATAAGAGTATTTCTTCTTCTTCATTGGCACAACAGCCCCATGGTGGGCCAAGGTTGTCTAGCTACTGGCAGATTTCAACTCAGGACAATGTTTTCTTTTTGTGGGGTAGACTCTTCAGCCTAACTATTACACCTTTAATTACGGTTTAAAAGTATTAAAAGCACTTACAACAAATATTTTTGAACATGGAATTATTTGTTTTACAATTATTTCTGAAAATACTCATCAAAACAATTGCCGTCTACCTACTGGCAGATTTCGAGACAGGAGATGTTTCTTTTTTACGGGATACAGTTGTCAGGCTAATCTAGTTCCTTGTAGAATACTTAAAAAATTACTGTTTCAAAACTATGTAAGATTTATGGCTTTTAAGATGGTTCACAGTTCTTTTACCATCTTTTACAGTCTGAAGACGTAGAAGTTCTTTTATCTGTATAAATGTGTTTTAAATGCTTGCCATGGGGCTGAACTCCATTCATCATGTCGCATTTGTTTTCGGCCATCTATCGATTCAGTTCCACAGTTTCGCTTTCTTCCTCGCAACAATGTCTGCCTCACAGAAACAAGAAACTAATGGCCGGTGAACTAACCCCAGGAATTCCTCCCAGCATTTTCTGCACGGGAATAATAGGAAGATAAATAGTTATCGCAGAATCTCTTATGGCCGTATCTTTTCGAAAAGATGTAATACATAAATAAACTCATTCTTTGCAAGAAAGGTTAAGTGAACTAACTGTTTAGAAGTGTAGATCGTCATAAAAAACCATCAGGAGATTTGGAGTTTGGATTCTCATGGGAACTTTTTTAAACAATACATCCTCTTTAATTTTGTGTTATTTTTACATAAGAGCGCCTTTATAAAGTAAACATATGTAACAAAACAAAACATTACATTATTAAAATATTTAGATTCAAGTTTTTTTATTAATACCAATTCTTTATAAAAGTATTTATTTTTCTTCATTGGGACAACAGCCCCATGATCAGCCAAGGCCGTCTACCTATTGACAAATTTCGAGACAGGAGATGCTTTCTTTTTGCAGGGTACAGTTGTCAGTCTAACTATTAGACCGGGACTTACGGTTTAAACAGGATTCCAAACCACTACACAAGAATCCTTGGCACTGCCGCGACACAAACCTGTTACTTGTGGCACCAAGCCCCAGCCTGCTAGTCCCTCGGTCATTAGGTCTTTTATAAAAGTATACTAATGCAAAAAAGTAAAATAAAATAATAATACTTTCGAACAGAAAATTATTTGTTTTACAATTATTTCTGAAAATACTCATCAAAATTAATGCTGCTTACCTACTGGCAGATTTCAAATTAGGAAATATTTTCTTTTTCTAGTTACAGTTGTCAGCCTAATCTAGTTCCTTAAAAAAAATTACCGATTCAAAACTATACAAGATTTATGGCTTTCAAGATGGTTCCTAGTTCTTTTACCATCTTTTATAATCTGAAGACGTAGAAGTTCCTTTATCTGATTAAATGGGTTTTAAATGCTTGCCATGGGGCTGAACTTCATTCATCACTTTCGCATTTGTTTTCGGCCATCTATCGATTCAGTTCCACATTTTCGCTTTCTTTCTTGCAGCAATGTCTACCTCACAGAAACAAGAAACTAATGGCCGGTGATATTAACCCCAGGAATTCCTTCCAGCATTTTCTGGACGGGAATAATGGGAAGATAAATAGTTATCGCAGAATCATTTATGGTCATATCTTTTGGAAAAGGTGTAATGCATCAATAAATTCATTCTTGGGAAGAAAGGTTAAGTGAACTAACGATTTAGAAATATAGTTCCTCATAAAAAACCTTCAAAAGATTAGTAGAAAAAGCTTGAATTCTCATGGGTACTTTTTTGAACAATATATCCTCTTTACGTGTTATTTTTACATAAGAGAGTATTTCATCATCAGTCGCGCAACAACCCCATAGTGGGGCAAGGCCATCTGCCTACTAGCAGATTTTGACACAAGAGATATTTACTTTTTTAAAGGATAGAGTTGTCAGCCATACGCTTTACAGTCATATTAGACAGGGACCTATGGTTTAAAGTGCATTCCGAACCACTACAACACCCATGGCACAGCCGGAACTCGAACCCGAAATCTGTGGTAACTAGAGCTATTTACTCGGTCATCATATTATATTTATAAAGTAAAAATATGTAACAAAACACAACAATATGTTATGAAAAGATTTACGTTCATTTTTTTCGTGAATACCAAAGATATAAAGAGTATGGAGTTTAAATACTATGTAAACTAGCTTTTAAGACAGTGAGAGGGAATTAATGTTCAAACTAATAGTTAATAAAATAGAATTAATATGGAATAAATTCGATTAAGTATCCATATTTACAACATCTTAATACTTTTTATATTTTATAATGTTCAAGTTACTGGATTTGTTTTATTCCTTATAAAAGTATACTAATGCGAAGTAAAAATAGTAATAAAAAACCCCAACACAATTATTATTTTTGGACATGAAATGATTTATAAGAAAGAAACTATTACAGAAGGATATATTTTTAATTGATCTATTTAGATACTTCTTTTTACCAATCATAATCATATCAAACGCACTCACGTGTTGTTCTTACTAATAATAATTATATTATGTACATTCAGAAATTTGTTTTGCCATTTATAAGCAAATCAATGTATCAAACACAGTCATAAATTCATTTTTTTTTACCAATCAGAATCAAAATCTTACTGATAACAATTGCGGTGAGAATTCTTTCTTTTTTTTACTATCACAATCAAATTATGATCAAATCAATTACAGTTAATTTTTATACCAAAAATAATCAAAATCATAGATATAAGTTTTTTTGTATTACTTACTTTCAACTTTTAATCGTATTAGTTATAATCAGAAATTATTTCATTATAAATTTAAAGGATATAAGTTATATTTTTATATAAGTTATATACCGTTTAATATTGATTTTTCGTGCTGTTTAAGCTTATTGTAACTATAAACCTAATGTAAGATTTAATTATGTTAAATTCAATCTTTATTAGTGTTTCTTGATTAGTTAAGAAATCAAAAAATAATTTTAAATTTTATTCCATACTAATCGTCTTCACACAACTGAAACTATATGACTATTTTATGAATTTCAATTGATATGCATTTTTATGTAATTCATAACCAATTTAATGTGAATAATAACATTTTTTATTTACATAGAAAATTGATATGAACTATTACGTACGTAGAAATCTTCATAATCATATCATAATAATCTTCATATTTTTCAAACTTAATTCCTTCAAAATATAGGCACAAACAAAAATACTGAATCTTAAAATGCTTACGTATACTCTTTTTTAGTTAAATAATGAAGATTTACAAAATATTAGATTCTTTTTCTGATATGAATTATTTTGTCATAAATTAGATTATATTTCTATGTTTAACATATAACAGCTATATATGTTTTAACATATAACATATGAATATGTCGTGAATACATTTTTTGCATTTTTTTTTAAATTTATACTAAACTAATTTTAAATATTATAAAATCTTACAATGATTTGCAAGGGCAAAATGCTGCATACCATCACTGAAGTACAAGTAAAACATTTTTAAATTATTTTGAATCAGCATCTTGGAATGCGTTGCAATTAGTTAAATAATGGAATAAAATACATTATTATTTTATTGAAAAACATTAAATAAAAAAATGATTTTATCAGTAACATTAAATTCCAAAATATTTTTTTAAAAACAAAAAATTCGCCACAAATTTCCAAAATACAATATTTTTTTAAAATTGTATCAATTTGAATTGCATTTTTATCAAAGAATCGTCTTAGAGACATCTTTGATGTTAGTTTGATAAAAAAATGTATTTTTATCTTAAAAATCGAAATATATCATGCATAAAATGCTTTAGTCAGGCATCATGAAGAAAGTTTATAGTTACAAATAATAAATGGAATTAAAAAGCGACAAATCTTGTTACCATTCCTACTTTATTTTTCTTGTTTACTCTAAGCTCTGCATAACACTGATAAAAATCCTTTAAAAAGACCAAAAATTCAAACACTGGAAATAAACAGCATGATTTTGCATTTTTCAAATATATTTGCAAGTCTAAGCAAATATTTAAATATATAACCCTCTCAAATTCAACTGACTTCAAAATACAACAAAAAACAGCAACGCTTCTTTTGATAATCGTATTTGCTGAATTTAATATCCTTCACCTGAAGTATATATCATTTTTTGTGGCCTTCAAAACATCAATTTTTCGTAATCTCAAGGGTCTGGGAGGAAAAAGTCTAAAATAGTATTTGGCTTTTAAGGTACGAATAAATAATGAACTATAATTTATGAACTTTGAAGTAACAGGCTTTATTTGTTATTTTTCAGTTTTATTCGGTTTTTAGTTTCATTCAAATGTTAAAATTTTCGATATCGAATATAGAATGAAAGATTACAGATACTTTATTTTAAAAGATGAATTTTAACTTAATATAATAAATTTTTTAAACCAGTGTACCACTGTATTAAATGTTATAGCAGCAAAATGACTTTTTAGATGACAATGGTTAAGTTCACAATTAGTTTTATAGTTAAAAAAGTATATAATGTGGGTTAGGCCTATGATTATTAATTGAAAATATATTGTTAATTTATATGTTATTAAAAATAATTTATTTTATATAATATTAAAAGTAATTTGTTATTATTTATGTATATAAAAATTTTATACAGTTATTTATTTCATATAGTTTATAGTAATAATTTTATATTTTTATTAGTTATTGTTAATTAAATTAATGTTAACCCTTTATATCTGAGATCATACGACCGTGTAGGTGAGGCATTTTTGAAATATTTTGGAAAAGCCTAACCTATTTAATTAAGCCTATTTAATGGAAAAGCCTAACCTGTATGATTGTGCTGGTCTACCCCCACCATGCCTGAGGGAGGGGCAGAGATTATTTTAATTATCTTTTTAGTATAATTGTAGTCCACATTTATTAAAAATTAAAAAAGTGAAATTTAAATATAAAAATGTTTCAGGTTTTAAAGGGTTAAAAAATTAATTCAATTTTTATTATTCTTGTTATATGAGCTAAAGTTTAAAAGCATTTAAAGTTATTAAAATGCTACTAAAACATTCACATTCACACATAAATGTGTTTACAGGATAATATATTTATTAATATTTTTTAATACTTTATGTTGTCATAAATAAAAATGTAAAGCAAGGACTCATCAAATTCATAAGACAATTGAAAGAAACTTTTAATAAATTCGTATTCTTTATAGGAATTCTGTATAAATATTCCAAGGACCCTTTATATCTTTGTCTTCCTAAGAATAACACCCACAGACATTAAGGCGTTATTGGTATTAACAAGAAAAAAATCACTGCATTTTTCAATTCCAATCTTATACCACATATTCTAAAGTTTACACATTTACAAGAAAATAAAAAAACAAAGAGTTGCCTTAATTACACTTTCTGGAGTTTTACGATGGTATGAAATATATCTTTATTGCTATCTCTGCGTCATGTTTATGTCTTTGGTTCGCAGTGTGATGTATTTTATGATCAATTTTGTCAATGTGCTTAAGTTGATGCGTGACACCAACTTTAAGTCAATACCACCATATCGTACGAGCTTCAGAAGTATCGATCTAAGATGTCCTTGAAGAACTGAACAAGCAAAGAAATCATTATTGTTTTGGACCAGATTTCAGCGATAAAATGATAATGTGTCACTCAAGCTCAGATTGTAATTGGCTTCCATTGGTAAAATCAAACATTCTACGGTAAGATTTTTAATATACTTTATGTTTAATTTAGGTTTTGCAATAATAAAATCTGACTAATATGAAGAGGTATTGAGTTATCGCTGTTAGTATTAACCACCACGATTAGCAAAATTCATTATTATTATATTATTTACATTGCTTAATTATTATATTATATTACATTCTTCGCTATTTATTATTTAATTATTATATTGTTTACAGTGAAACCTACCGAGTAAGATTTTAATTATGGTAAACAATCTTATCAGAATTATTATTTGAAATTGGAGGTATTTTATTTAACCAAACCTTGTTATTGAAGCCAGCAACATAAAAAGTAAATATTTGAAATATATAAAGTAATATTTAAAGTAAAAGTATGAAATATTTAAAGTAAATATATAAAGTAATATTTTTTTTATTTCCACATTTTTAATACAATAACAATTAAAAATGTGGAAATAAAAAAAATAAATTCCATGTTGATTTCATGGATTTCTTACCTTTTTTAACTTAGTTAAAAATCTTTTTATTTATTATTAATATTACAGTTAATTATTTTTTTTATTTTAGTTGATTATTTTTTGCAACTTATTATTTTTTGTTTATTACAGTTGATATTTATTTATTTTTACGTGCAGTTGATTATTTTAATAATTTACAATTTTTTAAATTTAAATAATCAGGGAACTATAAAAAAAGTTTTTAAACACAAATTAAATAATGTATTCATTTAAGAATTGAAATCACTTTTATAAAATATTTATAAGACTAATTAAAGCTGCAGGTATATAAATTAGTATTTTGTTAATTTACTTTTAGTAGATTATTTCATTTCTAAACGTTGATGAAGGATAAATTAGTGGTATGAAGTGTAAAAATATCAAAAAAAAAAATGCTTATTATGCAAACATTATGAATATGAGCGTATATAATTACAAAAAAAAATTCGTTATAAAATGCAACTGCAAAAAATTTCTTTGTTTTATATTGGAATTATTATGATAAATGTATTACAAATAAATAATTTCAAAGACAATTCTTATGCATAGTAAAACCTCTTAACACAAGAAAGCAAAATATTTTTTAAAAATAGCTTGATATAAAAGTCTCTATTTCGGTTAATTGCAATTCATATTTCCTTATTTAACAAGATTTATAAATTGTCTATTAAATATTTTTTTAATTTCCTTTTAAAAATAATTAGACTGACAAATATTTTGTACATTTTGAAGGCAAAGGTAAGTGCTATAAAGTATTTCAAAATTTTCAACTATTTTATTTTGTACAATTTCAACTAATCAAAATTGTGTAACATTAATTTTCATTTCTTTAACGATTCTTTTTCAATTCCTTCTATTAGCTCACACTCTCCCTATATATATCTTGCTCAAATTTTCAATCGTTAATGAAATACTTTTTATTCATCCACTCAAGTTCAAATACATTTTTTTTGAACATTTAGTGGATGACACTGGATGCTAATACAGTTTTTTCAAATATTAATTCAGTCATTAAATTTAATTAATTAATTTTATTTTTTTTAAATTTAAATTTCATGTATCTACCAATAGATGGGGCCAGATAAACTTACAAAAATGAATTAAAATTATTTATAAAGGACTTTCTGCAATAGAGTGAAAAAAAAAATTGGAATTGACTTAAAAATTTTTTTGATATAAATTACTTGTTTAAATTTAGAAACAATAAATTCATAATTGTCGTTTTTAAATGTTTTTTAATGAGTAAAAACATATTATTACTAATTCGCCTAAATCTATGTTGAAATAATTGAGGCTACATTTTACAAATAATTGAGGCTACATTTATATTTTACAAGAAAAAGACATAAAGCAAAAAAAAGTAAGGGAATTCTATTTTAAAGATAGCCTCTTTTAAAATTAATTGAATCACCTCAATAAATAATAAGATCATTATTTATGGATTATCCAAGATGCATGATAAAAAGTATTTAGAGTTTGTTATATGAAACTATTCACCCGGTTAAATATTTATATGCTATTTGGATTTATTTTTTCTTGGAAAAAAGATTATTTTAAAGTTTTTATTAATTTATAAAATATCATCATTTAAAACGTCCAGAATTTTATATCTTTAAATAGATTTTTTTAGTTATTGTTCTTTATGATAAGAAACAGTAATAATTGTATCTTAATAATCAAACAGCAATTTTTATCTTTTTTAAGTATAAATAATCCCGATTAATTAAGATATTTAAAAGTAATAAATAGCTCATTTAAAAAAATAAATAAATAAATGTTATTCATAGTTTGAGTTTAAAAAATGAAATGCATTTTGAAAGCTAGATTATTATTAAAAGTATCAGTACAATAGGTTTATATATTTTATGATTATGTTTCATATTTTTTAAAGTTAACACCATTAACTAAATTTTTAAAAATGTATAATATAATTTATATTTGTAAGGATATTATTATACAATTATAAAAATTCTTAAGAAAAATGGATAAAATATTGTTTTGTATAATAAACATTTTTTAATTACTTGAAATTTGGTCTTAATATTTAAACTTTTATTAAAATATTGAATATATATGTCATATTTAATTAAAATTTATGTTTCAATATACAATGAAAGCGTTTGTACTAGGGAGTGCAATATCGGACCAAAAGTTCAATACCGGTATTCGGTATTTTTTAGATCTTAATACCGGGATACCGGTTTTAATACCGGTAGTAGAAATTTTAGTAAAAGAAAGAAAACACAAGTGTTTTTTTGTTTTATTTGTGTCTTATCCAAATTATCTTTTTTTTATTTCAAAATAAGCTAAAATCCCTGATGGCTTGGGCTTAGAAACTGCGCTTAAGTTTGTATCTTCATCGCAATTAGATTATTTCTTCTTTAACAAATTATCATGTTTCGTTTTTAAATGTGTAGGGAGTCCGCTTGAACTTCCTCCATTCACTTTAATAACTCGTGAAAATTTTTTACACTGTGCCACCATATTCTTTTCATCATATAAATAATGAAACCAAACCGAAGTATTATCAACTGATTTTTTATGTTCTTTAAAGTTATTCTTATTCATTATTATGGGGTATTATTTATGAGTATAGATATAATAAATCTGAAAAATATTTTGAACTGTAATGTATGATATGCAAATACAATGTGAATAACTAACTCACAAATTTAAAAAATATCGAAATATTACACACTTTCTTCACAACTACGACCTTGTTTTCACAGATAAGAATTTCTAATTTTCAGCTAAGAATTCTAAATTTCTAGTAAATACCGAAAGAACGGTATTTTAACTTGTGAATACCGGTATTATAAAATTGTACAAATGGCTCAAAATACCGGTATTCGGTATCCCGGTATACCGATATTGCACTGCCTAGTCTGTACAGTAGGCATTTCAAACTATAATTTTTATTACCATATAATTTAATGTCAATTTTAAAAACATGCATTTAAATTTCTTTTATAAATAACGTAGTCAGTTTCTCTACGGTGATTTTTTTTAATGCATACTTAATTTATTTTAAACAAACTTATTCCGTTTAATTAATAATAAGCTTATTCATCAATTCCAAATAATTAGTATTGTTTCATAATTTTATAACAATTAATGAAATTCATGAGCTCATTATTAATTTTAATTTTAATAATAAAGCATGATACAATTGATGATACATGATACAATATGTTACAATATTAATAAGAAATCACACTGTAAAAATAATTTTGTAAAACCAAATAATTCAACAATTATGAATGATTATTTTTGTAAGTTATTATTACATTATTAGTTAAGCGTAGAATTACAGTCTATAAAATTAATAATTAATATAAATTAATAATTATTTTAAATTAATCCAATATTATTTTATGCTTATGCAGTTGATTAAAATAATAATATATATTTAATATTAATTCAATATTATGCTTATCAAAATATTTCTCGTAAAGTAATCAATACAAAATTAATAAAAGTTCAGTATAATACTGCATCTTTGGTTTAAATAATTACTTTATTAGATATTATTTCAATGCTCCACCTGAAAAATTAGTTCTTATTTAAATCAGACAATTGGCCAATAACGAATGAATAGTTTTTTTCAAATTATTACATTTTTATCTAAGAGTAGGATTTAGGATTAAAATATATGTCTATGAAATATATGTAAGCATTTCACTATATTAACTCATTGGAATAACATATATATGTCTTTGTTTAAAACAATTATAAATATTTAATATCAATTCAATAACATGGTGTATTTTGCAAGTTTGTTCAATTCCACGCTATAAAAAATAAGTTTATGAATTGGTGACTATTTCCCATAGACAGTTCAGTTTTTTTTCTTGAATTATTATTATATCTCAGCTAAGACCTTACCTACGAGTTAAGACCCTAAGACATGTACCTTAAGTTTAACTAATAATACATGCTCTATATTTTTGAAATGCCATACTGTTTATTTTGATTTAAAACAATAGCACAAGTCAGTATGCATTCAATACCGATACTATACAAATAATTCACCGATTATGTATGATTATTTTTGTAAGTTAATACACTCATGTCCATAAATTGAGGAATATTACACCACTCATCAAGCAATGCCCTCCGAAGTTCCGGTTGACAGGTGGGAGGGGGTTCACGGACTGCAATTCGTCGGCCAAGCATATCCCACACATGCTCTATTGGATTCAAGTCCGGTGAGTATGCTGGCCAATCCATACGGGTGATATCCTCCAATTGAAGGTATTCGTCTGCAATATTTGCACGGTGAGGACGGGCGTTGTCATCCATAAACAGAAATTCAGCACCCATTGCGCCCCGAAACAAACGTACATGTTGTTAAAGAATGACATCCCGATAGATGTGGCCTGTCATCGTTACACTCTGAACATGCAGGTCAGTTCTGGAACCAAGAATAATTCCTCCCCAAACGAGCCATCCTGCAACACCGTAACGGTGTCGTTCAATGGTGTTCTCTTGGTGGTAACGGGTACCTGGCGCTCTCCATATGAAAGTTCGGCGAGAATCAGACTGCAAACTAAACCTGGACTCGTCGGAAAACATCACACAAGGTCACTGTTGCGGTGTCCACAATGCATGCTCTCTACTCCAGGTTAATCGCAGACGACAGTAAGTTGCAGTAAGTGGAACACATCTGACAGGCCTACGAGCATATAGACCAATGTGCCCTAAGCGTCTGTACACGTTCTGCCTTGAAACTGTCGTACCAGTAGATGAAGAGAGCTGACGAGACAGGTCTGATGCTGTGCTCCGTCTGTTTCTTTTGGTAGTAACTGCTGAATACCGGTCCTTATTCGGCGTTGTAACTCGGGGGCGACCTGTGCTGTAACATCTACTCACATTACCATCATCTTGGAATCGTTGCCAAAGCCTGGAGATGACACTCTGGGCTGTTCCAAGTTCCTCGGATACTTCCAGCTGGGTACGTCCATATTCCAGTCGTCCGATAATTCTACCACGTAAAAAATCATCCAAATGCTTCCTTTGTGGGTGTATTTTGCAAGTTTGTTCAATTCCATATTATAAAAAATTAGTTTATGAATTCCAGACCAGACTTTTGGAATTATTGCTATATCTAAGCTAAGTATAAGGCTAAACAACAACACAAGTCACTTTGCATTCAATACAGATACTGTACAAATAATTCACCAATTATGTATGATTATTTTTGTAAATTATTATTACAATATCAGTTCGTAGAGTTACAATCTATCAAATTAATAATTAATGTAAAGGAAGAATTATTCTATATTAATCCAATACTATATTATAGTCCATTATAATATATATACTTAATATAAACTCACTTCCATGGTGTCAGCATATTTCTATTAAAATAAACAGTAGAAAATAAATAATAGTTCAGTACGATACTGTATATTTATCTTTGGTTTAAATAATTACTTTATTACATATTATCGATAGAATTCAAACAATTAGTCAGTAATAAATGAATAATTTTTTCAAATTGTTACATTTTCATCTAAGAGTAGGATTTAGGTTTAAAATATATGTCTACGAAATATATGTAAACATATTCATTCTATATTAACTCATTGGCATAACATATAAACATGTATATGTCTTTGCTTAAAACAGTCATAAATATTTAATAGTAATTCAATAAAATGCTGCATTTTGTAAGATTTGCTCAATTCCACGCTATAAAAAATAAGTTTATGAAGTCCAGACAAATTCACATAGATAGTTTGTTTGGTATTATTGTTACATCTAAGTTAAGTATAGGGCTTAAATGCAACAAGTTAGAATACATGTATCGTAAGTTTAAATAATAATGCATGCTCTATATTTTTGCAATGCCATACTGTCTATTTGTCTTGAATTTAAAACAACACAAGTCAGTATGCATTCAATACCGATACTGAACAAATAATTCACCAATTATGTATGATTATTTTTGAAAATTATTATTACTGTATCAGTTAAGCGTAAAGTTCAGATCTATAAAATTAATAATTAATGAAAGGGAATAATTATTCTATATTAATCCAATTTTATATTATGTTTATGTACTTCATTAAAAAATATATATTTAATATTAATTTATTTCCATGCTGTTATAATTTTTTTATTAATGTAAACAATAGAAAATCAATAATAGCTCAGTACTATACTGTATATTTATCTTTGGTTTAAATTATTACCTTATGAGATATTATTTAAATGCTTAATCCCTGAAAAATTAGTTATTATAAGAGTCAGATAATTGGCCAGTAATGAATGAATCGTTTTTCATATTATTACATTTTCATCTAAGAGTAGGATTTAGATTTGAAATATATGCCTACGAAATGTATGTAAAAATATTCATTCTATATTAACTCATTGCCATAACATATATATGTCTTTGTTTAAAACAGTTATAAATGTTTAATATTAATTCAGTGACCTGGTGTATTTTACAAGATTTATTTAATTCCATGCTGAAAAAATAATTTTATGAATTCCAGACCATTTCCCATATATAATCATTTTTTTAATTATTATTTTTATATCTAAGCTAAATATACAGCTTACGTATAACAGGTTAGAGTACATGTATCTTGAGTTTAAATAATAGTACATGCTCTGTATTTTTATATAGTCAGTATGCAATCAATACCGATACTGTACAAATAATGCATCAATTATGTATGATTATTTTTGTAAGTTATTAATACAATATAAGTTAAGCAAAGAGTTAAAGTTTATCAAATTAATAATTAATGTAAAGCAATAATCATTCTATATTAATCCAATGTTATATTATGCTTATATACTTAATTAAAACATAACATGCTGTTAGAATATTTCTAGTAAGGTAAACAGCAGAAATTAAATAATAGTTCAGTACGATACTGTATATTTGTCTTTGGTTCAAATAATTACTTTATTAGATATTACTTCTATAGGTCAAACAATTAGCCAGTAATTAATGAATGGTTCTTTTCATATTGTTACATTTTCATCCAAGAGTAATATTTAGGTTTTGAATATATGACTACGAAATATATGTAAACTTATTTAGTCTGTATTAACTCATTTAAAAAAAAGAAATGTTATATAAAGACATAACATGTAAACATGTATATGTCTTTATATAAAACAGTTATAAATATTTAAAAGTAATTCAATAAAATGCTGCATTTTGCAAGGTTTGTGAATTCCATGCTATTAAAAATAACTATGGATTCCAGATCATTTCCCATATGTACTTCAGTAGTTTTTGGAGTTAATGTTATATCTAAGCTAACTATAAGGCTTATAGTTTATGCTCCTTGAGTTTAAATAATAATGCATGCTCTATATTTTTGCAATGCTATGCTGTCTATTTGCCTTGAATTTAAAACAACAACAAAATTCAGTATGGGTTCAATACCGATACTGTGTCTTTGTTTTAAATTTTAATGACAAATGTTCAATACTATATTTTTAGCTATGTATGGGATGGGTGTTGTCAACATTGTATTGCCTGAGAGATAAACGTCCATGAATCAGCTGTAGAAAAGCGGATTGATTTCAGAGTAATGCGGCACTGAAGAAAATATATGCCTACGAAGTATATGTAAATACATTCATTCTGTATTAACTCATTGCCATAAGATGTATATGTCTTTGTTTAAAACAGCTATAAATATTTAATATTAATTCATTAACATGGCGCATTTTGAAAGATTTCTTCAATTCCATGCTAGAAAAAATAACTGTGGATTCCAGACCATTTCCCATAGATTCTTCAGTTTTTGTGGAATTATTATTATATTTAAGTTAAGTATAAGGATTATAGTGCATCCATATTGAGTTGTAATAATAATACATGTTCTATATTTTTGCAATGACATGTTGTCTATTTGCCTTGAATTTAAGACACCACAAGCCAGTATGCGTTCAATACCGATATTGTACCTTTGTTTTAAGTTTAAATGATATATGTCCAATACTGTATTTTTAGCTATGTACCAGATGGGTTTTGTCAATATTTTATTGCCTGAGAATAAATCCGCTTTAGAAAAGAGGATTGATTTCAGAGTAAGAAAATATATGCCTACAAAATATATGTAAACACATTCATTCTATATTAACTCATTACCATAATAGGCATATGTCTTTGCTTTAAACAGTTATAAATATTTAATATTAATTCAATAACAGGTGTATTTTGAAAGATTTCTACAATTCCATGCTCTAAAAATAATTTTATGCATTCCAGACCTTTTCCCATAGATTCTACGGTTTTTATTTCTTTCTTTCTTTCTTTTTTTTGGGGGGGAATTATTATTTTATCTAAACTATGTATAAGGATTATAGTACATGTATCTTGTGTTTAAATAATAATACATGTTCTATGTTGTTGCAAAGTCATCTTGTAGATTTGCCTTGAATTTAAAACAACAGCACAAGTCAGTATGGGTTCAATACCGAGACTGTATATTTAACTTTAAATGACAAATGTTCAATACCATCTATGCATGGGATGGGTTTTGTCAATATCTTATTGCCCGAGAGATAATCGCCCATAAATCAGCTTTAGAAAAGCGGATTGATTTCAGAGTAATGCGGAACTGGAAGGGCGGATTACATCGAGAAGACATTGGCAAGACCAATTTTGATAGGTCTATTTTCCTTCTTTTTGTTTATCTTTGCTGCATCTTCTGAGATGATGTTCACATATCGGGGGGAAAAAACCCGTTAGTGTAGAAGAAATAAAAATGTCTTCAAGAAAAGTAATACTGGAGATGCAAAATGATTTGCCATTACCATTATTTTTGTATGTTATTATTACATTTCTATTTAAATATAGGGTTCATATTTGAAACATAAAGTGTGTTTAAGTTTTTATCCAAAAAAAAATGATATGCAATTGACTTAAAAAAGAATCTTATTTACTTCTACAAATGGATTGCATAAATTTAAAATACTAAAATGATAAATATTGTATATTAGTCATTCAAAATTATAGCTTTTTTCATTAGTTTAAAATACTAAAATGATTCATACTGTATATTTTATACAAAATTATAGCTTTTTTCATAAATTTAAAATACTAAAATGATGAAATATTGTATATTAGTTATTCAAAATTATAGTTTTTTTCATAAATTTAAAATACTAAAATGATAAATATTGTATATTAGTCATTCAAAATTATAGCTTTTTTCATTAGTTTAAAATACTAAAATGATTCATACTGTATATTTTATACAAAATTATAGCTTTTTTTCATAAATTTAAAATACTAAAATGATGAAATATTGTATATTAGTTATTCAAAATTATAGTTTTTTTCATAAATTTAAAATACTAAAATGATAAATATTGTATATTAGTCATTCAAAATTATAGCTTTTTTCATTAGTTTAAAATACTAAAATGATTCATACTGTATATTTTATACAAAATTATAGCTTTTTTCATAAATTTAAAATACTAAAATGATGAAATATTGTATATTAGTTATTCAAAATTATAGTTTTTTTCATAAATTTAAAATACTAAAATGATAAATATTGTATATTAGTCATTCAAAATTATAGCTTTTTTTCATTAGTTTAAAATACTAAAATGATTCATACTGTATATTTTATACAAAATTATAGCTTTTTTCATAAATTTAAAATACTGAAATGATGAAATATTGTATATTAGTTATTCAAAATTATAGTTTTTTTCATAAATTTAAAATACTAAAATGATAATTATTGTATATTAGTCATTCAAAATTATAGCTTTTTTCATTAGTTTAAAATACTAAAATGATTCATACTGTATATTTTATACAAAATTATAGCTTTTTTCATAAATTTAAAATACTAAAATGATGAAATATTGTATATTAGTTATTCAAAATTATAGTTTTTTTCATAAATTTAAAATACTAAAATGATTAATACTGTACATTAGTTATTAAAAATTATAGTTTTTTTCATAAATTTAAAATTTTAAAACGTTGAAATACTCTATATTAGTTATTCAAAATTATAGCTTTTTTTTTACTTGAAACTCATTTTATTTGATATTCAATAGAAGAAAATATTTCAAATCTTTAAAAATATCTACAATATTATAAGATACCAAACATCGCAGAAAATATTTGTATCGTAAACTTTCAAAATTCTTTTATGTCACCGCTTTACATATACTAAGAAAACACTTTATACAGCTATACTTATTCTTCTTTGGGATTTGAAAGGATGTCATGTTTCTTATATCCTACTGAGAGCTTGTTATATATTTATGAAAGACAGAAATCTTCAAGATCTGTCCATATCTTCTATACAGATATGACAGGTGATTTAAATAAAAAAATCATGCTTCATTGTAGCAAAAATTCAGGTTAAATTTCAAAGAATGTTCACTAAAATAACATACATGGCATTTTCCTGCTGTTTATTTAAATATGTGTCTGTTCAATTTTCAGAGAATGGTTTGCTTCCATTTTTAAGCACTAACGCCTTGCTGAAACCTAATTAGGAATCATTTAATTACGAGAGTATTAGATTCCAATCAGAGGGAAGAACTCCCCACGGAGACTTCTCAAAAATAGGATTGAAGGATAAATTATGGATATTATGTGGCAGTCTGGATAAAGCTGAATCTGCTAATACATCCTGTCTTAGTGGGAAATGACTCAGGTAAAAATAGCTCAGATTAAAATTAGCAACAATATAGAGACATTACCTATCTAGCATAAATGCAATACAGAGACATTTCTTGCACGAATACATTATTCATTAAAATTTGTAAGAAAATTCATTTAGTACAATCGTTTAGTACATCATTGTATCAAAATTCATTTAGTACAATCGTTTAGTACATCATTGTTAAAAAATTCAATTAGTACAAAAGTTTAATACATATAGGAAAATTCATGGCACTTGATTTGAAACTAATTGTTTCCATACACTTATGATTTAATGTGTACAGTAAATATATTATAAAAATCAATGTCGCCTTTTAGTTAGGAATGCTGAGTAAATTCTATCTATTATTTTTAATTCAATTATTAATTTTTAGGTTTGTTTACTGGACAAAATAATTTAACTAATATTTACAATTTTTAATAATTGTCGAAATTCTTTAAGGAATCTTCTATAATTAAAATAAAATATAGATTGAGCACTTAATTTGTCTCCATAAATTGAATAGAATAATTAATACAAATTCATTTTATCATATATAGATATAATGTTAACTGATAAATTATCTTACAAAGATTCGTTGTTTTTTTCTCTTGTGAATCACTGTACATAGTAATAAACTATTTATATAGCTTGCTGTTCCTTTTATTATATATTGCTATGCGTATCATTATAATTTAATTATTTTTTTTCCGTTTATTTAATGCCATGATAAACATCTTACATATTATAAAAACCTTATCTCAAATAAACATCTTATTATCAATTTCGGGAATAAAACATTTTAACTTTTGGTGTTATTAATTAATTTTTTTTTTTTTTTTTTTGCTGCGAAGTAATAATTTTATTTAGTACAAAGAAAATAAGTTATTTTAGTAGAATTTTTTTTAAGAAAATTTAATACAAAATTTGTATTGTAAAAAACATTTTATATGTATATTTGTTAATTTTCTTTTTAAATAAGGGTTAAACAAGAAATTTATTTCAACACAATTTCTGTATTTAACATTTTTTAAAGATCCTAAATCTTTAGTTATAAACACTTAAATCATGCTCTTTTTATTTTTAAAGATTCTAAATCCTTAAATATAAACGAATACTTAAATATTAAAACACATAAAATATTAAATAAAACTAACGAAAGAGTTTAAGCGAATCTTTTCAGGAAGGAATTTTATACAATTAGGGAAGAGGGAACGTTGTTTAACTGTTGGCGCGATTTCAAAGATTGCCAAACTCAGCATTAATTCAAGTTTTTTTTTTATTCTAATGTAGCTGGCAAATAGACCGTGATCTTCGCCATAAGGGCTGCACCGATGTTACTCACTTTGCATTACCCAGGGGGCGCGTGTAACTTGAAGATAAGCCACGGACGTGGAGTAACACTGCCCCCGCAACGATCCTATTAGGACCGGGACCTACGGCTTAAAGTGGATTCCGAACCACTACAAACACCCATGGGCAAAGCCGGGATTTGAGCCCGATACGTGGTACGGAACGCCAGAGCGCTAGCCATTCGGCCATCAGGTGCCACGTTTTAATTCAAGTTTATGCATTTGCACAAATTTCATCAGATTTCGGAATCTACATAACTAGGGAGTAGATTCGGCGTATTATCTCCAAAAACATTTTCAAATTCCAACAAGGGTTAAACTGCATGTTGGTTAAACTACATTAAATGTTTTAAGAATAATTTACAAGCATAATAATAATAAAAAAAAATTTCGAATCGAAATCAAAATTTTACAACTTTTGAATGGTTTGGCTTACATATAATATTCAAATAACTCTTGTCTTCAAAGATATGATAAATAGGCAGAACTATTCCCTTATTGATCGTGACGTATTGCCTCTGGCAAATACCAGAAAAAGATTAGTTATCCCCAGCCGGTATGCAGTCGAAACAGGACGACCCAGTGACAGCTATTGGCTGACCGTCGACATAAATCACCAAAAAAGAGAATTCCCAAGTTCGTCCATTTTTTGTTTACTTGAGTCGCTAACATTCGGGGATTATTTATGATCCTAACGGGATATTAAATGGCGGCATATTTTAATAAATGCATAAATGCAGTATATGTCAAAATAAAGAATTGATGCGTAAACTGGAAACATGTATTCTTTTCTGTAAATGGAATGCAAAACAAGATAAACCATTTCAAGTGTGTTCCTCTACATCATTCGCTTGAATGATTCAGTGTAATGTGAAACAGTTTATCAGGTACATGTTTTGAAATATTCATGTTTGGTATCATACTGATAATCAGTTAATACCAGTTACCAGTTACTGATAATCAGTTATCAGTTAATAATCAATTTAGATATTTGTTAAGGTCTTTTGTTCTTTTGCAAATATTTGTCCATTAAAAAATAGAAATAAATCCAAAGAAATATTTTAATTTTTTATGGTATCGCAGTTTTTAGAAGTATTATGTCAAATACACAAAAACCCGAAATAATATTTGGTTTCAGTCAATTGAATGCAACACATAATTTCGTATATTACTTTACTACATTTCCTTGAATAATGGAGTCTATGCATACAAGATTGTCATGTCAATATTTTGAGAGATTCATAGTTTGTTTCAAACATATTAAGTAGTGATATATGTTAATAATGATATAATTTTGTATATTTGCTAAGTCGGGTTTTTTTACAAGTAGTAGTTCATTAAAAATTAAAAATAATCGAAAAAGAAATATGTTCAGACCGTAACCGTATTTACACATTCCTTATGTAATATTTCGCACTCCGTAAGAGGGCGCTCTTTGTTTGTCAAGTGTTTCTCTCCATGTATCGTTTCTGAGTTGAGTAATAAATGTCGTTCAAGAACGTTGTGCCTCTCTCCTTTTCATCCAAACCAAAATATATGTACATATTTATGAAGTATTTGATCGAATACATATAACTAGAGACAACCCTTCCGAATAAGTTTTTTTTTCTAATGCAGCTGGCAAACACTTAGACAGCTGTCTTGGATGCCTTAAGGCAAGCGCTGCACAGATGTTACTCACTATGCATTACCCAGGGAGCACGTTTACCTTGAAGATAAGCCACGGACACGGAGTAACAATGCCCCCGCAACGATCATATTAGACCGGGACCTACGGTTTAAAATTTATTCCGAACCACTACAAACATCCCTGGCACCGCCGGGACTCGAACCCGAAACCTTGGTACCGAGCGCCAGAGAGCACCACTAGGCCATTCAGGACCTCTTCCGAATAAGTAAATCGAATGGAAAGTAAGACGTATCATTTCGTATTTTCATTGACTTCATTACGCTGAATGATTCGGTTGCATGTGAACGAGTTTTCTGTCCACACTTTTTGAGATGTACGTGTTCATTATCGTACATATTAGGTACATAATTTGGCTATTTTGTTTCTTTTAGTATTGTTCGCTCATTTAAAAACAATCGCTCAATTTTTCGCTCATTTAAAAACAATCGCTCAATTTTTCGCTCATCAAAAAAGAATTTTTTTTGTATAATGCCACATACACTGAAGTGACAAAAGTCATGGGATAGCAATATGCAAATTTTCAGATGGCAGTAGCATCGCGTAGAACAGGTATAAATGCGCAGTGCTTTCGCAGAGCTTTCATTTCTGTTCAAGTTATTCATGTGAAGAGGTTTTGACGTGATAATGACCGCACGACGGGAATTAACAGACTTTGAACGCGGAATGTTAGTTGGAGCTAGACGCATGGGTCATGCCATTTCGGAAATCGTTAGGGAATTCAACATTCCCAGATCCACTGTGTCAAGAGTGTGCCGAGAGTATGAAATTTCAGGCATAACATCCCACCATGGACAGCGCAGTGGTCGACCGCCTGCCCTTAACGACCGAGACCGGCGACGTCTGCAAAGAGTCGTAAATTCTAACAGACAAGCAACACTGCGTCAAATAACCGCAGAAATCAATGTGGGACGTACAAGGGACTTGTCTGTTAGAACTGTGCGGAGAAATTTGGCTTTCTTGGGCTATTCCAGCAGAAGACCGACTCGAGTGCCTTTACTGACAGAACGACATCGCTTGCAGCGACTCTCGTGGGCACGTGAGCATATCGGTTGGTCCCTAGATGAATGGAAAACCGTGGCCTGGTCCGATGAGTCACGATTTCAGTTGGTAAGAGCTGATGGTAGGGTTCGTGTGTGGCGCAGACCCCACGAAGCCATGGACCCAAACTGTCAGCAAGGCACTGTTCAAGCTGGTGGTGGCTCCGTAATGGTGTGGGCTGTTTTTTCATGGCATGGACTTGGTCCTCTGGTGCGACTGGACCGAACATTGACTGGAAATGCTTATGTTCAGCTACTTGGAGATCACTTGCAGCCATTCATGGACTTCATGTACCCAAACAACGATGGGATTTTTATGGATGACAATGCGCCATGTCACCGGGCCACAACTGTTCGCGATTGGTTGGAAGAACATTCTGGACAATTCCAACGAATGATCTGGCCACCTAGATCGCCCGACATGAATCCCATCGAGCATTTATGGGACATCATCGAGAGGTCTGTTCGTGCCCAAAATCCTGCACCATCAACGCTTTCACAATTATGGACGTCTATCGAGACAGCATGGCTCAATATTCCTGCAGAAGACTTCCAACGACTTGTTGAGTCCATGCCACGTCGAGTTGCTGCACTTCGCCGGGCGAAAGGAGGGCCGACACGATATTAACAGGTATCCCATGACTTTTGTCACTTCAGTGTAGTTTTGAAATATTGTATGAAATATAAATATTATTTTCACTAAATATTTTTAATCACACCATTATAGCTTTAAAATTGTAATTTCTTATAGAAAGCAAAAATGGTTATTTATTAGTTCGAAATAATTAAAAAATATTTACGGAAAAGAATTATTATCCACAAATAATTAAATTTTAGAATCTTTTAAATTTTTCGAGATAACTCAAGATTTAAAATGTGAACTGTGTGGCGACAATTTGTCCCAACAAAACATTAAATAGCTTAAAAATTAACAAAAGAATATTACTAGTTATGAATTTTGATTATAACCTTTAATTATAACCTTAATTTAACCTTTAATTATAACCTTACCTTTTAATCTTACATCATTAAAAAAATCATTCCACTTGTCAGATAAATAATCCCCAATTTAAAATAGAACAACACTAAACGTCATGAAATCATTTATATTGTCGTTAAAACTATATAGAAGTTTAGTAGAATAGCCCCAAAAAAAAAAATATTTCATAAAATTAAAATTATTTTAATACTGACATATTAAAAAGGAACTCTTATGAACATTATTGAAGTAACATATTTTCTAACTATATTGTAAATATTTATTATTTCAGAAAAATATAGATACAATAGTTTACTAGCATACAATTATAAGTACAATAAGTGCAATCTATTTTAAGGGCACGCCATATAATACATTCCGCTATCACTTTTTTAATAATTGTATCATTGTGTATCATTTGTTTTTGTATGCAGAAAATAATCTACGATTCGAATATAATAAGCGAATTCGAATTCGAATATTAAAGTAAGTTCTGAATTACACTTATCAACATACAGAAAACATATTACAGAGAATATTTTTAAAAATTCTAATTAGTTTTCTGAATTACAATTGTTATTTTATAATAAATGATATATTTAATAAAATTGTTGTAAATATAACACGATATTCTAAAATGTTTCCGAAGAAATTTATTGCGAAAATTTAAATGATTAACAATTTTTATTTCAAATATAAAAATAATTATTTTTTTAAAAAATGCATTATTTTTCCTCAAATTTTTTTTATTACTTTTTTTAAACTTTTTAACAGTTTTTTTTTCTATATTAGAAGTTTGATATTATAGTTTAAATTTAAGTGATAAGTTTTCTGAAAATTCTTTTAAAATTTTAAAATTATTTTTTATAATGTTGCATTTAATCTATATTTTACAAAGTTGGGTTTTTTATAAAACCCTATATAAAAATGAGGAATTTGGCACATGGGAAAATCCTAAAATAATTTATGGATTAATACGAAAAAAATTAATAATTAAAAAATATATTATTAATAAATAGTCTACGTTATGATAATTATTTAGAATTCAAACTGCGCTTAAAATAATTTAAACTACAAAAATTTTTGAGATAAAAATTAGTTTAAAAACACGTATGTATTTCATATCATTTTTAGTAATTGAATTATTTTTAAAATATATCTTAGAAATCTATTTAAATCTATGTAAATATTTCCTCCGTTTTATGTAGATTAATAAATCTAGCATCTATCTTTCTAGAAGCGAATTATATCAGTTCAAAATACCCAGCACTCCAAATCAAAATGTAACATTCTTTTATATTCATGAATGATTAAAAGAATTCATAATTTTCACAAAGAAATCTCAAAAGAATATTTCAATCAAAGAAAAAAAAGTCTAAAAAAATGAAACTGTATTTGTAACAATAAAACGACTCAGAATGATTTAAATTTTTATCAATAAATAGTGAATAGAAGCTTTTTATGTTTTCTCTAAGTTTTCATCATAAAAGAAAGCATTTCACAGTCGCAGAAAAGATAAATCATTGGAGTAGATGAAAAAGAACAAAAACTTCGAAAGAGAAATTCTAGACAAATAGAGGTTTTCGACACTATTCCTTTAAATAAATTTTTTACCGCGAATCAAGATCCCCCTTCGACTTCCATTTTCAAAAACTAATTCGTAAAAAAAAATCATGCTCTGATTTTACTTTTTTTTTATTTGAGGAAAACAAGAGTGGATGATGAAAATGTATCAAGCATTTGGCGACAATTGTTGTATTTTTACCTCCACTTCTTTCAATGAAGCATAGAAAAGATAATAAAAGCTTGCTAATGAGAATAGCAACTACTTGATGGCTTTCTATTTCTTTTCTTACTTTTTTACTTTTCTTTTTCGTTTGATAGCGGCATGATATTAGCTGCGAGTACGGAGTGTTTAGAAGAAGTGGATAAAAAGGTGTTTTTGGAGAAAGGTTAATTTATTCCGAGTTCTCTTTCATTTGAAACCTAATATTGCTTTTCGAGAGTCGAAAATGGTGCATTTTACATTTAGTTGAGAATGGTTGATGACAGTTAATTAAGTATTGTTCATTGTAGCAATATTAGTTTTGGAACTTCAAATAATAATACATGCTCAGGAGTAGTTTAGTGGATCAAATAATAATACAAGTTTGGAGTAGATTGGTGGAGGACATGAATCATTTTAGAAATTCAGGTTTTACATATGCAAATAATTCCTCCGTTTTATGTAGAGTAACAAATCTGCATGTCTCCCAGGAATAACTTTAAATTAGTTATATATAAGCCTTTCTAGGGGCGAATTATCTCAGTTCAAAATACCCAGTACTTTGATCTTTCCAGGGTATTAAAGCGTCGGTCTTCCAAAACAGGAAAACTGCTTTCGAAATTTAACAACCGAATAGAACACAAACCTTTTTTGGATAATTCTGTGAGTAAAAATGTTCTTTCTTTGGGCTGGACATTGTTTCTTTAGGCTGGAATGAGGGTACAGACTCCACAATCGGCATTCTTGTTGTTGTTAGTGGAACCCTAGAAGTTTATTGTTACTATTGCGCCACAATACTGCGCTTTCAGCTGAGAATGCTAATTTTGGTAATGATAATGTGTTGTGAGTGGGCCTGATGACCGAGTGGCTAGCGCTCTGATGCTCGGTACCACAGGTTTCGAGTCCCAGCGGTGCTATGGATGTTTGTAGTGGTTCGGAATCCACTTTAAACAGTAGGTCCCTGTCTAATAGGATCATGGAGTGTTGTGGGGGTAGTGTTACTCGCTTCCGTAGCATATCTTCAAGATACACGTACCCGCTGGTAGTGCTAAATGAGTAACAGCGGTGCAGCCCTTATTTATGGCATAATTTAGTATTGTTTATTGTAATATTATTAGTTTTGTAACTTCAATAATAAAGTATGTGCCGGAGTAGTCTGATGATGAAAGCATTGCTGTTTCAAACAGGGGAAACTGCATTCGTAATTCAACAAACAAATTGAACCAAAACCTTTTCTGGAGGAATGGACTCTGGAGGAGGAGGATTCTACGGGTGAGAATGTCCTTTCGTTGTACTGGAAGAGGCAAGAACGAGGATGCAGTCTCCGCATTTGCCATTATTGTGGTTACTTGTTCCAAACTGTAGTACAATCCTAGAAATTTGTTATTACTACTGCGTCACAATATTGCGCTCAGAATGCTAATTTTGGGAATGACAATACTTTGTGGAATATATATTTTCAGTTATAGGGACAGATTATATCGGGTCAAAATGTTTGACATTCGAAAACAACAATATTTACAATCTAGATTAAAATCTTGGTGAATAGAACGTCCGACTTCTAAACTCTTTAACTCATAAAAAGTTTTGAGATAAAAATTAGTTTAAAAATACGTATGTATGTCATCTGTTTGTTTGGGTGGAACTCATTTTAGCAGTTGAGGTTTCATGCAAGTATTTCTTCCGTTTTATGTAGATTGATAAATCTAGCCTGTCCGTCATGAATAACTTTAAATCTGTTATATATAAGCCTATCTAGAAGTGAATTATCTTAATTCAATATACCCCGAACTCAAAAATAAAATTTAGCATTCTTTTATTTTCATGCATCATTAAAATGATTCATACTTCTCACAGAAAAAAGAGCACGAAGGTTGCAATTCCAATCAATGAAAAAAATCAGGGAAAATTAATCTGTATTTGTAACAATAAAACGACTCAGAATCATTTAAACGTTTATCAATAACTATATAAAAAAACATTTCTTTGCTTTTTTTAAGCTTTTATCATAAAAGAAAGCATTTCACACGAGCAGAAAAGATGCATCTTTGGAGTAGATAAAAAGAAAAAAAACCTTAGAAAGATAAATTCTAGACAAATAGAGGTTTGCGACACAATTCCTTCAATAAAATTTTTTACCTCAAATCAAGAATCCCCCTCTACTTTCATTTTCAAAAACTAATTTGTAAAAAAAACTACCGCTGGTTATATTTATTTTTTTATTTGAGGACAACATGAGAGGATGATGAAAATGTATCAAGCATTTGGCGACAAATGTTGTATTTTTACCCTCCACTTCTTTCAATGGGGAAAAGAGAAGATAATAAAAGCATGCTAATAAGAATAGCAACTACTTGATGGCTTTCTATATTTTTCTTTTTTCTTTGATAGCAGCATGATATTAGCTGCGAGTACGGAGTGTTTAGAAGAAAAATAAGAAGTGGATAAAAAGGTGTTTTGGGAGAAGGTTAATTTATTCCAAGTTCTCTTTCATTTAAAAACTAATATTTGCTTTTCAAGAGTAGAAACTGACGTTTTTGACATTTAGTTCAGAATTATTGATGACTGTTAATTAAGTATAGTTCGTTGTAACATTATTAGCTTTGGAACTTCAACAATAAAATATTTACAGCAGTAGTCTGGTAAATAAAGCGTTGGTCTTCCAAAACAAGGAAACAGTGTTCGAAATTTAACAACCGAATAGAGCCTAAAACTTTCTTGGATGAGTCTTTGAGTAAGAATGCTATTTCTTTGGGCTAGATAACATAGAATGAGGGTATAGATTCCACAATTGCCTTTCTTGTTGTTGTGGAACCCTAGAAATTTATTGTTGCTATTGCACCACAATACTGCGCTTACAGCTGAGAATGCTAATTTTGGTAATGATAATGTTTTGTGGGCGCGGCCTGTTGATCGAGTGGCTGGCGCTCTGACTCTCGGTGCCGAGCGGTGTCATGGATGTTTGTAGTGGTTCGGAATCCACTTTAAACAGTAGGTCCCGGTTTAATAGGATCGTAGATATTGGTGGAGGCAGTGTTAATCACTTCCGTAGTATATCTTCAAGCTGCATGTGTCCACTGGGTAGTGCAAAATGAGTAAAAGCAGAGCAGCCGTTACTTATGGCATAATTAAGTGTTGTTTAATGTAATATTATTAGTTTCGGAATTTTAATAGTAAAGTAAGTGAAGGAGTAGACTGGTGGATAAAGCATTGGTCTTTCAAACAGGGGAAACTGCATTCGAAATTCAACAACTAAATTGAACCCAAAATCTTTTCTGGTTGAATGGACTGGATGATTCTGTGGGTGAGAATGTCCTTTCGTTGTACTGGAAGAGGCAAGAACGAGGATTTTAGACTCCGCAATTGCTATTCTTGGGGTTACTTGTTCCAAACTATAGTTGAATCCTAGAAATTTGTTATTACTACTGCGCCACAATACTGCGCTGAGAATGCTAATTTTGGGAATGATAATGCTTTGTGGAATATATATTTTCAGTTATAGGGACAGATCATATCGGGACAAAATGTCTGACATTCGAAAACAACAACATTTACAATCTAAATTAGAATCTTGGTGATTAGAACATACGACTTCTAAACATTTTAACTCACAAAAAGTTTTGAGATAAAAATTAGTTTAAAAATACGTATGTATCTCATATTTTGTGTCGAACTTGAATCATTTTAACAGTTGCAGTCACATTTTAACAGTTCGTTTAACATCATTTTAACAGTAAGTATTTCTTCCCTTTTATGTAGATTAACAATCTAGCATGTCCCTCACGAATAACTTTAAATCCGTTATATATAAGATTTTCTATAAGTGAATTATCTTAATTCAATATACCCAGAACTCAAAAACAAAATTTAGCATTGTTTCATTTTCATGAATCATTAAAATAATTCACTCTTTTCACAGAAAAGAGAGCATAATGGTTACAATTCCGATCCATAAATAAATACATGGAAAATTAATCCGTATTTATAACAAAAAAACGACTCAGAATTATTTAAACTTTTATCAATAAATATATAAAAGAACATTTTATTGCTTTCTCTAAGCTTTTATCATAAAAGAAAGCATTTTACACGAGCAGAAAAGATACATCATTGGAGTAGATGAAAAGAACAAAAATTTCGAAAGAGAAATTCTAGACAAATAGAGGTTTTCGACACAATTCCTTTGAAGAAATTTTTTTTACAATGAATCAAGAATCCCCCCTCTACTTTCATTTTCAAAAAATAATTTGTAAAAAAAAAACTGACGCTAGTTTTATTTTTTTTATTTGAGGAAACACGAGTGGATGATGAAAATGTATCAAGCATTTTGCGGCAAATGTTGTATTTTTACCATCCACTTCTTTCAATGTCGAATACAAAAGATAACAAAAGCTTGCTAATGAGAATAGCAACTACTTGATAGCTTTTTCTTTTCATTTTCTTCTTTTTCTTTGTTTGATAGCAGCCTGATATTAGCTGCGAGTATGCAGTGTTTAGAAGAAAAATAAGAAGTGGATAAAAAGGTGTTTTTGGAGAAAGGTTAATTTATTCCAAGTTCTTTTTCATATGAAACCTAATATTTTTGCTTTTCAAGAGTAGAAAATGGCGCTTTTTACATTTAGTTGAGAATGAAATGACAGTTAATTAACTATTGTTCATTGTAACATTATTAGTTTTGGAACTTCAAATAATAATACATGTGCAGGAATAGTTTGGTGGATAAAGCGTTGGTCTTCCAAAACAGGGAAACAGTGTTCGAAGTTTAACAATCGAATAGAACCTAAACCTTTTTTGGATGATTCTGTGAGTAAGAATGTTCTTTCTTTGGGCTGGATAATGTAGAATGAAGGTACAGACTCCACAATTCAAACACACTACACAATTCTTGTTGTAGTTTGTTTCAAACTGTAGTGGAACCCTATAAATATATTGTTATTACTGTGCCACAATACTGTGCTTACAGCTGAGAATACAAATTTTGGTAATGATAATGCTTTGTGGGTGGTTCCTGGTAGCCCAGTGGCTGCTGGTGGCTCTGGTGCTCCGTTTCGAGTCCCAGCGGTGCTATAGATGTTTGTCGTTGTCCGGAATCCACTTTAAATAGTATATCCCGATCTAATAGGATCGTTGCGCGTTGTGGGGGTAGTATTAATCGCTTCCGTAGCGGCATAACTAAGTATTGCTTATTGTAATATTCTAGTTTTTGAACTTCAATAATAAAGTATGTGCCGGGGTAGTCTGGTGGATAAAGCTTTGGTCTTTCAAACCAGGGAAACCAGAACCCTGCGTTCGAAACTTAACAAGCGAATTGAACCCAAAATCTTTTCTGGATGAATGTACTGGGTTATTCTATGGATAAGAATGTCCTTTTGTGGGCTGCATGATGTAGGAACGATGGTTTTGCTCTCCACAGTTGTCACTTTTGAGGTGTTTGTTCCAAACTGTACTGGGACCCTATGAAATGCTATTTTTTTATTACAACTGCACCACAAATATTACGTTTATAACTGAGAAGGCTAATTTTAGGAATGATAATGCTTTGTGGAATATATATTTTCAGTTATAGGGGTAAATGATATCGGGCCAAACTGTTTGACATTCGAAAACAACAACATTTATAATCTAAATCAGAATCCTGACAAACTAGGCTCGGCTCGATTCCTAATAAAGCAAGTAGAACCGAAAGTAGAAGTTGTAGAGCTAGATAGCCGATGAGAGTTCTGAAGGCACCTCCAGCGCTTTCAAAGGTCGTAGAAGGAGGATATATATTAGTGAATCTTAAAAAAACTTTTTTATATATTATTTTCCCTATAAGGTGGGAATACTCAGGAATGGTTTCAGAAATAAACGAGCAAAATTTCAGATTAATCAATAAACGTCTTCAGATTCCACTCGCGGCCTGGTGGCCAAGTGGCTAGTGCTCTGGTCTTTGGTATCCCAGGCTTCAGGTTCGAAGTGGAGTGGAGTGGTTCGGAATCCACGTTAAACTGCAGGTCCCGTTCTGTTTAGCCTAAAATGTGCACAAGATGACCGTAGAGCGACAAACCGAACCAAACCAATCAGATTCCACTTTTTTTTCGGATGGTCTTTCGCATTTTTCGGGCTATTAGGAAAAAAAAAGATCTTAAATTAAAGAAGTCAATGAAAATTGAAAGTTTACATTATTTTCAGTTAATTTTGAATATTTAAGACACCAAATAGAATCGGAAGGTATTTATTGAGTAATCTGAAATTTTGTACGTATGTTTCTGAAACCATTATGCAACTTTTGCGTCCTAATGGGAAACGAATATCGAAAAACCACCATTTATTCTCCACCCTAATGCATATATCCCAGATAATTATGATCTGCGGAAGAATCAAAGACACACACGTTCACACTCCCGAATTGGACTTCGGAATTTGAATAAAATAAATTTTTCTTTATTTCCCTTTTTCTCTAATTCTGTCACATTTCGCTTTTTACCTAATTTTTTTTGCCTTTAATTCTAAACTCTAAATTATATTTCCATACTCTATTTTGGTGTGATTGCCAAAGGATACAAACAATTATAGTAAAATTATTATTTTTCGCAGCGTTTTAACTGATTGTTTCTTTTTATTGTCACGATATCTTTTTTGGCTCGGGGTATTCTAAAATCTACCTATATACCTAGTTAGCCATCTCTCTCTCTCTCTCTCATGATATATATATATATATATATATATATAATGTATATTTCTCTCATGATATATATATATATATATGTATATTTCTCTCATGATATATATATATATATATATATATATACACTATCTGGAAGAAAGTGACGGGACACCCCTCGAAAAGTAGAAAAGTCGACAACACAGCTGACACATGCACAATAATAGGTATCACGTGTCAGCCATATCCTATAAATACTCTGTGGAGTCGACTAGAGTTGTTTTTTGTCAAGATGGCGCCACGGGAAGAGTTGTCTGAGTTCGAGAAAGGTGTGTTGGTTGGATTGCATCTTGCCAAGGTGTCAATTAGGGAGATATCCCGTCGCCGTAACTGCTCAAAATCAACTGTATCACGTGTTGTGTGTCGCTATAAGACTGAGGGTCACTGTCAGAACAAACCCCGAAGTGGACGACCTACAGTTTTCACCAGCAGGGACCGGCGGGTGCTCGGCAGGGAGATTCGAAGTAACCGTCAAACATCCATGGATAACATCGCTAATGAGTTTAGACAAGCCACAGGTGGGGCCGTTTCGACCAAGACTCTTCGTTTCGAGGCCCATAAGGGGTTACACTGGACGTTCGGCGGCCCATAAGCCTTTGATTACGAAAACCAACAAAAAGCGCGCCTACGATGGGCCAAAGACCACCGTATTGGACTCTGGATGACTGGAAACGCGTCCTTTGGAGTGACGAGTCACGATTTACCCTTTTCCGTTCTGATGGACGTGTTTGGGTATGGCGTTTACCACGAGAACGCCTTTTGCCCGAGTGTGTCGTCCCAACTGTAAAGTTTGGTGGAGGAGGATTGATGGTATGGGCCTGTTTCTCCTGGTATGGGACTGGCCCACTGGTGAAGGTTGATGGTGCGATGAATGCCGATAGATACTGTGATATTCTCGACAATCATGTCCTTCCTACCTTGTGGGTAATGTACGGTATGGATGATTGCTGGTATCAAGACGACAACGCAACATGTCATGTTGCAAGGAGGACTCTTGATTGGTATGTGAACAACAACGTTAAACACATGGAGTGGCCGGCGCAGAGCCTTGATCTTAACACAATTGAACATCTCTGGGACGAATTGGACCGTCGGTTGAGGGCTTGCACCCCACTCCCCAAAAGCAAGCCTGAACTATGGAACTTCCTATTAAACATTTGGAAGGAAATTCCTCTTGCCACTATGACTAATTTAGTGGAAAGCATGCCCAGAAGGGTTGCAGCTGTGATCGCAGCCAAAGGAGGCCCTACGTCCTATTAATTTTAATAAATATGGGTTTATGTCATTATAGTGTCGTGTCCCGTCACTTTCTTCCACATAGTGTATATATATATATATATATATATATATATATATTTGTGTGTGTGTGTGTGTGTGCGTAGCAATTTTGGTTCGATCCTCGATAAAACTAGCTAGAAAAAATAGTCAAAAATCACTTTTCTGAACAGGGATGGTCATTGATATTTCTTCTTTGCGCTTGGCTGGGGAAAAAGTACATGAAGTTGTCTTCATATTCACATAAAAAAAACAATGCTCGAAGACTTTACTTTCTGTGCGCCGAGAATTCAAGAATGATGAGAATGAATAAAATTTTTCTTCATATCTTCCTGCCACATCTGAAATATCATTTATGTTGCCTCATTATGTTGTCTAGAAGTTTAACAAAATATCAAAATAGAAAACTGTTATAGAAAAAATTATGCAAATCGATATATGACAAAATGCGAACTTTATAATGCAATTAAAATCCTTTCTCTAAAGCAATTTTTTGAGAAAGAAAGCCTACACTAAATTCTACAATGGAATTTTTCCACTTAGAAATTCAACAATATAAAAATTCAAATATACTCATATGACGTCAATTTAAAAAAACAAAATACCGAAGAAATTCTTCTATTAATGCTTTGTACAAATATTCAACGAAAAAATATAAGATTCGTGATCTGTAGCTCCTTAGCATATCTACTTTCATATTCCAACAGTTCTTTAATTTATTATTTAATCGCATTGCATTACTTTCTTTACTTATTTTCATTGCATTACCTTTTTTTTTTACTTATTTTAACTGCCGCGCCTTATCCTAGGTATTTATCTATTTTTTAGCTATAATGTAAGCTAATGGCGAAAGTTTTTGCTAAACCTTTGGTTTTACTTAATCATTAAAATAGGACCTTAGATACCAACCCTGTAATTTTCAAATTGTGGTGTCAAAATGTTGGTGCGGTGTAGCAAATCTACTGGTTTTTCATGGCAGGAAAGGTCCTAAGAGGTAGGCAACGTAGGTTACTGCCTACGGCGGAAAAATTTAGGATCCATAAAACCCTCTGTACTAGAGCACAAAAAATAATAATAAAATTAATACAACAAATAAAACAAATATTTCGTTTACTTGAACCTTAAAAATAAATGGGTAATAAAATCAAATACAATAGAAAGCGAAAAGATTCTAGAAATTCCTTTATTTTGAGATGCACCGTAGATCTGATTTAACAAGCTTATTCAAATGTGAGAGGAATTGAGGACTTCTGGGTATTTCTATAACTAAATTGTGAGATGCACGAGCGCTGCAGACAATATTCCATAAGCATTTTCCACTTACATATAAAACAGAGTCTGATTTAAAACAATGTTTTTATGTAATTCTGGTTGGGGTTGGTGATACAGTTAATTACAAATGCAGAGCACGTGGAAAATGATTTTTAGAGATAAGTAGTTATTATTTGTTATACGCTTATGAACCAAAATTCCCTCGAGTACTTTTTTTTTCAACTGATTTCACTTTTTTGGTATTTATGTTTAATCATGATTTTCTTGAGTACTTTTAAGCCGATTTTTGGTATACATCCCCAACGATTTCTGGCATGGAACACTTTCGTCCTCACACGATTAGGAAGATACAAATTATGCTCCAAAATAAAGGGATTTCGTGGAAAAAAAATATGAAATTTTTTCATTGTTCCTCTGCACTATTTTATTATGCAAGATCCAAAACAAAAATATAAAATATATTTTTTTCTTTACTGTAGATAAGGTGAGCAGAGATTCAACGAACTGTATAGTCAAACGAATTATAACTTACACTGTATAGTCAAGTGAGTTAAGTTCATAAAGTTAAAAGCACCTGTAAAAAGGAATCTGTAGGGAGGAATTTTTTTTTTGTGGGGGGGGGCTTATTTGACGGATAAAAATACTGGGACAAGCTGTGACCCTGAGTAAGTTTATATATATATGAAATGACTTTACTTTTTTCGTGTTTTATCGTGATTTTCTTGAGTATTGTTAAACCGATTTTTGCTGTATATCCCCAACGATTTTAACATATTTGAAACGTTATGTTGTGGAAAGTCCTGAACTTCTTATACATACATATACATATATATATATATATATATATATACACACACAGTCCCGTCACATTAATGTGACCACCTGTCAAAAGCCAGAATATATACTCTTGTATATTCTGGCTTTAAGTGGAGTGTGGAATGTGGTATTAAGTGGTATTTAAAAGGTATTAAGTGGAATTCTTTATATACACTCCACTGCAATGTGCTGCCACCTGCCTTTTGTGATGGGTTATTTCACGTTGACGTCGAAAGTAAATGGTGATCACATTAATGTGACCGGACTGTATATATATATATGTATATATATTAAAATTAGAATATTTTTAAAAAATATTCGATGAATAAATATAACCCTATTCTTAGAAAATCATTTGTGTAAAAAAGAGACAAAAGGAAATGAGAGAAAATTTTATAATTATGAATTATCTGTTTTTAGTACGGATTTCAATCAAATGACTTTGTTATCAATTTATACAATTTTTGCAAGGTAAGATAACTATGTTTCCTATGTATCATTTCAAACCAAATGTTCTATTCTTCAATATCTGAATTCTGGAATTTGAAAGCTAATATCAATCTAACTGTGGTGTGTAGTTCAGTGAATGCCAAAAGAAGGCCAGAAGAAATCGTCAGTGAGTGTGGGTAGATTTGATGCAAACATATCAAAGTGGCATTTTTTGGTTTGGATCTTCTCAGACAAATTTTTCAATTAGTGGAGAAGTTAAGAGCGTTTAAAAAATATCTATCAAATATTCTGATGAAATAATTAGGGAGATTAATATATTATCACGTATGGCTATTGAAGTGAAACAGTTACAGAGTAAACATGTACAAGAACACAGTAAACATGTAGGCAAGAAATTTTTTTCGTTGGCTTGGATTTCAGGAAACCTTTAGATTCCAACCTTGGAAATATACATAACATAGGGTTTTAGTTGTAGTCTTTCATGGTTCAGAGGTTCTATGATTGCTGTTAAATCTAGTGGATGGCGTATGTAACAATATGTTCGTGTTTTAAGAAATTCAGGTGATGTGATTTTAATGTATGTTAACGTAGATATTGAGAAATCAAGAAAGTGAAGATAATAAAACCAACTGAATTAGTGTTTCTATTTAATGTGTAATATAAAAGTGTACTATACACAGTCCAGTAGATTCCTTGCTTTCACCCAGGCGGCCCGGGTTCGATTCCCGGCATGGGAAGAATATTAGCGAATGGCCATACCATGCTGAATATACCGGTTCTCGTTAGATCACCGAAGTCAAGCATCATTGGGCGCGGTCAGTACTTGGGTGGGTGACCACCTGGGAACACCGCGTGCCGTTGCCATTCACAAATGTGGGACCTGAATGGCCGAAGTGTCTAGCGCTCTGGCGCTCGGTGCGACAGGTTTCGGGTTCGAATCCCGGCGGTGCCATGGATGTTTGTAGTGGTTCGGAATCCACTTTAAGCCGTAGGTCCCTGTCTCCTATGACTGTAAGATCGTCACAGAGCAGAAGTCAGACTTCTACCTACGGGTGCTCCATCAGAACAGAAGCTGCACCCATCCTCCCTCCTTCCATGAGGGGCACGACAACAACAACAACATACATAGTCCAGTCACATTAATGTGACCGCCACCCACTTTCAACGTCAACGTGAAATAACCCATCACAAAAGGCAGGTGGCAGCATATTGCAGAGGAGTGTATATAAAGAATTCCACTTAATATCACTTAAATACCACTTAATACCACATTCCACACTCCACTTAAAGCCAGAATATACAAGAGTGTATATTCTGGCTTTTGACAGGTGGTCACATTAATGTGACTGGACTGTGTATATATTTAATGTGTCTTCAAGTTCATACGTACACAATCTCATATTGAAAAAAAAATATTATAATGAATTTCCAGTACTAAAAAAGTAAATTCACGGGATTCAAAATATAAACCTTCATTAATGACAAATTTCTTGAGATTAAAATATATACAATTAACGTAAGTGAATACGGTAGATTTACTTAAAATCAGCTAATAATACAAAAGAATCATCTACATTCAATGCTCAAGTAACTTACCCACATACTTAGACGTTACCTATATAATTTATTACAAACGTCAAAGCCAATAACCATATAATAAAATATTCATAACATAACCGTATAATCAGAAAATATTTTTCAAAATGCTTCATCTTCTGAATTAAATACTTCTCAAAATATAAATAAACAATATATTGTTTTGAAAAATAATCAAGGGAATTAGTCTCAAATGAATAGAGGGAAATGAAATAATTTTAGTTGGCACATATCGTAAAATTAAATTGGCGTTTATTTTTAAGTTCAGTTTATTTAGTTGCCCTTTATTCGTGAAATGAGATAAGATTCTTAATCAAACGCAAATATTTTTAACAACATTTGCAATTAAAATTCGTAATTAAATCTTATAATTACTTAATGTTTTTAATGAGATAAAAAGATTTTAAAGGAAATGCAGTTTAAAAAAAGAAACTAAGGTATGAAATCGCTAATTATGCCTTTAATTAAATAGATGTTTCTTTTATGCAACAAAAAAAAAATTAAAAACATGTTTAGATGTTCATGCAAATTTATTGCTTATCTTAATTATAGCTAGTGTTCATATGAGCTCGTATGGCAATGCCATATGAAATGTTTATCTGTAATTACATTTAATATTTAATTAGTAAAACTAATTTGACATTTAAAGATTGCATTTCTAAAACTAAGTGTAGCAATAATTGGAAAACTGTTATTTCTTTTTTCTATAAAATATTAAATGTTAAAATATTTAATTTATAGCATCTCCAGTAAACAATATTTAACAATTTATAGCATCTATAGTAAACAATATTTAATGATTTATCATTTCTTTTTTGATATGGAAATAAAACTAAAATGAAAATCGCTTAACACATTTTTAAATGAAAACTTGTTTAACTTATAGTTAACAATTTATTCAGAATAATATTTAATTTTTTATTTTTTTAATTCTGAAAATTTTAATTAACATATTTTAAATTAATGTAGTTCCTTCATTAATTTTTCATTACCAAGAGAAAAGTTTAAAAAAAAAATATTTTCAAATTTGCAATTTCACTAATAATAATTCAATAGAAGAAAATGCCAATTTCAAAAAATAAATAAACAAAATAAAAATAACAACGATAAAGAGATCAAGATTAAAAATCAAATTCTCTCCGTTAATTTATGCAAAAAAAGTATTTTTTAACAAAAATTAATTAATTGAAATAAAGCATTAAAATAAATAAATAAGTTTTCAGCATAAAAAAGTAATAATGTGTTACTGAAATAATTAATTATAATTTTTCTATCATAACTTCTTATTTATATTAAAAATTACTATGTTTTTTTTTAACAATGCTCTGTTATTTCTCTCCAAAAAAAAGTCACAGGAATCCTGTATATAAATAATGTCCAAATTCTAATAAATTTCTTACTTATATGAAAAAATTTTGCTGTATAATAATACATTAAAATACAATGCAATAAGCGAAAGACTATGACAGTTCACTATAATACATTACTCTTGAATACTGAACATTTTGAATAAAGTCATTCACTATTAGAACTACTGCTACTTAGAAGATTCAGCGTTATTCAGAGCTCCTGCTACTCGGAACTCCTACTACGTCACCAGAATTTTGAATGAACTTCCCATGGCAATGATATCTTTAGATTCGTACTCTACCCCAGGAGCAAAACTGAAGGGTTTTCCATTAAATTTTTGAATTGATTTCGAATTCTGGGGAAAGAATTAAATAATTTTTTTTTTTTACATTAGTAAGTTTTTATGCAGAACAAATATTGTTTTATCTATGTAACATACCATCTAGTTATTTAAATATCACAAGCATATTTACATTATTTTTTAGCATTCCTATGATAGTAATTATTTTAAAATTAATTATTACCCATAAAATCATGGGTGTATGGGAAGCAGGGTCCGTGGCTTCCTTGACCCTTTTTAATTTTTTTCAATTCCTTCTATTAGCTCACACTCTCCCTATATATATCTTGTTCAAATTTTCAATCGTTCATAAAATACTTCTTATTCATCCACTGAAGTTCAAATACATTTTTATTGAACTTGTAGTGGATGACACTTGATGTTAATACACTTTTTTCAAATATTAATTCATTCATTAAATTTAATTAATTAATTTTAGTTTTTTTTAGATTCAAGTTGCATATATCTACCAATAGATGGCGCCAGATAAATTAAAAAAAAAATGAATGAAAATTATTTATAAAGAACTTTCTGCAATAGAGTGACAAAAAAAACGAAATGAAATTTTTTGTCAATAGATGTTTTTTTTTTATATATTACTTGTTTTTCTTAAAATTTCTTTCACGAACTTATTTATACACATTTATTTAAATTTCTTTTCCGAGTTAATAATTAAATAAAATAAAATTATTCTATAAAATCGTCTGGTGAAAACAAAAACAATTTTATTTCCGAGTGAAAATGAGATTTTTCAAGGAAAGAAAATCGTTTGGAATTGTTTATTATTTATTTTTTAAGATTACTACTATGTGTTTTGTACTAACATAAAATTCTAAATTTTACATCTAACCTGTATATAGTCCCAGTCGATTACAATTGTTTTTTAATATTGTTGTTCATAGAATTTTTTTTCTACCTCGTTTTTCATATATTTATGCATTGTTAATGCCAATTTTTTAGAATTTAGTTTTATTATTTTATTTGCATTACATTTGTTGTTATTGTTATCGTATCTCCCATGGAAGGAGGGAGGAGGACAGCTTATGATGTGATGGAGCATCCGCAGGTGGAAGTCAAGTCTGACTTGGCTCCGTGTCGTTGAAGAAGGAGGGCAGTGCCTTCTGGGTGGACATTTATTGGGAACTATCTTGCATTTATGTATCGTATGGGAAAAAATCCGAAAAAATCCCATCAGGTAGTCCGACTCACGAGGCACGATGTTGAACATCCCAAACGCCATCGAGTCTCCTCGCGTTTTGAAACAGTGTCTACCACAAAGCCGCCAGTCGAGTGAACCTCTGTCCTAATGCTCACCAGCGGCTCAAGTTGCCACTGAGCCACGAGTCGGTCACATTACATTTGGTTTTGAATTTTTTGATTGACTGCTTGATTTTAAACTTGCGTGAAAGTTTCCGGATCATATCTGTTCAAATAACATCACGATTCCAGATAAAAAAGAAAAGTAAAAAATAAATTTTAAAAAATGTATGATATTTACGTTAGATATTTTCGATTTTAATCTTTAAAAAAAATATTTAAATCAATAAACTACAAGTACATATTCAATATATACATTTTCAGAATAAATATTGCTCAAATTCAAATTCTTATTATCTTTAACATGAAAAAATTTCTGTTAAAATATGAAGTCAAAAGTATTCGTATAATTTCTCAAACATAGTAATATAGTTTTATGAATCCAAATAATATATGTTTGTATCAAATCAATAAAATGTATTAAATTCTAAATACATTATAATTTTAATATTCAAATCTATATCGATAAGTCTTTATAACATGTTTTTGTAATTTAAAAGTATAATTATTGGGATAAATAGATTTTATTCTTTTATTAGATTTTTTCTTTCCCTTCTTTTAAAACGTTTAGAAAAAGGAAGAAATTAAATTATTATTATTAAATAATAAAAGAAAATTTAATTCAAAATCAGAAATTAAATTCATTACTTCACTTATATATTTATTTGTTCTTTGTCAAATTTAATAAATGTATTTTTTAATTTAAATAATTATATATTAAGTTATTCTGTATATACTATACTTAAAGAATTAATTTAAGCTATGCGTTCAATGCAAAATTTAAAAATATCCATAGACGTAATTAAATTTTACCAACATATATGCTACTTTAAGAAGTAACCTGCATTCAAGAAACGATGAAGAATTTTAATTAAAATATCTTTTCTGAGAATAAAAGGAAAACCAGTTAAATTTAACGAACGATGCATCAAAAAACTTGAAAGAATAATACAGTAGAAAAAAGAGAATTTAAACTGGATTTTTTTTTGTTTAAATTAAACGTAAGCTTTAAATTAAAACATTTTGTATTTTTCGTCTCTAATTCGTGAGATATTTTTATTGTAGTAAAAATTGTTTAAAGTGAATTAATTTTTTTTGCAAGAGAGCGAAAGTTTCATTTTTTCTCTCTTTCTAACTCATTTACCTTGTATTCGTATGCTAAAATATTTTCGAGACAAATAAATAATAATTATAAATAAAAAAAAATTTATATCATACCATAAGTTGTTTAGATTTAATTTAAAAGTGTAATTATTATTAGGATCAAAAGATTTAATTCTTTTTTTTTTTTGGCCTTTTTTTCCCTTCTTTTAAAAAGGTTAGAAAAATTAAGAAATTAAATTATTATTACTATTTTTAAATAACAAAAGGAAATGTAATTTAAAATCAGAAATTAAATACATTATTACATTTATATACTAATTGGTTCTTTATCAAATTTAATAAATATATTTTTATTTGAATAATTATATATTGGATATGGCAGGCAATATTCCTATATCATAATTTTAAACATGTTTCAATAAAATGACTTTTTTAAAATTTTTATCTATTGTTTAGATAATTTAAAATCAGAAATTAAATACATTATTTCATTTATATATTTATTTGTTCTTTGTCAAATTTACTAAATATATTTTCATTTAAATAATTATATATTGGAAATTGCAGATAATGTTTCTGCAGCATAACTTTAAACATGTTTCAATAAATATTCTTACCAATTGCTATTTTAGTTACTTTTTTTCAAATTCAAAATTCACAATCTCAAAAGTTTACAACAACAATAGAATCAAATATAATTGCTAATAACTAAAATAGCAGTAAATAAAAATATTTTGATAAATATTTTTAGCTGTGAACTGTATGAGATTTAATTTAATTTTTTAATTTTTTACCAACTTCTTAAATTCTAAATTTCTTTTAAAAAAATAAAATAACTAAAAAAATATTACTTTTAATTCTCTTGTTCATGTATTGCTAATAATAATATTAAAAAATAGCTTAAGTTCAATGCATCTTTAATAAACATGTTTAATTAAAAAAAATTTAAGGATAATAATCAATTTATTTCCATCATTTTTTCAAATCGCGAAATATTAATATTTGCTTAAGTGTATTTTATTTCATTATGAATTCTTGATATAATTTATCTGTAAAGATTCTTTGAATATAACTCGATAAAAAAATCGATTTTTTCTGCTATGTAAGCATAAATGAATTCTATAATTGATAATTTTTTTTTAATTTCTTTCCCAAGTAATTTAAAAAATTGAGGGAAAATTAAGTTTTCTTTTCTTATTTGAATGTACGAAAGCGTAATGTAAATATCATAAAATAAAAATTGAAGAGCAATTACTAGTTATTTTGTATTCGAATGAAATATGTTCCTGGGATCGAATAAAATAAAATAAAAATATAATTTTATTTGAAACGTCAGCTAAGTGTTGAAATCTTCAGCATATTTTTTATTGATATTTACTTCATGAAGCAAAACGACGATCCAATCAAAACTGAATGAAATTGAATTTAAAGAAAGCTTTTTTTAAGATTAATAGTTCTTAAAACGTTTCTGCTGTTTTTTAAAGTATTTTATTTTATCTAATTTTATAAAAACCATTTTAAAATTAATTATTTTCTTTAAAAAAACTATAAAAACATTTTCGTTTAATTTTTTTTCCTATCGTCAAAATATTTTGTAAAGAAAAGGAAAATAGATTTGTTCAGAATTAGAATTTGGTTACATTATAACATTTGCCTTGAAATAGATATTACAGGAAAAAGGGCGAATTCATTGTATCTACAAATATATGAATACAAAAAAATAATAATAATATCTATTCATCTTCAGTGCCGCAACAGTTCATGATGGTCGAGGCTGTCTGCCTACTGGTAGATTTCAAGACAGAAGATGTTAACTTTTTACGGTATAGGATGGTCAGCCCTACGCCAACGATAACACAACGATACAACGCTCTACGATCATGTTAGATCGGGACCTACGGTTTAAAGTGGATTATAATATCTATTAAACCACAATAATTCTCATGTCTACGCCTGATGTAGCGACGTTAAATTTGAAAGAAATGCAATCAATACGTTTAATGTGGTGATAAATGCTACAAAGATTTAGGTGTCACTTCAAGTTCATTACAAATAGCCTTTGTCCACGCTACTAATGCTAACCCAACGAAGTAGAGCTTCCCGTTGTAAAGTAATTTTATAAGTTTAGAGGGTTTTCAGTACAGCATATTTAGTTATACTTTCAATGCTCGCGTCAGTTTGTACATTATATTATACATTTAGTTCCCGGCTTTTAAAATGGTAAATGTCCACTATTGGTGATAATATTAATAACTAATTATAACAATAATGAATCAAAATAAGGATGATTCTTTAAATCCTAATACTCTTTTCATATTTTGGATGAAATTTAGAAGAGCATATAAATCAATTTATTTCCATCATTTTTTCAAATCGCGAAATATTAATATTTGCTTAAGTGTATTTTATTTTAATATGAATTCTTGATATAATTTATCTGTAAAGATTTTATGAATATATCTCCAAAAAAAAAATCGATTTTATATCTGTTATTTTATTATATCTGTTATTTTTATCTGTGAACTGTATGAGATTTAATTTAATTTTTTAATTTTTTACCATCTTCTTAAATTCTAAATTTTTTTTTAAAAAATAAAACAACTAAAAAATATTATTTTCAATTCTCTTATTCATGCATTGCTAATAATAATATTAAAAAATAGCTTAAGTTCAATGTATCTTTAATAAACATGTTTAATTTAAATTTTTTTAAAGATACTAATCAATTTATTTCCATCGCTTAATTTAATATTTGCTTAAATGCATTATGAATTCCTGATATAATTTATCTGTATAGATTCTATGAATACAACTCGATAAAAAATCGATTTTTACTGCTATGTCGGCATAAATGAATCCCATAATTGATAATTTTTTCATTCCTTTCACAAGTAAATTTAAAAAAAAAATTGGGGGAAAATTAAATTTTCTTTTCTTATTTGAATATATTAAAGAGTAATGCAAATATCATAAAACAAAAATGCAGCGCAATTACTAGTTATTTTGTATTCGAATAAAATATGTTCCTGGGATCGAATAAAAGGAGATAAAAATATAATTTATTTCGGAACATCAGCTAAATGTCGAAACCTTAAAGAATTTTTCAGCATATTTTTTATTGATATTTATTTTACGAAGCAAAACGACAGTGAAATCCAATTAAAACTGAATGAAATTACATTTAAAGAAAGCTCTTTTAAGATTATGTTTATGAAAAATGTTTTTACTTTTTTTTTTTTTTTTTTTTTTTTTTCTTTATAAAGTATTTTATTTTATCTAATTTTTGTGAACCATTTTAAAATTAATTATTTTCGTTTAGAAAATGTAAAAATATGTTTGTTTAATTTTTTTTTCTTCTGTCTTCAAAATATTTTGTGAAGTAAAAGTAAAATAGATTTGTTGAGAATAAGAATTTGGTTACAGTATAAAAATTTGTCTTAAAGTAGATATTACAAAAACGGTAGAATTCATTTTATTTACAAATATATGAAAACAAAAAAAAATAATAATATCTATTCATCATCAATGGCGCAACAACCCCATGGTGAGCCAAGGCCGTCGGCCTACTGGCAGATTTCGAGACAGGAGATGTTCACTTTTTACGCAATAGAATGGTCCGCCCTATGCCCAACGCTCTACGATCATGTTAGATCGGGACCTGCGGTTTAAAGTGGATTATAATATCTATTAAACCACAATAATTCTCATGTCTACGCCGGATATAGTTACGCTAAATTTGAAAGAAATGCAATCAATACGTTTAATATGGTGATAAATGCTACAAAGATTTAGATGCCACTTTCGGTTCAGTAGAAATAGCCTTTGTCCACGCTATTAATGCTAACCCAACGAATTAGTGTTTCCTTTGTAAAGTTATTTTACAAGTTTAGTGGGTCTAGTACATTATATTTAGTAGCATGTTCAATGCCAGATTTTAATTAGTACATTATATTATATATTCTGTGCCCGGCTTGTAAAATGGTAAATGTCATTTATTGTTGATAATATTAATAACTAATGATACCAATAATGAATCATAATAAGGATGATTCTTTAAATCCTAATGCTCTTTTCATATTTTCGATGAAATTTTGAAGAGCATATAAATAAATTTATTTCCATTAATTTTTTCATATCACGAAATATCAAATTTATTTATATTTCAAAAAAAAATATATTTTTGTTAATAGAATATTTTAAATGTCATAGATCGTTTAATAATTCATATAATCCTTTTCATATCTTCTCATAGATAATAATCTCATTCTATCTAAAAATAATTCTTAGCTTTCCCTTCATATTTCACCAAGTAAAGATGAGTTACGAATTAATTTAAACTCATTTGTGTTAAGTTGAATTTAATTTGCAGAAATAAATATATGCATTTTTTAGAAATATGCATTGTAATCTTCTTTACATGCAGTTAACTATTAAATAAAATTTCCATTAAATTTAAATTGAACTGAATGCATATATAGAAGGCATTACTGAATTCAAATTTAATGGTAAAATATTTAATAGTCATAAAATATATAACTTTAAAATATTTTCTGATGAAAATACAATGTAACTTTCCATATCCAAGAATAATTTTTTTTTTAAACCTGAAGGATTTATCTTTTTTTTTTCTTATATATTGATGACATGAATATTCATTTTTATTCCAATGAAAATGGAAAAATGTTAAACGCTTTAGTTAGAACTGCGTGGTTATTTTTGAAACAGACAAGAAAAAAAAGCATTCTTGAAATCGCTCTTTAATTTTACTTGAACGAACTCCATTAAAATCGTTCTTTTCAAAATTGAAGAAGAAATTTCATTTCCTGTAAAATGACGTGCCGGCCATTTTGATTAAGTTTTCGAATTTATTCCATTTACTTTGAGATTCGATCTCAGGTGGGATTCATTTAATTTTCCCCAAACTGAGATTAAATCTACTCCCAGACCGTTATTTTTACATTATTTTTTTCTTCTAAATTTAAAATAATGATTTTTCCAAGAAGGATTTATCAATTGAAGAAGGATTGGATTATAAATCTGAAAATGGTGAATTTAATGCTTTAAAAACACATTTTTTACTGTTGGATTACTTAAAAATGGAGGATGAAGATATTTAAGAAAAACATTTAAGTTAATGCAACTTTCCCAAGTTTATCCTTACTTATATTAAAGTTCGTTAATTCAACTTGAAAAAGGATAAATATTGTTAATTATTCGATAATATTGCTCGAAAGATCTTTTATAATTTAATACTTTTTTTAATAAGATCAAGTCGCCTGTTGTTAATTATTCGATATAATTGCTCGAAAGGTCTTTATAATTTAATTCTTACTTAATAAGATCAAGTATCCTGTTGAAAAAGCAATAATATTGTTAGTTATTCGATAATATTGCTCGGAAGATCATTTGTAATATAATAACTTTTTTAATAGCATCGAGTTGCCCTTTGATCAAGCATAAATATTTTAATTATTCGATAATATTAAATAATTACTTATGTTATTTTAATTATTTGTTAATATTGCTCGAAAGGTCTTTTATAATTTAATACTTTTTTAATAAGGTCGAGTTGAATATTGAACAATCATAAATATTGTTAATTATTCGATAATATTGCTCAAAACGTTTTTTATAATTTAATACTTTTTAATAAGATCGAGTTTCCCTTTTAACAAGCATAAATATTTTAATTATTCGCTAATATTAAATACTTATTTATATTATTTTAATTATTCGAAATTATTGCTCGAAAGATCTTTTATAATTTGATAACTTTTTTATAGCATCGAGTATCCTGTTGAAAAAGCATAAATATTGTTAATTATTCGATAATACTGCTTGAAAGGTCTTTTATAATTTAATCCTTTTTTTTTTAAAAGACCGAGTAGCGTGTTGGACAACGCTTTGGGTACTAAAATAGAGACACCAATTTAGAAACTCGTGGAATGACGCAAAACAGAGGATTTTGTGCGTGCACAAATGTTCTTTGATTTCGAAAACGTCCCTAGTGGGACTCCTTTTTAGGATCTTGGTGGCGCATTCCATTTCCTTAAGAAATACGAGTGAAGGGTGCGAATCGTCTGAGAGGTGTCTGTTCCAAATTATGGTGAAGAAATATATGTGTTGTGCAAACTATTTTGGGTAATGCTGAATTCCTTAAGAATGAAAAGTCTATAAGAAATACTATAAATGGAACCTATGTTTAATGTTTGTTATGAAGAGATGCCAAGTAGAAGCATGAGGCATGTAATAGATTCAGATTTATTTAGGATTTTACCAAAGATTGCTGTTTTAACTTTATCTATTTCAACTGTTGCAATTTTCTAAGAGGGTGTAAAATATAAGATTTCCTACACTCTTCCTCATTCTCCTCGAACCTAGCAGAAAAAGTTTCTGGATTACAAATTTATTGTGCCTATTTTAGAAGTGGATAAGGAAATATTTGGTTAGATGTTGAATTAGACTTTTTCAAATAGGAAATAAAATACACAATCAGTTTTAAAGTAACTAAGAATTCTTGGTGCTATATTTATAATTGATTTCTATCCAAAACTAGTGGAAATTATTTTTATAACTTTATTTATTTACCTACTTTTAGTGGGTGTTAGGAGGGGTAAAGATAAAGAAGTCTAAATCATTTTCATCATGAAATAATGATGTGAATTTCACTATTAAATCCTCTGTTTGAGTCGAAATCAAACTGCTTATAAGCTTATTATTTATAGTATATCATAAAACACGAACCGCTTAACTCATGACTAAAACGAACAGATTAAATATGCTTAAAGCTGGACATTGCTTTCCAGGATGACTTATTGGAGGCAAATGTCTTGAATTTACATTTCGTAGGGGGAGACTTGAAAACTTCTACAATTATAGCATGATTATCGCTGAGAGAATAAAAATACCATAGAATGTCATTGTTTCTAAATTGCAATAACATCGCCAACAGATATGAATTTGATAGACAATGTAAGGAATTATCTCTATAAATCCCTTATTTGGTTTCTTAAAAAAACCACAAAAGTGTATTGACAATCATTGTACCAAAGTCCATTGAATATCATTGAAAAGTCCATAAATCCATGAACTCAAGGGATGTCATTGAAAAGTCCATGAATCCAGGAAATCCGTATCCTTGAACTCCAGGAATATTATTGAAAAGTCCATGAATGTCCATTTCAATTGATTTTAGAGTTCACTTTTAGGGAAAAAATTTGGAACCTCCACCAATCCATCTTACTGCCAATATGAGATACTTTAGCATGTTGTCACAAGTGTCATTGATTTAACTCTTTTCTAAAAGCAATGTCTACAATAAACGCTGTCGGCAGATTAAGACATGAACCAACCTACATGCTATATGTTCTTATTACTAGTTAGTAGTATTGTTTATTTTTATATATTAAAAATCTACATGGCATATTAAAAAAACAACTAACTACTTGAGAAATTGAAATAGAAAAAAACGTTCAAATTACAAAAGATATTTCCCAATAATTTTAGACATGAAATAAATATTTTCCAGACACTTTATTTTCAAATTCTTTTCGTAAAAATATTTCGCTCTTTTGTAATGTGATACAAAGAACTTGAAGAAAGGATAAGGATGAAAGTAAAAGAAAAAGAAACTTAGAAAAGATGTTGAATAATTCTCAATATGAAGGAAAGAAAGAAAAAATAACAAAAATAAACACAAGAGGATTACATCTCGCCGAAAGAATTGGAGCAACAAGTATTAAGTAACAAAGCTTTAGAAAGTTGCCAATGACGTCAAAATAAGCAATTGTGAAAGTTGGAGAAGAGCTTGTTTTTCTTTTGTGTTAGGAACTTAGTAAGTATTTGGAATGTCCATTTCAATTTTTCTTTAATTCAGAAGAGCGCTCCTTTTTGCTTAGCAGCAAATGTGTTTATTTTCTTACAATATTTTGATACATATTAACATTTCTTTTAAATAAGATTGTTTTTAATAGTAAAAAAATTAATACAAATTTCAGGAGGACTAATATTAGAATCTCACTGAAGAAATGATTACTTTTTCTTTAAAAGAGCCATATAAAATAGCATACTAAGGTATCGACGTTTTGCTATAAAAAAAAAGATTATATCCTTTCCATAATTAAAAATGTTTTTGTAATATAACTTTTTTAATCTATGTTAATCTTTTTTAATCTATGTTGAATACATTTATTTAAAAATCAAAAATAAAAAATACAGTTTTATACTTTACTTAAACGAAAGTAGCTAAAATAGACTGTAAATAATTCATGTATCAACTGAATACAAAGCAACACAGATAATATTTATAAGGGCAATATTTATAAAGCAATTTCATAAAGGTAATAAGCGTGATAACATAAAAGCAATAAAATCAGTTATTGGTTAACCGTCATTAAAAACTGATTATTATCAGTTGGCAGTTATTGTGTAAGTTATTTTGAAACTCATAGAAAATTCTGAAAGAGAAAAAATTTATATAATTTCCAAAAGTTTCTACAAAGAGTTGTTTTGAAAACAAGTCATATCTCTTCATCTAAAGTCTTTGGGTAACTGCATACCAAATCAAAAGTTTTTGGGAAACACCATATCAAAAGTCATATCTTTGGGCAACACCGCATCAACAGACATATCAAAAATCTTTGGGAAATACCATGCTAAATGGTGTTGCATGACGTTTAAGCGATAAAAATGTTATTGGCTGAAAGAACGCAGTGATTCGGAGAAAAAACATTTGTTTTCTACACACTGTAAAATTACAAACATTAATGATGGTTTTTCATTTTTTTAAAAAATATTTTGAATTTATATGATACTTTAGCCCAGATCAAAGGATTATATGAAGACAAGTAATAGATTTATCTTCTACAAACGTTAGGCATATAAACAAAATAATAGTCGTACTTAAAGACAGCATTTTAATAACATTACTTGAAATTCGTCAAGAGTACAATGCTAGTTCAATGCTGTATTTGTACAAATGTATGAGTAGTAACTGACATATCCCCAAATGTGTCTTTATTTATTTATCTTTTGGTAATTCAAAATTTTTAAATAAAAAGAAAAAGACAGTTTTAAATTAAAAAAGACATCTTAATTACACTGAAGAGCTGGGTGGCGAAGGGTTTTCGAAAATCAATGAAAAAAATGGATGAGTGATTTCAGTCCTTGAACACTTTGTGACAACAAGAATGCAATATAGACCCCTTAAATAAAAAGTACACATTTAATAAAGAGTATTGACAGCTAAATTTGATGCAATTGAATCTTTTACAATTATTGCTTATACAACAAACTAGGCTCATCGGAAATCACAGCAAACTCATAGGTGACTCATCATAGAGCAATTAAAAGATAGTGACAATTTTTTTTCGAAATTTATTAATGTAGCAAAAGTGAATGGAAATGGAAAAAAAATATTAAATGGAAATAAAATACTAAATGGAAATAGCATGAAGGATATGTGATTGCATAGAAAAAAATAACATGGAAAATATATGATTGCTGTAGACATGAATATTTCTCTTTTAAATTTACAAAAATGCATTATTTTCTCATTGCTTAAAGAAAAAAAAAAAAAAAAGAATTTCTAAAAATTTCTGACTTTATATCCATGCATTCATAGTTTTGACTCGCCTTCTTTATTTTGAAATTTATTTTTTTTCTGAAAGATTCCGAGAATCACATTAGTGAAATGAAACCCAAACGTACAACAGAAAATGTACTATTATCGTAGCTTTTTCAAATAATAATAATTATTTGAAAAAGAAAAGTGCACTTTCCATTTTTTAAAGCAAATATTTCAGAGGGTTTTTATTAGTAAACAAAAGTCAAAAAGTAATCGATTACAATTGGAGTTGCTTTTACGAGAATTTTGTATTTAACATAAATATATTTTTTCTTCTTCCTGTTCTCTTAATTGCACTGAAAGAAGTGTAATTATTTTTTTACTATTTCCATAATTGAAAGGCAGTGAAGTCTTTACTGGGTAAATCATCCATACCTGATCATGTCATCTGTATTTTATCAATTAGTTCTCGAATTTTTAACACGAAAATAAAACGCTAACAAAAATATAACATATTTTTCCGAATAACTGAAACAAAAACTAAAAAGAATAAGCATTGTTATAGCAAAAAAAAGTACTTTTCAATAAAGACTATCAAAAAAAGTATCAAAAATTTATTTTTTTTACACGAAATGTAGATTTATATGTGAACTATTATACAAACATTACTTTTATGAGTGTGCTTAAAAGATAAGCAATTAATCAAAAAACATTAACTGTCTTTTTCTTTCAAAAATTGAAAAAAAGTATTTTAAATTTCTTTTTAGTTTTTAAAAAAAAAATTAGTAAGTAAACTTTTATAAGTATTACTTTTCAGTAAATTTCCTTTTAGTTTAATTAGTAATTTTTTTCTTAAATGAAAACTAAATATTTTAAAAAGCTGCATTCACATTCCTGAGCGCCTACAAGTCATGTTCATAAGTACTATCCTGTATTCCTGTGTTCACAAATATTATCCTGCATTCCTGTGTTCACAAAAATTATCCTATATTCCTGATTGTTTGTATTGACACTTAGAATTAGACGACACATAATAATAAATGTATTTATAAAAAAATTGCTCTGAGTTCGAATTTTGTATCTGCAACGCCTTAATTATACTAGTCTCTTTGCATGAAAGTCATTCCCCACTGAAATGGTATGCAACAGTTACAGCGTTTTTAAGTAAAGAAATACTATTCAATTTTAATAAGCAGGGACAGTTTTGAAAGATATCCTATAGAAATGGCACCTGGAGAATCACACCTTCTTTAAACTATATCAAGAGGAATGGATTATTTTTCAGCTTGTCGATACATAGAGAAGATGATTTTTTTTTATTCTGCGTTTTAGATGAAACTATAGTTTCATCCATATTAATAACACTAAATAAATATAATAAACATAAATATTAAATAAATATAAATATTACTAAATAACAATAAATACGTAACATACAAATTTTTTTAAAGACAATTCCTACTGTTTTTTCACTATAATGCAGAAAGTCCTTTATAAATAATATTCATTCCTTTTTTTAAGTTTATCTGGCGCCATCTATTGGTAGATATATGCAACTTAAATCTAAAAAAAATATAATTAATTAATTTAATTTAATTGGCGAATTAACATTTGAAAAAAAAAACTTTATTAACATCCAGTGTCCTCCACTACAAGTTCAAAAAAATGCGTTTTAACTTGAGTGGATGTATAAAAAGTATTTTCTAAACGATTGAAAATTTGAACAAGATATATATAGGAGAGTGTGAGCTAATAGAAGGAATTGAAAAAAAGAAAACAATAAATATAGATCGACACTATCTTCTAATCACTTAAAAGCCTGTTTATATATCTGCAAAAGTTTAAAATAAAGTATATTTGTATAAGTAATAAGATCCATTTGTTTTAAAATTAAGAATTAAAAATTAAAAATCGCGGTGAGGTTGGGACAGTTTATAATTTTTAAGTAGACAGGGACTAAAAAAATATATAAAGCTACCATTTTAAAGTTGTTCTTATATCCCTTTCGCTTAATACAATAAGATCTTTTATTCCAATACACTGGTTCTTTTTCTTATGATAAACTATATAAATTGTTTCAAAAGGTATAAAGATTTCTCTCAGGGCATTTTTTCCCCATATTTGAAAGCACCACTTTATTTCAAAAGGTCTTGCAAACCGCCATTTCATGCAATTACTTTGAGCAAAAAAGTAAGCTGAAAATGCTTCATTATTTTTCTACGATGTGTCATTTTGGGTGAAAAAACTAAATTTTTGACACTTTTTTGAAAGTCTGCATTGAAAGATACTTTTTTTTCTGCTAAAACAATGTTTAGTCTTTAAAAGTTTTATGCTTTTGTTTCATTTATTCGATAAAATAAGTTATTTAATATTTCTGTCAGCCTTTTCTTTTCTCAGAAGATGGGAAGTTTTAGAAATAAGATTTTGTGATGAAAATTGTTTGTTTTTAAATATTTGTATTGTAAGTACAGATTCGTTATAATTTTTTATTAAAATTAAATTTAAACGAAGCTAAATTTATATTATTTAAAATATATTAAATTTAAGATCAAGTTTAATTTCTTAAGGGCTTAATTAATTTACTTTACATAACAGTTGTGTCTGATGTTTAATTTTAAACTTCGAGGGCCTGAATGGCCGAGTGGCTAGCGCTCTGGGGCTCGGTACTACAGGTTTCGGGTTCGAGTCCTGGCGGTGCCATGGGTATTTGTAGTGGCTTGGAATCAATTTTAAATCGTAGGTCCCGGTCTAATAGGATCGTAGAGAGTTTTCGGGGGCATTGTCACTCCGCGTCCGTGGCTTATCTTCAAGTTACATACGCCCCCTGGGTAATGGAAAGCGAGTAACATCTGTGCAGCGCTTGCTTTAAAGCATCCAAGGCAGCTGTCTAAGTGTTTGCCAGCTGCATTAGAACAAAAAAAGAAAACACAATTTAAACTTCGAACACTGAATGTTCTGATTTGGAAAGAAAATCAAATTTACTCTTCATTGTCTTTATTAAATGTGTCTTAAATCAGATGTGGATTTTTGTTAATATGAACTTTAAACCTATCTAATATTTTAATAGTTTTCAAATTCCAACCATTATTTTCCTAGTGTAGTGTTCGTCGTTGTTTATGCAGCTGTATTTGGGTATGGTTAGGTCGAGACACAGGTTTAGAACACACAGCTTTATTTATAAGCACGGAAAAACAACATAAACACCACAATTTAAGATATATGATATTTAACACACAATATGTAACACATTTAAAGGCATCTAATTAAAGATTCGTGGAAGGATTCCATTTCTAAGACAAAATAAAGTTATTTTCTTTCCGCATGAGAGAGATTGTAACTAATGACAGTATCGTTGCGCAGTACGTCCTCTCGGGTGAGAATCTCGATGCCTACTGATAACTTTTCTCCAACACCACAAGGGCCGCTCTTGCAGTGCGGAAGAAGCAGGATGGTTACACAAGTTATTTTTTTACGAGTACTAAATGTTTTAAAATTATTAAGAGTATTAATTTTTTAAAGAATATTAATTAATTTCCTAGTTAAGCGTAGCGTATTAGTGATGCGTATTAATTTAAATTTTTCACACATTTATTTCCTTACAAATATGGCAAATGGATGTTAAATAAAGTATTTTTATTTAATACAACGATACTGCTAACATTACTTGTGAACACAGTAATACAGGATAGTACTTGTGAACACAGGTATATAGGATATTACTTATGGAGTCTACTAATATAGTCTACTCATGGAAGGAGGGAATGGATGGAATAGCTTCTGTTGTGATGGAGTATCCGTCTGTAGAATTCTGCCTTGGCTCCTTGCCGCTGAAGAAGGAAGGCAGTATCGTACGGAAGAAAACCCAGAAAACTCCCCCCAAATAATCCAACTCATGAGGCAAGAGGCTGAACAACCCAAACACCATCGAGGACCCTCGTTTTTGGAAACGGTGTCTACAACAAAGCCTCCAGTGGATGGAACCTCCGCCGTAATGCATACCATCGGCCCACGGTGACACTAAGCGACGAGTCGGGCAGTTATTATTATAAAATAACAAACCAAAATTGGTACATCTCCCAACGACAATACCTTGAATTCCTTTTTTGTTGAGTTCGCCCTTATGGAAAACTTTTCAAGCGCGCTTTTCTCTCAACCACCTTCTGTTGATCGATTTCGGTCATCTTATGCACAATAGGATTAAACAGACCGGGACTTACAGTTTAAAGTGGATTCCGAACCACTCACAAACATCCATGCCAACGACAGGATTCGAACCTGAAGTCTGTGATACCAAAGGCCAGAGCGCTGGCCATGCCCACCTTTTGTTGTAACGCCTCAATTTTTTCTTTGCTCAAATTCTATAATAACATTTTGTTTATTACTTGCTTTATTTACTTATTTTTAACTTACTTATTTTTATTTACTTATTCTTGCTTTATTTACTTGCTTTATTGCTTTATTTACTTATTATCAAAATGTGCTATCATTTATATTTAAACTTTTCCTTTTTTTCTATGTTATTTATTTCTTTCTTTGCTTTTGCTATAACTATTTCATGGACGGGTATCTTATATCATTTAGTTATTCCATAGATAGGAGATGAAGGAATAACTATGCCTCTACCGGAGAACTTTCTGGTGCATTTATAAATGTTTTCAACAGTAAATTTAGAATTAATGGACATTTTTGTTTAAGCAAACTTAGTTTTATTTCGATACAATTTCTCTGAAAAAAAATTCAAAATGATTTTAAGGTAATTTAATTTTTTCTAAGCTGAGTTTAATTCGGATTTTGTAGTATTACTTTTTTATATTAAGCAACAATTTTTTTATTTCTTGGTTTTTTTTATTCGTTTATTTATTTTAATTTTAATAGTTTAACTGTTTTGCATTTATTAGGAATACTATTTTTATAATTTTAATGGTTTTAATAATTCCTGTAACTAATATTTTATTTCTACTAAGAACTAATAATTTATTTGTTATTTGTAATGTAGATTAATTTTATTTCATTTATTTTTAACTGAACTACCCTTATCGGGTTTCTAAAATATTTCTTTACAAATAATTTTATTCATAATAGTCATCATTTTATTCATAATTAAACTCATAATAGTTTTAATAAAGACTATTATGGTGAGAATAGTTTTCGCAAATAATAATAAGTGTAGTTATTAAATTCATTCCATAACATCACATTTAAAATGACTAGTGAATGCTGAATATTAAATAGAAAATTAACTTTTTATAATATAATAATTATAACTAATTATACATCCTTGTATGAATGTGATAATTAAAACTTAATGTTACACGCAGAAGCTATTTAAATTCGTTTCTAATGAGGTTTTTAATTTAAAAAGGTACTTGTTTTGAAGATATGTTTACATTCTATGCTATTAAATGCGATTTGCATTAAGTTATTGCAATAAGTTCAGTTATAAAACAATTATACGTAAATGTTGTCGTTTTAAAATACTTCTATTACCATTACTGTTTTAATCCAAAGTTAGTTTTATTCTCTATCGAATTTTTCTATGGAATATTAAATTAATTATACATTTAATCTGAACGAAGTAATTAAGAATTTCCTTTTTACATCAAAATTTAATAACGTATTTTGAAGATTATAATTTGGAAGAAATTTTTCCAATTGCTTTAAAATACCTCACAAAAAATTAGATTTTCTTTCATTTATTTCTTTTCTGTTTACGAATTTGGAAATTTATGTTATAAATCTGCAATAAATATTAACCTGTATGCTGAATAATATTTAACAAGTAAGTTATTATAGAACTAAAGAAGAATATTATGTTAAATAAGTAAGAATTAGATGAATTACTATACTATAATTAAATAATAAACAATTTTTGCGGCGTTAAAATTATTGAAAATCAAACGTATAAGCTTGTCAAGTCAAGCTCAAAACGTCAAGTCAAAAGTCTAAGCTTGTTAAATAATGATAAATAACATGTCTAGCCAAGTTCTTAAGAACAATGAGAAAGCTATACTTCTGACTTTAAATAATCATAATGTTTTTTACCTAGAAAAGGATTTCTATGTCAGGAAAAAATGTTGATCACCTGACAACATAAATCCTCTTTAACTTTTGATTATATATTTACGTTATATGTTATTAAATGTGGTTTGCACTAAGTTATTGCAATAAGTTTAGTTATAATGCAATTATATATAACTGTTGTCGTTTTAAAATATTTCTATTTACTATTATTGTTTTAATACAAAGTGAATTTTATTTTCTCTTGAATTTTTCTATGGAATATTAAATCAATTACACATTTAATCTGAACGATACAATTAAAAAATTCTTTTTTACATCAAAATTTAATACCGCATTTAGTAGATTATAATTTCGAAGAAAATTTTCAAATTCCTTTAAAATATCTCACAAAAATTAGATTGATATTCTTTCATTTATTTATTTTCTGTTCACGAATTTGGAAATTTATGTAACAAATCTAAAATAAATAATAAACTTTATGCTCAGCAACGTTTAATAATTAAGTTATTATTAAGAATTCTTATATAATTAAATAATAAACAACTTCTGCTGCTTTAAATATATTGAAAATCAAAGAAATATTTCAAGTTAAAAATATAAGCTTGTTAAATAACGATGAACAACATGTCTAGCCAAGTTCTTAAGAGAAATGAGAAAGCTATATTTCTTAAGTTTGGGTTAGTATTTAAAGATAAATTAATTTTTGATAATATGTCAGATTTAATATATATATAATAATAGGATGTTCATTTTTGTAAGACAGAATTTTTTTTTTTCAGTAGCTCTTAAAAAACAAATGTAAATGACTTTAAATAATCATAATGTTTTTTACCTTGAAAAGATTTGCATGCCATAAAAAAAAAGTTGATCATTTGACAACATAAATCCTTCTTAAATTTTGATGCTTCAAATTCTAACGTAAAAAAACATGAAAATCTGCCACGTGAGAAGAAAACTTTTAAATAAAAATTCATTTTAATGAAATAATCCCAATTTTCTGAGAAGAAAAAGTGACGTAAAGCCTTCGTTTAACACCATTAATCGGATTTAAGGAGCAAAATGAAGTACCAAAAACAAATCAGAACACCTCAACGATGTCATTAATTTTCGCGTTTGAACATTTATTTCAGTAATTGCATTAAGAAAAGTGGAAGATGTGTCGTTCGGTTTGAAATCATTCATCTCGAATTACACTCAGAATTTATTTATTTCCTTTTTATTGGAAATCTTATTGTTCATTAAGGCATGGGTATTATTCGATGATATTCGAAAATTCATTAATCACTTCACTTCACGGTGCTGGATTCAGTGTTCTATATCCATGTATTGTTTTTATCCATACGCTAGGTATTGCTGAAAATATTCTCCATTTTAAAATTGCGCTAAGCAAAAACTAGACCTGATCTATCTACAAAACACTCAGCTTTTCTTGTAATAATGCATACATGAAAGCCAATACTCGTAGCTTTAGTCATAAAAATAAATAAAAATCGTTTGACTAATTACTAAAATTTGAACTATATTTGAAAACACTTATTAAAATAATTTTATATCTTAAAACAAATTTTATATATCATGTTTTAATTAGAAACTGTAATTGATTATTTTTTTTTTATATTTTTAGATTAAGAACTTCAGCTTTAATTTAATGAAAAAACAGCATTGTAAAATTATTTTATTCATGTTTTATTCTGACAATAACATGCAAAACTAGGTACAGGTTCTATATTTATGTATTGTTTTTATCTCAAGTATATTGTGTAAATTATTGTGTATTTATCTATAGTATATTGTGTAAAATATATTCCTTCTTAAAATTGCGCTAAACTAAACTAAACCTGGTCGATCTAAAAAACATTCAGCTTTTCTTGTAAAAACACATACCTGAAAGCCAATAGCTTTAGACATAAAACTAAATAAAAATCATTTGACTACTTAATAAAATACGAACTACATTTTAAAACACTTATCAAAAAATTTAATATCTTAAATCAAATTTTATATATCATGTTTTAATTAGAAACTGCAATTGATTATTTTTTTATATATTTTTAGATTAAGCAGTTCAGCTTTAATTTAAAGAAAAAAAACAAAATTATAAAATTATTTTATTCAATGTTTTATAATGTCAATAGCGTGCAAATCTAGATACAGGTTCCATATCAATGTATTGTTTTTATCTCTAAGATATATATTGTTTAAATATATTCCTTTTTAAAATTGCGCTATAGCAAATAGTTTTAGGCATAAAACTAAATAAAAATAATTTAACTAATTACTAAAATTCTGCATTTTAAAACACTTATCAAATTAATGTAATTTCACAAATTTATTATCAATATCTTTATTTTATTTATATTATATTATATTATTTAATATATAATATAATATAATATAATGTCTACATATGTTATACTTTTATTATTTATTTTGTAATACAATATTATTCCTTATCTAAGTAATTGTAACTGTTTATTTTTCAAAATATACTCCATTATACTAAAATTGCACTAAATGAATCTTGATAACATTTTGCTAAATAATAAGTTAAAATTTGCACGCATGCTTATATTAACGCATATTTGAAAGCAAAAAATTTTAAACGTGAATATAAAAAAAAATTATAAATAAAATTTAGTTGAGTCATCTCCTTATAAACCGTTTTCTAGAAATATCGATATAAATACTAAATTATTGTAATATTAGGAATATACATAAGTATATTTATATATATATAAAATATTTTAGTAAAGCCAATTGTAAGACAGAATTAAAAAATTGTAAGAGAGTTTGAAGAAAATTATAAAAAGCTAAAGTGTGGTTAGAGCGCTGGTAGTTGCTACAATAATCATACTTTACATATAAAGAATATTAAAGCATATAAATACAAAACCCAAATGAGAACTGACAAGAAGTGAATTAGAAATGCTAATATTTAGCACGAGAAAAGCTACTATTAGTATTCGCTACAAATCAAATTGTATAACAAAACCATCATTGCATTTCCAATAGAAAAATCCTAAAGGAATATATGATTAAAAAACTTTTTTAGAGGTCTGATTGTCAGGCATGTCTGAATTTTTTTATTTCTATAATTTTTTATTATACAATTTTTATTACGCAGGTGCGCAGTAGAACTACCTCCCCGTGGTGCACCTTATAAAACTTTTTAGTGGCTAAAGGATCTACAACTTGGCATTATTGTTAGATTAATGAACTCTGTTTCAGCATGTTTAGTTGTATTATTTTTTTTTTTTTTTGTTCTTTTTTTGCTGTAACTGTTCATAATCTGCCATTGGAAATAAAAAAAATTATTATACGATGTGAACATTTTATTATACAATTTGTGTGTGGCGAATACCAGCAGTAAAGTTTCTGATAGAAAACTGTATTTTTTTTTCTAATTCCCTAATTCACAATTGTCAGTTATACTTTGACTTTCGTGTTTATATGTTGTGTTTGAATGGAAAACTGACAAGAAATCAATTAGAAACATGACCTTTTTCCAAATCAAAATGTACAACAACATTCACTTCTCGTAAATTATCAGGTGCTTCATAAAAACAAAATCAAACTTATGATAAAACCATAATAAGATTCACCATAAAAAAGCCTTAAGTATCTCATATTTAGAACCCATCAAAAGAAAGAAAAAAGATTCGAAGTGCACATGAGCTGCAGCAATGAAACCGAAAACCATTACACGACCACAAGTATCAAAATGATTAATGGCTAGAATTACACTGGCAAATAAAGAAGAACACAACTATTTACAGAAAAGATCACATAACGTATATCATATCAAATATCAAAAGATCTTATGCATATGTAAGACTCTTATCAAAAGAACGTAATATTTACTATCGTTGCTAATGTGATTCTATAGATCCTTGATCGGTAATCGACTGCTGCAATCGCGTCAACACTTTCGGAGATTTATATCAGTCATTTTCGTAATAACTGCTATAACGTCTCAATGTACATAAAACCTATTTAATTAACCATAAATAAACATATTTAATTAACATAAACGTATTTTATTTTATTAGCCGTTTTACAAACTGTTAGGAAACCGACTAAAAGCATCTATAAACTTTTATGGCTTAATGAAAAGTGAAATTGCTTTTGACAGTTCAGTTTTGAAATAAATCTCATTTGTGATTTATTACGTTTTGCTTGTAGCAATAATAAATAGCAGTCCATAGAAAATTGCTTTTTGAATTGTTGTTTTCGAATACCACACATTTTTAGCTGTTGTTATTATATTGGTATATATATGGTACAAACCAAAGGAGTGTATTAGTATCATCATAGAAGTATTAGTCAGCAGCAAAGGAGTATTAGTCAGCAGCAAAGAAGTATTAGTCAGGTATCATATATGCAATTACATTCGACTGCTACAATCGTAATCGACACCTGCAGAGATTTATGTCAGTCATTTTCGTAATAACTGCTATAACGTCTCAATGTACATAAAACCTATTTAATTAACCATAAATAAACCTGTTTAATTAACATAAACCTATTTTATTGACGTCAGAATTAAATAAAACCTATTTCCCTTTAAGTGTAATATTTAATATTTACATTGCATGAACATTTTATTTAATTTTTAAAACTTTTTCACTTATACATTACTCAATGTGGCTGACAAAGTTATATTAATTTTTACACACTTCAAACGCAATGCACCTCTTTTAAGTTTCGGTCTCGGTTATGCGTCAATTTTTAAAGATCTTAGATACAAAAATACATTCTGGTGGAGAATTGAATAGGATTGGTTCCCACTTATCCTATCACCCATAGCAACCACAGAAAAGAAAGTCAGCAAAATGTAAAAATTAAAATAAGTAAACATTTGATTTTATCATATATTCTTCACTTGATTGCGTTGATAGATTTAAAGTATTTGACTCTTGTGGACATGCTTAGATCATTCTTGTGGATACTACATGGACTTGTTGTTTGACTGGAAAGCTTTAATATTATGTAAATTTCTATTTGTTTTCCGTTATCACTTAGATCAGGGATGGGCAAACTACGTCCCGCGGGCCAACTCTGGCCCGCCGGAAGGTTCTATCTGGCCTGCGAATAAAATTTTAATTTGTCGGTCCGAGGCAAATTAAAAGAATTATATATTTATATATTATACATCCATCTCCTTTTCTACTTTGCTTAAATGTTATTCTTTCTATTAAAAAAATTATTATTTTTAATATTATAATTTTTATCTCATTTCCCGAGGTTAAATTCAATACTGTTAGTAAATGAAGAGAAGCTTAAGAATTATGAAGATAGCTTCAAAAAACTGCATTTCGAGTTCAAACGCACATTTCAAAATTTTAGTGCCATTCAAACAGAATTGATTATTTTTACCATGCCTTTCAACGTAAATTGTGAAGCAGTGGGGTCAGATTTGCATGTTGAATGAATTGAGTTGAAATCTAACAATCATCACAAGAAGTTGTTTCTAAATATGCCAAAGTTAGAGTTTTACAAATCATTGTCGAAAGTAAGTTTCCCAAATTTAATATCTCACAGCCAGAAAATCAGTGCTATGTTTGCTTTATGTTATATATGTGAACAAGCGTTTTTAACTATGTACCTTAGAAAGAATTATTTCAGAAGTAGACTAACAGATGAGCATTTAGCCTCGTTCCTTAGAATCAGTACATCTCACTCCGAACCTCAATATAAGGAACTTTTAAAAATGAAATCGCAATTTCCTTCCTCTCATTAACATATTTAAATTGTAATACTTGTATATTGCTTTTAAAATTTTAGAAAAATTTATCTTGGCCCGCTAAACTTTTTTTTTCGATTTTTGGCCAGTGACCGAAAATGTTTGCCCATCCCTGACTTAGATGTTATTTCGCTTAGATGTGTTATTGGAACGTTACATGCGGGAACTACCTGCTTGGACAACTCTTGTGGATGCTACATGGACTAACTGTTCGACGGGAAAGCTTTAATATCATGTAATTTTCTATATGTTTTTACTTAGTATATGTATTAGTCTAAGTGATAACATATCATCTAAGTGATAACAAAAGTAATACATATACTTAGTATATGCATTACTTTTGTTATCACTTAGATGATATTTCGCTTAGATGTGTAATTGGAACGTAACATGCGTGAATTACATGTTTGCTGACTCTTGTGAACACTACATGGACTTGCTGTTTTGCGGTAAAACTTTAATATCGTGAAATTTTCTATAAGTTTTTCCGATACCACTTAAATGATATTTTGCTTAGAAGTATTAATGGAACATTTGCAGAAGGACACAAAATAACAAACCTTTCCAGGGAGGTTAAGCACCCTTTCCCATTCTTTAATTTTGTTCTGTATAACTATTTGTGATCCATACTTAGCAATTGTCCACCAGTGTATGGCCATCCCATTTCATTTTTTTACGTGTGTACTTTTTTAAAACTATTTCTCACTGATATTTTAAATATGCTACTGCTTCTGAAATCCGGCTAAGTAAATTTTGCTTTCTGAGCCGTACTAAGTGATTATCCTACTTTAGAGATTTTTGGTTTCGGTTTGTCGCTCTGTGGTCATATTGTGCACACTTTGGGCTCATTAGAATGAGACCTACAGTTTAAGGTGGATTCTGAACCACTAACAAACATTCATACCACCACCAGAGAAGCCTGCAGTACCAACGGCCAGAGCGCTAGCTAATTGCTCATTAGGTCAATGCAACTTTAGAGAGGACAAGAAAAAAAAAACTTTGTATGCTTTGCAAACGTTTTGTATACAGTGATAAAAGAAAAAAAAACCGGAGAATTATTTTCATTCACTACTTTCTTAATGTAAATAAGTTGAATAAATGTTTAATGTTCTTTGAGATTTTATGTGTCAAAATTATTTAGTAAATACAGTCATTGGTTTGTGCTTATTGCATATATTTCAACTTAGAGAAAGTCGAATAAAAATAATAATTTATTCCGTAAGTTTTTATGCATTAATATAAAATGTTAAGATATTACCATTAATCATATGATTATTTAAACAGATAGTATGGAGATCACGGTATTATAGTGGCATTGAGCTTTTTTTTCCCTATAAAAAAAACCAAATTACTGTTTTAACAGTATATAAACTAAATAAAACATCAATAATTTGGAAAACAAATTTTAATCATCAAAACACATTTTAAAAATGCAGAAATAATAAATTTGAAAACAATTTCCTAATCAGATTTATTATGAAAATCATGAATCACTTGTTGGGGTAATGAAATTAAACTAAAATTGACGAAAAGACTTGAAAAGTCTTTTTGTTTCATCTACGCATTCCATCATCAGAATGTGTCTAGTCCTCGTAATATGTGTATCTATAACTACAGATATATCATAATTTTCCCTCATATTATCTCCTAATACATCAATTTAAAAGTATATAGACACATCAGTTGGACTTAACCATTGTGAATTAATATTTTTTAGTTAAAAAATTCCTTAATTAATTGTTAATTTCAGAAATAATAAATTTTAAAACAATTTCCTAATCATGGGGGCCTGATGGCCGAATGGCTAGCGCTCTGGCGTTCGGTACCACAGGTATCGGGTTCAAATCCCGGCTTTGCCCATGGGTGTTGTAGTGGTTCGGAATCCACTTTAAACCGTAGGTCCCGGTCCTAACAGGATCGTAGAGCGCTGCAGGGACATTGTTACTCCGCGTCCGTGGCTTACCATCAAGTTACACGCGCCTACCGGGTAAGGCAAAGTGAGTAACATCGGTGCAGCCCTTATGGCGAAAGATCGCGGTCTATTTGCCAGCTGCATTAGAAGAAAAAAAATTTCCTAATCATATTTATAATGAAAATCATGAATTTCTTGTTAGAGTAGTCAGACTAATCCAACATTGACGAGAAGACTTGAAGGCTAAAAACTGTCTTTTTATTTTGTCTGCGTATTACATCATCAAAATGTGCCTTGTCCTCGTAAGATGTATATCTATAACTGCATCTAATATTGATGCGTATCTATACATATATCATAATTGTGTGTTATATTACCATCTAATAAATCAATTTAAAAGTATATCTACAGGACATTTCAGTTGAACTAAACCATTATGAATGAATTATTTTCTTTAATTAAATTTTTTTAAATTACTCAAAAAATTTTAATTATCGTTAATTGTTTAACAAAAATTTATTTAAATTTCAGTATAAAAAAGAATGATAAGGTCCAGATAGATCTTCATGTCCAGATAGGCTGCTTGTTTTTCCTGCTACTTTCAAAGAGTAACCAGATCAGCCACATGGATGTGGATAGAGAATTGGTTTTCTAATCAAGGCTGATTGATTAGAAACTCGATAGAAGTTACCAAAACAAAAGTATTCGCGTCATTTCTGGAGTTAAGAAGGATAAATCTATTCGGTTGAATGTATATATATATATATATATATATATATATATATATATAAACATGGCGCATATGATAAATACGTATTCAATACACAAATTCCACAATAATTGAAGCTCCACTTTCAAAATGCTGTAAAAAAAGAAACACTCATCACAATGAGTCATTCAAAAAATTTTTTACAGAATTTTGAAAGTGGGACTTTAATTATAATCACCCTGTATATAAATATACATGTATAAATTGATATTGATGTATATATATTATATAATATGAATTCAACTATATATTGTCTGTGCAAATTACATAATGACAACCTTGATTTGCTTTTTCAAAATTGCGATGTAACAATGTAGGATAATTGTAGCATGTTCCTCTAATGCACCTTGGCTAAAGCTGCATCTGCTAGATCCTTTGCAATTATAGTGGCAAATAATCAAGTTGAAAGTTACCGAAGCTTGGAAAAAACAAATTTTATGTAATAGAGTGAGAATTGTTATTCTCATTAATTTAGATACTTTTCATAATGATAAAAACCAAAAAAATTCGTTTTTCAAAATGAATAGTAATACTTAATTATTTTAATGAATCAATTAAAGTTAAAGTAGCTTAATGAATTGCAAATATAAATTAAACTTATTAAATTAAATCAAGGGTCTTAAAATATTTCGTATTATTTAAAATATTTTGTCTCATTTTTCAAATGTATGCGTTAGTTAAATTAATTAACTAATATTATTTTAAGATTAAATTAACTAATCCTAAAAGAGAAAGTTTTCAAAAAATATTATATGTCTTTTAAAAGGAAACAGGTATTCAATTATAATAATACTTTAACATATTTTATTTTTCTACTAATTTTCAAATGTGCTATTATCATTTTTTAAAAAAATTGAATAATTCTTAGTTGTGTAATAATGATTGTAAAAGTATTAGATTTTTTTTCAAACATGTTGTAATACAATTATTAAGTTTCAATTGCATTTAATATATTTAACTAGAATTATTTTCAAATTTTATCTACATTTTTTATTTATACTAAAAGAAACATTGGATAACAAACATTGACTTACTTTATAAAACTTTACTTTAAATTCTAAAGACACATTATAATTTACATTAATATTTTTATATTATAAATGAAATAATTGATATTAATACATTTATGTTAATTGTTAGTATATTTAATCATTTAGTTGCTATATATAAGTAAAAGAATAATCTTACGACTAAAGATTAGGATCAAATTCTTATTATTTAAAAATAGTAAAGTTTAATATTTATAACTTTCTCTATTTTTTTGAAAAATAATTAATTATATGCTTCAATGTATCTAATTAAAATTATTCATATCGTTATAACCTATATATGTTATTCATAATTGCTGCATTTTTCTGCTGATGTTTTAATCAAATTAAAAGCAATTCAGTTTTAGTGCACACTATCATAGCTATTCATAAAACAAAATTAATGTTGTGAGTTCTGTATAATTGAAGGTGAGACGATAGTTCCTATAAACATATTTTTGTGTTTTAGAGTTTCAACGTTGTGGTGACCCACACATAATAATGTAAGTATCACAAATGTCTTTTTTCTTATACTATAGCAACCTGTATTCTTCTTTACTCTACATTCAATAGCTCTGGAGACAATCAACCTAAAGTGAAATTTCTCTTACTCTTGAACGACAGTGTACTGTTATAAAACTGGCATGTTTTAACTTTGTATTTTTGACATTTTTTTGACTTAGCAAAACATAAACACATAATAGAAAATCATATAATTTCAATAAGGAATAGTACAATTATGCAATAGTACAATTTTCTAATATATAAAAAAAGATTAATTAATATGATATCTATTAAAAACCTTTGACCCCAAATAAATCCTTGACAATATTACATTAACCATTTATCAATGTCAAAATATTATAGATACTTTTATTATTTCAATACCAAATATATTGATGAATGGGCTTGTAGATATACTTTTATGAAACGAAATATTTATGTGTTTAATGGTGAGCTTATCTAGCATTATGCTTGTGGCTTAGGGTTTCTTTTTGTTAATGATTTGATCAGGCATAAATGTATTACTATTCTTTTCTATTGGCGAACACTTTGGCCTGGTCTTTCGCTATTAGTTATGCATGTGGACATTCGTTATTAGAGAGTAGACTCAGCTTTACCCACTTTAACAAGAAAGGAATTGCTACACAAGCATTTTATTTGCCCATATATATATATATATATATTGCCCCAACATATATTTTGCACCTTGTGTTTGAATACACTACACCAGGGATGGGGAAACTTTTTCGGTCGCGGGCCAAAGATCGAAAAAAAAAAGTTGGGGGGGGCAAGATAAATTTTTCTGAAATTATAAAAATAATATACAAGTATTACAATTTAAATATGTTAGTGAGATGAATGAAATTGCATTTTTTGACAAATTTCATTTCATTTTTATAAGTTCCTTATATTGAGATTCGAAGTGAGATGTACTGATTCTAAGGAACCAGGCTAAATGCTCATCTGTTAGTCTACTTCTGAAATAATTCTTTATAAGGTTCATAGTTGAAAACACTTGTGTCACATATATAAGATGAAGCAAACATAGCACTGATTTTATGGGCTTTCAAACTATATATTTCTTTTAATTTGCCTCCTACCAGCAAATTAAAATTCTATCCGCGAGCCGTAGTTTGCCCATCCCTGCACTAGACACTGGTGGCATCAATAGGTTTGTCCAAAAATCAAAAAGGACACTCAATCCTACTCATTAATTCTTTCAGGTCAGTTTTTCTTTTAAGATTTTGAAATATTTTATAAAAAATAGATGTGAATTCATCTCATTAGAATTATCAAAATGTGATTTTATACCAATTGCTCAATAGCTATTTAATAATTAAAATGTTCCTGTATCTCTTTCCGTTTTGACTTTTCAAGGGCCTAATTCTAATCAACATTTTTTTTAACGAAAATGAATGTGATTAAATGCATCCGAAAAAAGGTTTAAAATAAGATAACAGAAATTGATTGTTCTATAATAATAGAATATATCGTGTATATATATCGTACTCTTTTTAACCTTTTTAAATGACGTTAAAATATTGATAGAATTTATGATTGTAATCATATAATGTTTATTAAGTTTTAATTTAAGAGTTTTTTAATAGAAATTTGTGGTTCTTTTATCTGTTGATCATTTAATATCATTTATAAAATATATTTTATAATTTGATTAAAATATTTTAATTGCCATTCCATAAAATAATTTAATTACTTTTTTTATATTATAAAATTTTATCAAATTAATAATGATTGCATTCACATTGAAAAATAAAATGAACATTTTTTACTGTTATCAAAACCATTATATTATACGTTTATGATTTGTCTGTGAAATATTTTAATGGATTTGCTTAATAAAGCATTTTATATAAAAATTAACATAACTTAAAAATACATCTTATAGAATTGCATAGTAATACTTGTGCAATTTTAAAAAAGGATATTTAAACAAGTTATCAAACATAATTAACAGAAATAAGGGACATATCTTTAAAATGTTATTTGCAATAATTAATAACTGCGTATTTTTAATAATTATAAATGAATTAAATAGCTCTTAAAATTAATTACATATATTTGCTTCTCATTAATAACGAATATTACAATTTACAAAAATTGCTGATTACGAGTAACAAACCAAAAGAACTGATATCGAAATTCGTTAACTTTTAATTACATGGAGAGTAAGAATATTTTATATCGATCTTTTCTTCCTCTCAATTTTAATGTGTTTTAATAATTCTCGCCAAATCCTCTGAAAAAGGACTGAAGAGATCAGAAAGGAGATTTCAAGCATATGTTAATTATCTGTTTGCTTTTTAGTTTGAAAGTCATATTTCAAAAAGACATGAAATAGAAAATAAACCATAGAACAACTGTATTTTCCACTGGCAGCCCGACATTTTAATTCTAAAAATAGTTTTTATGGTCTTTTAAATTAAATAATTTGAACTAAGTAAAATACTCATATGGATCAATGGAATTATTCTTTTAAACTTAAATATATTCCAATTTCAAGATTCAGTGACAACATGTACATCTAACATACAGGAAAGTTCAGATTCTAATTCAATGATAATACTTGTTGTAATCAGCGTTTTCAGAAACAAGAAGTAATTATCCCTTAAACTTTTCCAGGTAATGTCCTCCTCTCTTCAGGAGTGTTCGTGGCATACATAAATAGAGCGTGAAACCCATTAATACTCAATAAAACAAGTAATATAAAAAAAAATTTAAAGTCAATTCCTACTTTTTTTTCACTCTATTGCAGAAAGTCCTTTATAAATAATTTTGATTCATTTTTTAAAATTTATCTGGCGTCATCTATTAGTAGATATATGCAACTTAAATCTAAAAAAAAAACTAAAATTACTTAATTAAATTTAATTAATGAATTAATGAATTGAAAAAACTGTATTAACATCCAGTGTCATCCACTACAAATTCAAAAAAAAAATGCATTTGAACTTGAGTGAGTGAATAAAAAGTATTTTATGAACGATTGAAAATTTGAACAAGATATATATAGGGAGAGTGTGAGCTAATAGAAGGAATTGAAAAAATGTTTGTTTGTTGTTGTTTCTTATCCCACTTGGCTGGCCAAGCCCACGAGCTCATATGGACCCATGATTGAAGGGGAAGGAAGCAGCTTCTGTTGTGATGGAGCACCCGTAGATAGAAGCCTGACTTTTGCTCCGTGACGCTCTTACAGTCATAGGAGACCGGGACCTACGGCTTAAAGTGGATTCCGAACCACTACAAACATCCATGGCACCGCCGGGATTCGAACCCGAAACCTGTGGCACCGAGCGCCAGAGCGCTAGACACTCGGCCATTCACGTCCCAAATTTGCCAACGGCACGCAGTGTTCCCAGGTGGTCACCCACCCAAGTACTGACCGCGCCCAATGATGCTTAACTTCGGTGATCTAACGAGAACCGGTATATTCAGCATGGTACGGCCGTTGGCATTGAAAAAATGTAATTGCATATGCATGGTACAAACCAAAGGAGTATTAGTATCATCATAGAAGTATTAATCAGCAGCAAAGGTGTATTAGTCAGGTATCATATATGAAAAAATGTAATTGCATATATGATACATGACTAATACACCTTTGCTGCTGATTAATACTTCTATGATGATACTAATACTCCTTTGGTTTGTACCATGCATATGTCTTTCGTTAGAAGTAACTTCATACATTGAATACCCATTTAATGTTAATGATTAAAATATCTAATTTTATAGACATAAGAATGTGATCTTCTTAAAGTTTGATGACAATTCCTATATTATTTTGGACAGCCTAGCATTATTTATTTTTTATGAGTTAAAAATAAAATTATTCAATTCTTTCTCTTAGCTCACACTCTCCCTATATATCTCTTGTTCAAATTTTCAACCGTTCATAAAGTACTTTTTATTCATCCACTCAACTTCAAATACATTTTTTTTTAACTTGTAGTGGATGACACTGGATCTTAATATAGTTTTTTTTCAAATATTAATTCATTGATTAAATATCATTAATTAATTGTGTGTTTTTTTAAATTTAAGTTGAATTTATCTACCAATAGATGGCGCCAGATAAACTTAAAAGAATGAATAAAAATTATTTATCAAGGACTTTCTGCAATATAGTAAAAAAAAAAAGTAGGAATAGACTTTAATTTTTTTTTCTTTATATTACTTGTTTTTATTTTTACCACAGATACTACATAACTATGGCAAGAGTTGCGTAATTCTACACAATTTTCATATGGTGGCAAAAAATTGTTTTGATTCTGTAGAGTGAAACATCTCGTAAAAATTAGGTAAAATCCTTGAGGTTAAGAAAAAAATACTTTTCATTCTTTTTTATAAAACTTTTTTTATAAAAATTAATAAAAAAAGATAAAATATACAAGCGACAAAATTATCGTGAAATATAAGAAAATACTCCAAATAATTTTAAATAATGCATAGAATCATTCAATGTTTTTTAGTTAGCAGAAAGAGTATTTTTTAAATAATTTGCATATAAATGTTTTAATAAGTTTCATTCAAAAATATAATAAACTGAATATTTATGCCAGTTACATTCGGTAATGCATATTGAAATGACATGATTAGTATTTCTTTTAGATAAGGTACTAATTGTTATGACTATAATTTTGGTAGAAATAATCAAATAATACTATTTTTCTTAAAGCTAAAAAGAATGCATTTAAAGATTTTATTTTTGTCTTAGCTAAAATAGGTATACCTTTCAAATTATAAATTTTTTTTACACATATATATAAAACGTTAGCATATTTAATATTTGCATAAATAAATAATTTATTCAGGGTAAAAATGAATCGAGATTTATGTTAAAATGATTTTTATTGCCGCTGAGACTTTACTTGATAATGATAAACTATCACAGTGCTTTTTATAACAATCATTAAGCGCCCAACATTAATTCGGCGAATTTAGTTATATCAATTGTTTAATTAAAATATTCAGATAAATAGCTAGTTGAAATCTATAATTTACCAAATTGTGAGAGAGGATATATTTAATTGATTGAACTGTAAATCTATCTTTATCGAATATATGTATGTTTATGAGAAAAGAAAATATAGTTTTATTTATATTTGCATAAAAAATTCCCTTCAAACCCTCTCCATCTTTAATGAGAAGGAAAATTACGTCACGTAAATATTTATAATAAGACAAATAATATTTATAAATATTTATTAATATTAAATAATTTAATAATAATGACGCCTTTATTTCATTTTTAACATTGTATTTCCCATTTCTGCATTATAACAAAGAATAATTGAAAAGTTATTAATGGAAAAAGACTATTTGACATATAATAATTTTATAAAATATGTTCAAATATTATATATAATGTATATATGTATACAGCAAATAATACTGAATAAACTGACTGATTGACTCACTTTATGAGGCATTAAAAAAGGAGTATATAATTTTCAAAAAAAAGTTAGAAACGATCTGGAATTTTCGTTACAAAATCTGAAAACAAGTAATATTAAAAAAAATGTTTTTTAAAGTCAATTCCTCTTTTTTTCACTTTATTGCAGAAAGTCCTTCATAAATAATTTTCGTTCATTTTTTTAAGTTTATCTGGCGCCATCTATTGGTAGATCTATGCAACTTAAATCTAAAAAAAAATTAAAATTAATTAATTAAATTTAATTACTGAATTGATGTTTGAAAAAAAACTGTATTAACATCCAGTGTCCTCCACTACAAGTTCAAAAAAAATGTATTTGAACTTGAGGGAATGAATAAAAAGTATTTTATGAACGATTGAAAATTGAACAAGATATATATAGGGAGAGTGTGAGCTAATAGAAGGAATTGAAAAAAATGTCTCGATTATCTGTAATAAAGGGGACAACTAAACCGGAAGTACGAGTTCCCTGTCACCAAATATCACAGTCACTTCCTTCAGCAACAACAAGACACGACGATGATTGTGGTAGAGTGCAAAAGTGTGTCTCATATCAACCATTCTGTTGCTTAATGAGCTTTTCCGCCACCACTGGCTAATACATGCAGTCAAGGTTAAATACCTACAACATCAGTTACCATTATTCATCTTCATTATCTTCATCATCCGTTATCTTATCATTCTCCCTTCTACACATGTACAGACTAATAGGCTAATTCTGGAATATATACAAATATATATTGTATATGATTCCCGGTTTATTTCCTACTTAATGCTATTCTGCTTTATTCATTGTCTTAAAACTATTTTAAAATATTAATTTGAACTAGTATTTTTATTGTATGCCTCTTATAATTATAGTAGATATAACTCATAAAAAATTTTTAAAAAAATTTGTATTCATACTTTGTATACATATATATATACGTGTAAATATATACAAAAGGTGATTATAATTAAAGTCCCACTTTCAAAATGCTGTAAAAAAACCACTATTCACAATGAGTTCAAATTTAGACTGAAAATATTTGAAGAAGGGGGAAACAACACGGCATAAAAAAAATCCGAAGTGTATTAATAGATGGCTCTATAAGCTGCATACAGAAAGTGAATTCGGCTGCCAGTAATATTTTGAATCGAAATGACAATGTATTTGGTATCAGCTGCACATTAAACCAACTGTAGTGTTCAATGTGCTGGATTGTTTCGGTGTTTTGAAGGGAAAAATGACTTCTAAGTCCTTCAACAATTGTGACACTGTTAGTGGAAAGCCCATCCACCACGACACAGGTCATACCAAACTGGATGGGAAAAATCAGTGAACTTTTTGGAACTTTTTTTGATGTCATGCTGTTTCCCCCTTCTTCAAGTATCTTCAGTTCAAATTTGAACTCATCGTGATGAGTGGTTCTTTTTTAACAGCATTTTGAAAGTGGGACTTTAATTATAATCTTTCTGTATATATATACTACACTCGTAGAGTAGATAATCACACACCAAAATAATGTTATATAGCAACATAAGTATGATATATAAATCCACATACAAAATTTCCATGGCAAAAAAAGATCAAAAGAAAATATTTATAATGCAACTGTAGAAAAAAATGCAAATCTACTCTAATTCATTATGTATAATATTTTTAAAATTAGTTAATTACATTAAAATATATCATTGCTAGTTAGAACTATACGATTATTCTAAAACTATACTGAAGTGAATATAGTTCATGTCACTCCATTGAAAAAGCGTAATTTATAAAATTATTTTAATCATAAAGCATACTGAATTCCTGAAATTTACGCTTGAGAATTTTAAGCTATTCGCAATCACCGAATGTGAAAATCAGACATACCAGCTTATACCAGTCGTAACATTACTGTGCATAAAACTCGCAACTAGTCATTTGAATTCAAAATAGCAAGTGTCAAATGTATCTCCTAAATTTCTAATATAATGCTTTGCAATAGACTGGATTGGAATTCAAAATTAGTTTCTATATTAAAAATGCACAGACATTCTAATCTTTTTTTTTGTACTCTAACATATTTCTGCGTCCAGAAAAATTGATTTTAGAAATTGGTTAGAAGATTTAGCATTTGAATTCATGCAGTTTTTTAATTCAAAATATAATATGTTTTTCGTTCCTCTTGATTGATCATATTTCTAATAGTTTCTGTTTATTTATAGTTAGTTTAATCTAGCACAGGATACACTAAACTGTCTGGTTTGGTTTAGTTTATCGCTAAACGGTCATCTTGTGCACAAGAGGGCTAAACAGACCGGGGCTTAATGTTTCAAGTGGATTCCGAACCACTAACAAACATCTATGCCTCTTCCAGGATTCGAGCCTGAAGCTTGTGATACCAAAGGCAGAGTGCTAGCAGTTGGCCATCAGGCAGTTATTAGAATGTCTGAGATGTAGCAAATTTAACGTTACACAATATGCATCATAGGAAGCCTGCTATACTACTTCCACATTTAACCACTTTAGATAAATTAGTTTACATTAATGTATCTGCCACATTAATTTCTTTTTCAATTCCCTCTATTAGCTCACACTCTCCCTATATATATCTTGTTCAAATTTCCAATCGTTCATAAAATACTTTTCATTCATCCACTCAAGTTCAAATACATTTTTTAAACTTGTAGTGGATGACACTCGATGTTAATACAGTTTTTCCAAATATTAATTCAGTGATTAAATTTAATTCATTAATTTTAGTTTTTTTTATATTTAAGTTGCATATATCTACCAATAGATGGCGCCATATAAACTTAAAAAATGAATAAAAATTATTTATAAAGGACTTTTCTGCAATTGAGTGAAGAAAAAGTAGGAATTGACTTTAAAAGTTTTTTTTTATATTACTTGTTTTTATTTCAAATTACTAGTTGAACTATTCTGATTGCAAACTATTATGTGATGCAGATTGTAAATTATCTAGTCATCTAAAATTATCAAGTAAACGATCTATATTAGTTTATATAGTAAATAATACTTATGTACATATATTATTGGTTTATTTCAATTTTTTATTTTATTTCATGTTTTTTTAGTGTGTAGTCCATTCAGCAACCACATGTTGGGTGAAAAGCTGGCACTCTATTTAGTGTTCTAGGCTAAAACACTCGTACCGATTCAATGGCACGCAGTGAAGAATTGTCACGCCTTCTTTCTTACCGGGAACATCTTGAGTGGTAATGACTTCGTTGCGTTGTGGTTATTTGGTAGTGAAAGTAAGTGTGTGTGCCTGAATGGTTGAGTAGTTTGCGCTCTGGCGCTCGGTACCACAGGTTTCGGGTTCGAGTCCCGGCGGTGCCGTGGATGTTTTTAGTGGTTCTGAATCCACTTTAAGCCGTAAGTCCCGGTCTCCTATGACTGTAAGAGCATCGCGGAGCAAAAGTCAGACCTCTACCTACGGGTGCTCCATCACAACAGAAACTGCCCCCTTTCCCTCCATCCATGAGTAGATCACTCGTGGGATGCCCGTCCCGCACTGCAGGACATTGAGGATTAGACACACAAACAGAAAAGTAAGTGTTCACTTAAAACTTTATGCATTTGTTGTATATTTCACTTTTGGATATGGACATAGTTATACTTTGAAATATCCTCGTAACTTATATTTTTCAATTGTTCATTTCTTTACACTTTTGTAACGTTAAAGTGGCCAAAGAAATAAATTGGCGGAATGGGACAGAAATGTTCTCTCGACATTTCAAGAGATTTTATGCGAAAAAGAAATTTCAGATAAACACATAACAGTGATGACCATTTGAGTTAAGTAAATGCGACACATTAACAAGAAATGGGCTAAGTGTATTTGTATACAAATGATTCTACACTCAATGACTTTTCTTATTTGCTTCATTAAATTTTGCATTTATATAATCATTTGTATTAAAATGCACTTAACCATTTCTTGACAATATTTCGCATTTAGCTTTCTCAAAAGTTCATATTTGTATAAAAAGGCATTTAACCATATCTTATATAAAAATTTATTTAACCATATGATTTATATGTATAACCATTTATATAAAATGCATTTAACCTATTTCACGACAAGTTTTTTCATTTACTTATCTCAAATGGTCATATAAGTAAATGAAAAAAATTGTCGAGAAATAGGTTAAATGCATTTTATACAAATGATTATGCATTTAGAATCATTTGAGTAAAGAAAATTAAAAACAATGTCAAGAAATGGCTTAAATGCATTTTTATACAAATAATTATACATCTATGCCCATTTGAGTAAAGAAAATTAAAAACATTGTCAAGAAATGATTTAAATCCATTTTTATGCAAATGATTATACAAATATGACCTTCTGAGAAAGGTAAATGCGAAACATTGTCAAGAAATGGTTAAGTGCAATTTAATACAAATGATTATAAAAATGCAAAATTCAATGAAACAAATGAGAAAAGTCATTGAGTATCAGTTAAAAACTATACACAACATTTGTACTTATTAAATAAGTATTTTAAAAAAAGTGGCAAAAGATTTAAAAGAAAATAAGTATTTTAAAAAGTGGTTAACCATTCTATTGCTAAATACTTCTAAATGAAGTGATAAAACTGCGAAAATTCTACATCGAATTTCTTTTTTACCTTATTTTCTTTTGTTGCTTTTTTACTAGACGGGACGTACAATGAAAAGTCCATAAAAAGGAACATCCGAATGTTCTTTTTATACCTTCGCACAGACCGCAAGAATGGGTTTATGGAGAGTTTAGACACACACTCGATTTGGAACAATACGGTTCAGTCCAAAAATGTTTCGGATTTCGTTTTATATTGTTGTTTAAAAAGGGTGAAATGCTTTTGAAAAATCCTCTGCAAACAAGATAAAAATAAAACATCTTTGTTTCTGCGTTACTTCTTCTTTCAAGGAAAAGCATAGTTTTAAAAGAAATGCATGTTTCTATTCAGTTGCAAAGTAAATATTTCACAATGTATGTTTTGGAAGGATTACATTTAAAAGTTTTCAGTAATTTGCACTTCAAAAATTCTCCAGGGAAATCTTATGCAATCATAAAAATGTAACAAAGCATTAAAATGAAGAAGATTTGCGTAACTTGATGATTTTATGCAAGGTGATTTAAAGTAACGTTCCCAAAATGAAAGAGTAATTTAAGTGTACGAAAACAAACAAATTTCTCAAATGAACAAATAGTTTTAAAAGTCTTCTGGAGGCACTTGAAATCTTTTGCTATTATACGTATTATTAAGACAATAAACAACACTCAAACAACAACATTTTGTTTATATTATTCAACAGAAATTGCTCGTGTAAGAACAATAGATTCAAAGTGTTTTCAAGCACATGCATTTATTTTGCGAAATCATCAGCTTAAAGTGGAAAATACTAAAATATCAAACACTCATCTGTTTCTATATCATCATCTTCAACATTCATCTATCTTTAAGGTACACGAACACCTTCGGAGAAATATTTTTGAAATTACTAAAATATTTTATCTTTGCACACATTTTTGGATTGAATACAGCTAAAAACTTAGAATATCACAGAAAAAAATTTAATAATTATTATTTTTTTAATTTTATAGGCTAAAATAAGGGTAAAATTGACCAAAAATTGATACTGTTACAAAACATGATAACTCAAAATAAAATTAATATTTTTTAAATTTCTAAGTTTGTATGTGTTTGTACTAACATTCTACAGGGAATAGACCTCTGGTAAATTTATATCTTTATTATTTATTATTTTGTATGGCTTTAAATGTTGTCGACACAAAATTCTTCCAAAATTTGTATGTATTTTCAAGTTTAACAATTAAAATAAAAAATATTTATGTAGCTAGAATCTTTTCCAAGGTCTATTCCCTGTAAACACTTATGATAAATATTTATACTAATTTTTGTGGCATTTGGATCAAAATTAATTCAGTTATGGTGTTTCACGTGGAAACAAAAAGCATAAAAACACATTTTGAGTTATAGCACAAAACAACTTTTAAATGTAAATAAATTTTTTAAATACAATTGTATATCTTAGAATCCTCCTGTTTTATAAGTGTCACCCTCTTTGTCATTAAATAAGACTGTTTTTTTCTTTCTGAGGGCTCTCAAAATTTTTCTGCGCTTCTTTACATAAGGTGTTGATAGCCGCTTAGATTCTTGAATTCTGATGTTATCAAGATGTTTGTAGCCTTTTAACATAAAAAATCCAGGATTTTCTATGTTTAGCTTTTCAAACACCTTTAGGCAGCCCATATATCCCTCATTAAATTGAATTGCTGCATCATAGGCTCCTATTTTAACAGTTTTCAACCAAACAAAAACTTCTTTTGGCAATCTTCGCCATAAAGTACCATTAAAGCTTTAATTTGCATTTTGTGTTTTACCGTGCAGACATTTTTGCAAAAGATCTCTTGAGCATAACTCTAAATACACTGGCTTGATTATATTCAGAATATTATTTGGCAGGCCAGTGTATTTTTCACTGATGGTTTTCCCATTTGCCATAGCTTGCCTTGCTGATAAAAACACCAACTTTCTTTCCCAATGGGACACTGGCCATGCATGGATTTGTTTTTGTTCGATGCACAATGGAATAATGCAGATATTACACTTTGCTGCATATTTTTTAAATTGCCTGTATTGCTACGTATTGCAATGCCATAGTAATTTTGAAGTTTATCAATAAAGGCATCTGTCAATTTAACTTTACCAGATAAACCTCTAGTTTTTGATTTTAATTTACGTAGTCTTAACTCTACTCTTTTTTGTATGTGGCCAATACATTCTAATTTACATACACTGTTTATTCCATAAATGTTTTGCACCGACAAAAACCCTTTGGAATCACCATCTCCATAATAAGTTGTGTATTTTAGTTGTCGAGATTTCACCGACCTTGAAAATATTCGATGAGCTCCAACAGATTCCATTTTGGCAGAACAGCCTTCATAGTTGCATTGGCATATATGATCTGCTTTTAAAGCAACATATTCAGCATTCTTATGCATTTTTTGTAGTACGAGTTTTTGTAGGGACAGTACGAAGACATAACTTCCAAGTCTAATACTTTTCCAGTATCAATGGAAAGTACAGCGACACATCCCTTTATGTCCGTATGTCCTCTACGTTGCCATGTTCCATCTACAGAAATACCACATACATCTAGGTTAAAAGTTTCTGCAACTTCCTTAGCTGCATTGCACATAGAATCTTCTGCTACATCTGTCACAACTTTCAAAAGTCTATGCTCGTGCTTTTTATAACCTGATTTTGAAAGTGCTGGCAAATTCAGTATTGCACAAAACTTATAAGCTGAAGAAAAACCTTTGCCTATTTGCCTCATGCCATAGACAAATCTTGCATTTACTTCAGGAACATTTAGTGTTTTCTGGGTTGAAGAAAATCCTTTTAAAAAATCACACTTACCACACTTCAAAGTGAAGTGGGAGCACAGTCCATATTTTGAATCTTCAAATAAGCAAATGTCATTATTATAGCATTTGGTACATGACAGTTCAGAAAAGACATTACTTAAATGTTTCAATGTCAATAATTCTGATCCCAACTAATGAATTTGAAACAGATTCTTGCTGGTTGAAACCATAAGATTTCAAATTCTCTGAAAGTTTTGATTCACTTATGGTACTTGTACCATTACTCACATTAGCATTGTTTTTACATTTTTTATTAAATTGATTACCATAAAACTGTCGTTTCCTTCTTCGAGAAGTGTTTTTTATCATTTTTAATACAAAAATAGTGTTGATTCAGCAATAAAACACGATAAACAGATGGATTGGAAATAGTGATGAAAAGAATCGTTACAAAGTAAACAACACAAAAGAAACTAAATTTGTTGCCAGATAATTAAACAAATGTAGTGTTGCCAGATATTTTTGATATTTTAAAACATTTGAATTGTATTTATTTCTTATTATTTTCATTTGAAAAAATTTTAACGCTCATAATAAGCGAAAAATAAATGTAAACAAACCAGTCAAACTAGTTTCGGTTTCAGAAAAGTTACTTCCGGTTTCAAAAATGTGACAGTCAGCACAATTTAAATAGCCATAACTTTGCTTCTATAAAAGATAGAAACAAAATTTAAACGCATTTAGAAAGATAAGGAATCAGACTTTAAAATGATATAAAAAACGAAAAATCGAAATTTCATCGAAAATCGAGTTTTAAAGGTGTTCGTGTACCACGGTACATTCATCTGTAGCAGTCACATGGCGCATAAATACATCACTCTCCAGATTTGCAACATTCACCTGAATGTTTGCCTACCCCAAGTGGCTGCAGGTTGAAATCAAATAACTCACCCCTTTATATTCCTTTAAAGCCTGAATGATCAAGTGGCTAGCGCTCTGGTGCTCGGTACCACAGGTTTCGAGTTCGAGTCTCGGAGGTGCCATGGATGTTTTGTAGTGGTTCGGAATCCACCTTAAGCCGTAGTTCCCGGTCTCATATGACTGTATGACTGTCACGGTGCAAAAGCCAGACTTCTACCTACGGGTGCTCCATCACAACAGAAGCTGCCCCCTTTCCCCCCATCCATGAGTAGATCACTCATGGGATGTCCGTCCAGCACTGCAGGACGTTGAGGATTAGTCACAAACAATATTCCTTTAAGAGCATTCCTCCAGTTGTCTTTCAAAGACCTTAAATCCTTTAATGTGTGACAAAATTTGCCCTCATACCAAGAGGGCATTGCAAACAGATATATGGATTCGTATGCGTTGCGATTTGAACCATGCAAACTGAAATAAACAGGTATAGAGTGTATAAGTGCTGCGCTGAAGTATAACCGTGGCTTAAGTTTAAGATGCATATCAGCAAGTTCGGGATAAGAGAAACATTAAATATTACCCATGAGGCATCCATTGATATATTGAAGCCGGTTGGTTTTTTTCATCTCACGCACTCATGAGAACGCACTGTAGATATTTCTTACAGAGATTGAGAAGTTAGGTTCGTAATATTCGTGTATTTCCTTACATTTTATTCATCTTTTTCAATTCCTTCTATTAGCTTACACTCCCTATATATATATCTTGTTCAAATGTTCAATCGTTCATAAAACACTTTTTATATATCTACTCAAGTCAAATACATTTTTTTTAAACTTGTAGTGGATGACACTGGATGTTAATACAGTTTTTTTCAACATTTAATTCAGTAATTAAATTGAATTAATTAATTTTATTTCTTTTTAGATTTGAGTTTCATATATCTACCGATAGATGGCGCCAGACAAACTTAAAAATGGAATGACAATTATTTATAAAGGACTTTCTGCAATAGAGTGAAAAAAAAGTAAGAATGGACTTTAAAAATTTTTTTTTTTAATATTACTTATTTTTGTTGTTGCTGTTTTGCCGGCTTCTATTCGTATTGCTAAAGTATTTTTGATGTTAGTCACAAGTTAGAGCAAAGAATAAACAAGTTTCAATAAAAAAACAATCTTTTCCCCTATCCTGTGATGCATAATATAACTTCTGATGGGAAATAACGGTTTGATCCTCGTCGTTATTTATTTGTAATTGTTTTAACTAGCATAATAAAGTTAAACAGTACAATAATTTTATCCACCGGTAAGGAACCATGCATTAAGAAGAAATGTCCGCCTAAATTAGTAGTGGGATCAGAGATAGGGTATCATGTGCTATTTTTTTATCATAATGATAACTATGTTTGTGATGGAAAAATCAATGTGGCAATATCCCAACTGTGAGAATAGAATAGTAGTAGTAAATGTAAAAGTAGTTAAAAAAACTGTATTTTAATATTCGAATTCCATTTTGGTTAATAATAACACCAAACTAATACCCTGGCACTACACTTCCACGTTTTACCATAACCGTCTGCCTATTGGCAGATTACGAAACAGGAGATGCTTTCTTTTTATATTGTAGGGTTGTCCGCCCTATGTCCAAAGATCTGCAGTCATATTAGACTGGGACTTGCGGTTTAAAATGGATTCATATATTATGTACAAAATGTATTTGTATAGATACAAGCATCTATGGCACGGCCGAAACCTGTGGCATCGAGCACCACAGTGCTAGGTACTCAGCCATCAGACACTAAATGATCACAGATTTAAAATAATTCTTCATCAGTGCGTGCTATACTATGTTTTTATTTTTTATTTTTTATTTTACTTAAACATTTTTAGTGGTGATTCTTTAATTAATAATAATAATAAATTTTATTCATTTTTGTTAAAAACTAGTTTCGGGCGGCTACTGAGTTTTTTGGCTAATGAAAATCACAGTAGTAATAGTTTGACATCCACAATCTGTGAAACAAATATTAAAATCTTCGCTAAATTGAATGTTTAGTTTCAATTTAAATATAACGAAAATGTACTGCTAGCGAAAGGTTGCAAAATCTTAACTTTTATGTAACTACGGCAAAATATCATCGCATTAAAGAAAAAAATACTATTACTTGTTTAGAAATAAATATTATAGAATGTCATTTTATTCTTCTTCTCTAACTGTGTCTCTAGGGTTTACAACCAGTTATATAGAAATCGATACAATAAAAAAGAAACAATCAGTACCTGATACATAAAGAATATATCATATGTACCAGTTACATAGATACCAATCTTATTTTGTTAATGAAAAATATAAAAGTATTTTTTTTATTTCAACAAAGAATTTTACTTTATGGCTGACGTTAAATAAAATGAATTACGTAATTTTGAAAATTTAATTTGTAAAAATATCCTCGATATCTATTTAATGGTATTTATTTGCGATAAGTACTGATATATCAAATTTAATAAATGCCTTAAATGTTTTCAGTAGTAGGAGAAAAGTAAAACCTCCAACATCGTTTATCGAAGGGGATAGACGCAATAAACGAATAGGCCAGATTGACCTTCTCATTAACTTTAGGCTAATTATAGGCGATTGGCATTCAATTAACTTTAGACCAATTATAAACCATATTTATCTTCAACTAATTTTATTCTTTAACTATAACTTTAGGCCCATTATAAGGCACATTGGCCTTCAATTTAGGCCAATTTTACGCAAGATTGACTTTCAATTAACTTTAGGCCAGTTATAGGCCAGACTGACCTTCAATTAACTTTAGGCCAATTATTGGTCAGATTGGCATTTGATTTGGCATGAAAGAACTTTTGCATGACCCCCTAAGAAGATACTCGTCAAAATTGCCAGTGAAGGTGCAGTTTACAAGGTCCCCTGTATAACGTTGTATCTGCTACATCCTTGCGTTTCTTAGGAGGAAGGACTTCAAAACAATATAGTTATTCTGTAACTAAAAGCAGCTTTAGGCCAATTATATGTCAGATTGGCCTTTGATTTGGCATCAAATAACTTTTACATAATTCCTATGGAGGCATTCAGTCAAAATTGCCAGTGAAGGTGAAGTTTACAAGGTCCCCTGTATAACGTTTTATTCGCTACATATCTGCATTTATTGGGAGGAAAGGCATCAAAACAATGTATTCTGTAATTAAAAGCAACTTTTTATCTTTCCACATTCTAATTCATGACATCTTGTCAGAAGGACATCTAATAACTTGAGTTGGCAACCGTTGCATCCATACCAACTCGGTACCACGACAGCGTGGCACATCAAAAACACATTAATGTTCTATATTTAGCGTTGCCCTAGTTACGCATTAATCTCACATTAAAGGTTGAACTTGATCGACACAATTTTGGCTACTCGAGATTTAGAATATCATTATCTCTCGCTGCAGAATTCTCATCTTCACGTCAGAAAGGAGCGTAAGTTATTGGACTATGATTAAAGCATTTGTGCTTGTTAGGAACCTCCGAAGCCTATTATCTCACTTCTCAGCATGCCAATAAAGTGTTAATTAAATCTCCAAAGTGAAGCCCAGACTTGCGTGGAGACTGGTTTAAAATAAACCAGTGTAGAGTGAAAGAGTATATCACAAGAGTGTATAACGAAAGAATCCACTTCTCAAAAGGTGTTCTTAAAAGCAACTAGTTTGCCCATTATTTAAGAAATCCTTGGGAATTGTTTTTATTTTATTAAATGGTGCTGGGATTAGTGTTTAACGAAAAAAATCCATGTATTACTTTTAATAAATGGATTTTTTTCGTTGAACGCTTCAAAACACCTTTCTGTTTTGAAATTTTAACACAAGTAGTTAATTTGTCTGACATGTAAGAAATTCCTAGAATATATTTTTAGTTTTATTCTGTGGTACTAAAGCGCATAATGAAAGAATCCACTTCTTAAAAAGTATTCTTAAAAGCAACTATTTTGTCCATCATTTATGAAATCCTTGGGATGCGTTTTTAATTTTATTAAATAGTGCTGAGAGTAGTGTATGACGAAAAACTCCATTTATCCATTTATTAAAAGGAGTTTTGAGATTTTAACTCAAGTGGTTAGTTTGTCAAACATTTATTTGTGTTTTTAATTTTATTCCAGGGTTCTAAAGCAACAAAAAAGTGTTCTTAAAAGCAACTAGTTTGTCTACCATTTAGGAAATCCTTGGGATTTATATTTAATTTTATTAAATGGTGCAGGGATTAGAAAACGAAAAAATCTTTTCTTTCTAATTGACTTTATTAATGATTTTTGTTTACGAAAAACAAATGATTTCATATTTTCTAATTTTTTTTTAATTCTAAACGAGTTTTAATTTTTATTTTTATTCTAAAGGTGTTTTGAAATTTTAATACAAGTGGTTATTTTTTTGTTTAATAAATCCTTAGAATATGTTTTTAATTTTATTCTATGGTATTCTATGGAAAAGCGTATAATGAAGGAATCTAGCTATTAAAAAGTTTCCTGTAGTTCTAAAATTAGTTAGTCTGTACAAACAATTAGTTTGTCTACCAGTTAAGAAATCCTTCTATTCTTAAGTTACAGTCAGTTTTACTGATAACTATAATTAAAAGCATTTCTTGCTTGCTTGTACATTTTTTTGATCATATTTATTAATAGCTTTCAATATAAGCACTATTTTGGATAGTAGTTTATTTTCTTTTCAGTTATACTGACTTTTCTTAGAATTTCAAATTTCTAGATTTTATTAATTTATAACAAATAGTTTAAAAATCATAGCTATAAAATCATATAATAGAAGGGACAGAATTTTTTTTTTTCCTTTTTGACTTTTTAACTTTTTTAACTTTTGGTTTTACTTCTAAATCAATTATTTGGATAAAAAAATAAATAAATGTGCTTTAAAAAGTAAATGAATCAATTTACTCATAAATTACTCATTTAGTTTTAAAGAAAATTAAATGAATAATTTATGCAATATCTATAACTAAAGAAAAAAATTACTAAAAATGGAAGAAAAAAAAATTCAATTTCACATTTTACATGTAAATAATTTTTATTATTGCTACAAAATGTGTCATTATGTTTATGCTAATTAAATTTTTAAAAACAAAAATCAACTGACTAAATCTCAACACCTAACATTAAGAATCATAATTTTTAATCATTCTAATTTAAAGTACAGCATACAAAAAAGCTAATTACCTTCATTATATTTAATTAACTTTTTTAAAATGCGTCCAATTCACCTTACAGTTTTACATATCTATGAATTTTTAATTATAAATTTTAAAATTAACATATTTTCTGCGTTGCCATTATCATATTCATATAAGAGTAAAAATAAAATATATAAAACAAAACATTTAAAGAAGTTTTGTTACATAATCTTGATTATGCGCTTGCATATAAATTATATTATCTTCGGTTTGGATAAAAATAAAAGCGAAATTGAAAGAGGTTTGGAAATTTAAAAGTTTGCATTTACATAAATGCAAAAATTGAAAAAATCAATTTTAGAAGGATACATTTTATTCACTGTATTATTATTTTTTCTTTATTCTTATTATGAATCCGTAACAGTTTTGCATTTCTTTTTAGTATAATAAATATCCTACGAATTGGCAATATAATCAATTGCATATTTGAAATTGTCAAAGTATTTCAATATATTTCGATGTATAATAATATATAATGCATGATACTAAAAATTTTCCATGAAATTTAGATAAAATAATGAAAAACTTTTGATGTAAGTTTTATTTAACGAAGTTACTCAAAGCTCTGTTTTCAAGTTCTAGCTAGTAAATTGTTCATCATAAATGAAATAATTAATTTTAAAAAGTTAAAGCACAGCATTTTTATTTTTGTTAATTCATGAAACACAAAGTTTTAAAAATGTTTTAATATAAAACTTATAAACATATAAAAAATAATGATGATTATAAAAGTAAATTGTATGAAAAGAAATTAATTATTTTTATAATCTTTTAAGGTAATTGATAATAATTAATGTAAGATATTTTTATATTTAAAATTAAATATTACTAACCAAATTAACTTTAACTTGCATATAAGTAATTCTATATTTTATATTCAATAAAGCTAAATTTCAAATAATAATAACGCTAATGCAACTCAAACAAAAATTTTAATGCAAGTGATAACATTAATTTTATATTTGGCTATTTCCATGCATTATTACACATTTAAGATACTGTAGTCCTTCAAAATTGATTTTATTAATTATTTTTTTTTATAAAAACAAATTATTTTATATTTTCTAATTGTTTGATTCTTACATAACTTATTTATTTTTTATGAAACGATTGGAAGTTTCGTCGAGCTAATTAAATAGATAATTACTAATATATCCAACATTAGCAAATTATCTGGAGAAAAAAATATAAGCAAAAACTATGTATCTTTATTCTATGTGATACTAACCTTACTATATGACACTATCCAAGCTATATACTTTTAAATCTACGTATCTCTAAGCTATATACATCAATGTATATATAAATTTACATATATGTAATAAATTAAATCTTGCAATGCAACAATGATATTTTTATAAAGCATTGCATATTAATATTGTTTATTTAATTAAATAGAATTAATTAAATATTTTTCATAAACATATGTTATTTAGTTGATGAAATACGGCAAACTAAAAAAAAGGGAGATTTTTTTTTAATTATGAAAAATATCTCTACGATAAAAATTCATTTATATTTTCGATAAATATTCATTTTTATACGCTAGATTATTAAATTCGTCTTCACTAAAAGATAGTTTCAAAATATTTGATGAACATAATCCACATTACTTGCGTTCTTTTATTATAAAAAAAAATATGATTTTTTTTTCTGTAAAGTACATACACCTAATATAATTAATATAAATACAATAACAATAGCTAATAACTAATTTAACCACATATAACTAATCCATGAAATATTGTTATACAACATTGGTATAAAATGCGTATATTATTCGCATATAAAACACAAATCAATTACTCATGCATTGATTTAATATTCAACACTGTCTATTTCTGGTAGCATTATTTTGTATTAAATATGTAGGATTTTAAAATTTTCTCTCCCTTTTCTACTTCAAGAAAAAACGCTGACTCGAATTTTTTTTCCTACGCAATATTCTATTTAGGCTATTTTAAAACTTGATACAAAAACGTACACTTTAGAGATTGAAACGTGGGATGTTTCCGCATATCAGAATAGCATTTTTTATTCTCCATTTTCCCCTAAAATCGCATTGATTTCTGTTCTTTCCGTAACAAATTCTCAGATGTTCAATTTTGGAGAGTATCAATGAAGAAGAAAAATCTTTTCTTTCGAAACAGATTTGATACATTTTTCAAATATTCAACTGGAGTAAAATATTCTCAGAAAAAAAAAAATTGTTTATTTTCTTAAGCGTTTCTTCGAAACTGAAACTCTGATAATGACTCCTACATAAAACTCACAAAAAAAAAGAATATTAAAGTTCCTTTTCACTATTAATTTTTAGGAAACTGTCTATCGCTTAAAAAAAGAGGTTATCTTGGATGTTAAGAACAAGATAACATAAGTAAATAAAACTTGGTGAGAAAAAATGGCTTTGATAATTGATACTTAATTTTCAACATGTGTCTTTATTTATACTTAATTTTCACATAACTGTATCTCTAGCGTTTAGATCCAGTTATAAATAAATCGATAGAATAAAGAAGAAAATATCAGTATCTGATGCATAAGGAATAGATCAAATGTATCAGTTACATAGATAGCAGTCTTATTCTGTTAATGAAAAATATGGATGTAATTTTTTTTTTATTTCAACAAGGAATTTTACTTTATTGCTGATGTTAAATAAATTGCATTACGCAATTTTGAAAAATTAATTTGCATAGACGTCCACGACATGTATAAAATAGTATTTATTTCAGATAAGTATTGATACATTAAATTTAATATATATGACATAAATGTGTAATAGGAGAGAAGTAAAAAAGTAAGTTTCAGTAGTAGGGGAGAAGTAAAACCTCCAACCATTGTTTCTCACAGGGGATAGAAGCAATAGACATACAGGCCAGATTGATCTTCAATTAACTTTAGGCCAGATTGGCCTTCAATTAACTTTAGGTTAATTATAAGCCAGATTGACCTTCAATTAACTTTAGGCCAATTATAGGCCAGATTGACCTTCAATTTTTAGGTTTACAAGCCAGATTAACCAATTAACTTTAGGCCAATTACAAACCAGATTGACCTTCAATTAACTTTCGGCCAATTTTAGGTCAGATTGGTCATTGATTTTGCATCAAAGAACATTTACAGGACCCCTATGTAGGTATTCAGTCGAAATTGCCAGTGAAAGTGCAGTTTACAAGGTCCCCTGTATAACGTTGTATTTAACGTTGTTCTTTTTACGATTAATTTTTAGGAAACTGTCTATCGCTTAAAAAAGAGGTTACCTTGGATATTAAGAACAAGATTTTATAATTTATACTTAATTTTCAATATGTTTTAATTTTTTAGGATACCAAAAAGAGTTTTAGGACACGGAAAAATATTTCTCCAAGCTGTCTAATTATCGATGAGAGACAGTCTGTTACAATCTTTCTGTTGCCTATTCTGAATTTAAAATAAAATGTACATAAAAATCAAAGTTTTATCAAGGACAATTTTTAGGGACATATTTAAAAAGAGGTGTCAACGTATTAATAAGAAATAATTACATAAAATTTAGGGAGAATGAAAGATATTATATTTCATATTTCATTCTCAACATGGTTTGGTTGGTTGTCACATTGTGAAGAGTTAGAAATGGGAAAATGTTCCCAAGCTGTCTAATTATCGATGAGAAACAGTCTGTTACAATCTTTCTCGCGCGTTTTCTAAATTTAAAATAAAACGCGCTTAAAAATCAAAGTTATCTCAAGCTTAACTTTTAAGAACGTATTAAAAAAGAGGTTTCAGAGTATTAAGAATAAGGAATAACATAAAATTTGGTAAGAATAAAAGGTGTATGAAGGATTTTATACTTCATTCCCAATATGGTTTAGTTGGTTGCCACATCGAAAAAAATTAGGATACGCAAAAAACATTTCCCAAGCTGTCTAACTATCGATGATAAACAGTCTGTTATAATCTCTCTCGTGCCTTTTCTAAATTTAAACTAAAAAATTCTTAAAAACCAAAGTTATCTGAAGCATAACTTTTAAGAACGTATTTAAAATGAGGTTTTAGAGTATAAGAATGAGGAATAACGTAAAATTTGGTAAGAATAAAAGGTGTATGAAGGATTTTATACTTCATTCCCAACATGGTTTGGTTGGTTGCAACATCGAAAAAAATTAGGATACGCAAAAAAAATTTCCCAAGCTGTCTAACTATCGATGATAAACAGTCTGTTATAATCTCTCTCGTGCCTTTTCTAAATTTAAACTAAAAAATTCTTAAAAACCAAAGTTATCTGAAGCATAACTTTTAAGAACGTATTTAAAATGAGATTTCAGAGTATTAAGAATGAGGAATAACGTAAAATTTGGTAAGAATAAAAGGTGTATGAAGGATTTTATACTTCATTCCCAACATGGTTTGGTTGGTTGCAACATCGAAAAAAATTAGGATACGGGAAAAAATTTCGCACGATGTCTAACTATCGATGAGAAACAGTCTCTCTCGTGCCTTTTCTGAAATGTTGGAAGGCTCATGTTGGAATTTAAAATGCTTAAAAATCAAAGTTTTCACAAGCTTAATTTTAGGAACGTAATTAAAAAGAGCTTTTGGAATATTAAGAATAAGAAATAAATTATAGTAACTCAAAATTTGGCGAGAATAAAAAGTGCCACATTATATATTTCATTCCCAATAATGTCTAACTATCGATGAGAAACAGTCTTGTTACAATCTCTCTCGTGCCTTTTCTGTTTATAAAATAAAACTTTCTTAAAAATCAATGTTTTCTGAAGCTTAATTTTTAACGACGTATTTAGAAAGAAGTTTTAGAACAGTAAGAATAAGGAATAACGTAAAATTTTGATGAGAATAAAAGGTGTTATATTTTATTCTTCATTTCCAACATGATTTGATTGGTTGACACATCGTGAAGATTTGGGATACAAGAAAATTTTTCCCAAGCTGTCTAATTATCAATGAGAGTTAGCCTTTTAGAAACTCTTTTGTGCTGTTTAGTTTCCGAATTTAAAATAAAACGTGCATAACACATCAACATTTTTATGCGTGTAATTTTTAGCGAAGTATTTAGAAGAAGATTTCGCCATTTTAAGAAAAAAAAAATTATTATGTAAAATGATTTTTAATCCAGCATTGGTTGGTTAGTTAGAATGTCGTGTCGCTGAAGAAGGAGGATAGAGTCTTAATGGAGGACTTTTAGCGGGAATTACCCCTCATTTGCGTATTGTATAAGAAAAAATTTCCAACATGTGCTGACGCACGAGATGCTAACATCACAAACGCTCCTCATTTTTTTTAAACAGAGTGCCTACAACAGAGTGCCAGTGGATTGAACTTCAGCCCTAATGATCACCAACGGAACACATTGCCACTGAATCACAAGTCGGACTATAAATAATCCCTTTACTTTAAAACGAGATATCTTTTTAAAAAATGCTCACAAAAAATAATAATAAGACAAACAAAAAATCTAGATTGGCATGATTCAATTAAAAAATAATTTAAAACTTAAATTAATTAAAAAAGTATTACATTATGAAATGCTTTATTTTTAAATTTAAAAAATATTATTATATTTTCAATAAATTATAGTTTTCATTTAAAGCTAGTTATATTTAAAAAAAAAATACCTTCAGATGTGAGAAAATCTATACTGGCATTACTTTATTGAGGGATGACATAAAATTAAATCTAATTAAAAAGTAATTCATTGTGAAACCCCACTGTCAAAGCAAGTATCAAAACTGTTCTATCAAACACCAACATCTTATCTTTATAAGAAAGGATTATTTACATGTCTTTCTCCAATATTTTGTTTCTGTGTTCAAATAATAATTATTTACGTTGTGACTCTGAGGGAAAATTCTTAGGGATTTCCATCAGATATAGGGAAAGGGGGGGGGCCCTTGTGGAGAAAGGCGCATCGCTCACAAAATTTAATTAGCTCACACAAAGGAATCTCTGAACAGATAAGAATGCGCCCGATACACGCAGAATGTATAGGAGAAATATATTTCTCCACTTTGACAACGTATAAACAGTATTTGAGAGAAAGAACAGCAGAATGCTTGCAAGGGTTTCTGGAATTTTTGACTGCAGCCTCTTAAGATAATGATGTGATTAGTCAGTGAAAACAGTTTTTGACGAAGATGAAAATGTCTGATTCGTAATCATTTTGGGAACAGCAAAATCGCATCGTGATTTGTTGTTGAAATAAATTGTCTTTGAGAATTTGGGGAAAATATTTGAATGCTAATGACAGTTGTTTTCGCACCTTAAAAATAGTTGGCATTCTGAAATATTTCATTTACTTCATACTACTGTGCCCAAAATGTAAGACCAATTATTTGTTTTCAAAAATTCTTTATTTATTCTTCCAAATTTGTTTCATCGCCTTCAAAGTACACAATGCACTTCCGTACACAATGCACTTCCGTACACAATGCACTTCCGTACACAATGCACTTATACCAACGTTCACGAAGAATCAATGCAGTGTGAACTGACGCATTCAGTGTTTTCGATACCAATCGAATTGTAAATCGACGGTTTGCAAGCACCAAATATTTAATTTTTTGGACGTGCGCTTCGTCGGTTGAGGTTGATGATGGACCAGAGGGCTCTTCGTCTTCAACGCGTTCTCTGCCTTCTTTGAACTGTTTATACCCCTTGAAAACGTTTCTTTCCGATATAGGAATGCTCAACGAATGCCTTCTGCAACACTCTATACGTTTCCGCAAACACAATTTAATGCAAGTTCTTTGCTCAATTAATTCAGACATTTCAAAAACCGCCGGAATCAGTTTCAGCGTCTCACAAAGCCAAGCGTAACTCAAGCACTAATGAATATTTTGACTTCAAATTTCACACAGATGTCAAGGACAGTGTCAGCAACTTAAAAATGAAAAAGAAATTGAAATTCCATAAGCTCCGGGAATTTTAAATTGAAAATGAGTTACTTTTTGGACACAGTATTAATGATGGGATTACAAAACAGTGTTAAAACAGTTTTTGATGAAGATGAAAATCTCTGATTCGTAATCATTTTGGGAACAGAAAATCGCATCGTGATTTGTTATTGAAATAAATTGTCTTCTAGTATTTGGGGAAAATATGTGAATGCTAATGACTGTTGTTTTCGCCATCTTAGAAAATATTTTGCAGACTGGAATGCATTATTTACTCCATATGCTGTCTAAATAGGAATAGGTCTTGAGTAGACAATAAATAGTCTGTTTGTGTGTGTTTCTTTATCTGCATTGGTAGTGAAGAAACTTTCGTGTTTCTAATTTGAGTGTTCCTGCCTTGTAAAAGCAGGATCATAATGGCCTTAAGGAGATCACGTTGGATTTCTTAATTAAGGAACTACATGTCTTAATTCGACATGTTAAGCTAAATAGAAAGCTTCCATGAAAATATCGAGATAAACACGATAAATACTGTAGCTGGAATGTCTTTTGTCCTTGAGAAGAGCACCCCCTTGGTTGTATTTGTCCGAAATTTCGATATATAGAGCAGCAAGTTCTTTTATAGAGCTCCACTCATGAGGAATTTCCTATAAATTTGAAAAACTTGTGTCGAAAGACTGAACTTTATTAAAGTGACTGGCATTAACAAGAAGCAATGTATCAGAAAATAAATTATTTATTAGATTGAATTTCTTTTTTGAAAGATAATGGGATTATAAGTAAATAAACTGAAGATGAGGATAATGAAACTATCAGTAACTATTTATGATGACTAACTGAGGATAATGTAATGATCAGTAAACGTTTATGATGATTAATTGAAGATATTGGAATTATCAGTAAATATTTATAATGATCAATTAAAGATAATGGTTAATCATTTAAGATTTATGAGGATTAATTCATGATAATGAAACTTTAAGTGAAAATAATGAAATTATAAGTAAATCCATTGAGGATTAATGAGAATTACTGAAGATAATGAAATTATTGAAGAGTAATGAACAAATATTTGAATGAAATTACCTGTAGGTAATTAATTGTGGATTAATTCCATCAACTGATGATTTAGTGGATTATACAAATATTGTGAATTCATAGAGCTTTAATATCTGAAACTAGTAAATAAATACTTAGTATTTTCCTCTATAACAGTAATGTGAAATAATTCTTTTAGTAAAAAATATTTTCGTATTTCACATAGCATATCGCCACGAATCTGTAACATTTTCTCGTTATTTTAGACTAGCTCAAAAGTAAATTATCCGTGCTTTTAAATAATAGCGAAAATTATGTTGTATTCTCAGCTTTGTATGGCAAAGAAATATTTTATTTTATTTTAAATTTGCACATATATTATTTTTATGTTTATAATTTTTAACCATATTCACGCTGCATTTCAGAAATTAGTTTTATGATTTTTAGATTGATTTCCTTTGCATCCTTTTTTTGTCATTTAGTTAGTAAGTAATAATAAAAATAAATAATGTTAGTAAAAATATTAACACAATAATGTTATTTCGAATTCTTTCACTAAAATCTGATGACGGTTTAGTCTAAAGAAATGACAGGTTTAGGGCAAATGTTTTACTGTGTTCAAGATGATGACTGCTAAACAGCATTCAACTTACTCCATCCCCAAGTTTGATATGTGTAGTTCATACCCTTCTACACATATACGTGATACCCCCAAGCCGTAATGGAAGGATATGTTTCCTTTAGATTTACGGTACCCTACACTAGCATAAAATGAAATCCTTCTTATTAAGTTTCGAACCTAGTTCATTTAGTTTAGGTACACGGCGCATCACCTATTATGCCACATCCATCTAATAGCATATGAACAAATTGCACCAATTTGTATAGCATTAAATGACTTAAATTCTGCTATGTAAGGTATACTATTAACATCTGGTTTCAAACAGATTCACCTTAAAACTAATTATATTTAATGAGGAAGTTATAGTTTATAAACATTGCTACAGTTACCTTGGCTAGTAATTCGGTCGCCACCTAGAGCTATTAGGGTGATTGTCTTGCTTCCAGTAATTTCAAAAGTGTTAGCAAGAATTCATACTAACGAAGATATTGGAGAACAACTTTTCCAAAATACATGTAATTTTAATCCAAAGTTAATTGTGAAGAAAAATTGAACAAGAATAATGTTTTTGTAAAAATTTGTTTTACGTTTCAAGTTATAAACTACAAGCACATTTCTCTAAAGCTCTACAAGTGACATCTTAAGATTATTAATTTTAAAATAGACTATGAACGTTAAGCGAATAAATGTACTTTTTTATTTGTAATAAATGATAAATTATAAAACAAACCCAATCAAATAATAAACACGCCTGAGTCTTATAAACATTATTTATTTTTACGTAAATATTTAAAAAACAATTAGTTATTTTAACTTATGTCTTACGTTTTAAAAGGTAAAATTCATCATTTTTGTTTAATCTCCACAAATAACAAAACTGAATTTTTTTTTTCTTTAATTAAATTTTTCCTTTGATGGTATTAAACTACCAATATATATGTATATAAATTCTTGAATTTATAGTAATTTGAATAATAGTAATTGAATAAATTATGAATTTAATTTATAATGAATAAATTATGAATGTAGCCAACGGCCACACCATGCTGAATATACCGGTTCTCGTTAGATCACCGAAGTCAAGCATCATTGGGCGCGGTCAGTACTTGGGTGGGTGCCCACCTGGGAACACCGTGTGCCGTTGGCATTCACAAATTTGGGTCCTGAATGGCCGAATGTCTGGCGCTCGGTGCCACAGGTTTCGGGTTCGAATCCCGGCGGGGCCATGGATGTTTGTAGTGGTTCGGAATCCACTTTAAGCTGTAGGTCTCGGTCTCCTATGACTGTAAGAGCGTCACGGAGCCAAAGTCAGACTTCTACCTACGGGTGCTCCATCACAACAGAAGCTGCTTCCTTCCCCTTCAATCATGAGTACGTATGGGCTCGTGGGCTTGGCCAGCCAAGTGGGATAAGAAACAACAATAAACAACAACAACATAAATTATGAATTCATAGTAATTTGATCTTGAACAGCAGAGTTGCAAATATATTTTGCTTGTTTATTTTTAGCTTGAGTTTTATGATAATTACAGGTGTTCAAGAAGACAGATTTGATTGTATTCTCCAATTTCTTACTATTTTGAACTTTCATAATAGCCTCTGCTTATGCTACATTCACTGATCTAAAAATCCAACCACAGATCCCTTTATATAAAAAAATGGTGTCGTTTTCATAAAATTATGTGTTGAAATGAGTAAAATAATTTAAAAAAAAAACACTTAGTCAAATTTATTCCTACAAACATTGTTAGTTACGAAAGAAAAAACTCAATATCTATAAAAATTGAGAGAACAATTTACTAAAATTGGATTAACAAATTAATGTTATTGGATGTCAAAAACTGGATTTACAACAATTTAATGTCTTTGAAAAAATTTGAACATTTTGATCTGATTAATTTTAAAAAAGACTAATGCTGCATTATATTTTTATAAAAGAATATCTTAATTTTTATATTTCAATTGCAAAACAATTTTATTCTGTTAAACATGTTCTTTAATCATTAATCTGGATATTCTTTTAAAACTGGCTACTCGTGAAAAAATGCAAATTATGAAAATGTTCAGTAAACTTATTTTACATTAATTGATCATTTTTGAAAATTAGCTGTTTGTGAACTCATAAACCCATAACTAAACTTCTCCTAGTTTGAAAAATTTCTCATATTATTTCCCGAGTATCATTATTTTAGCAATTTTTAAGTATATGATAAAAACTTATAGTATAAAAACATTAAGTAAATTATACAAATCTAGTTTCTTCACACTTCTGATGGATTTGTCTTTATCAATATAAGATAGATTGATCTAAGTTCTAAAAAACACATTTTTACATATTTTTTCGCAATACTTTAATTTTATTTCTCATAAATGCATTTTCTTAATTCAATTCCAGAAATTATTCAACTTGAAATATGGTATTAAAACAACGAACTATTGTGTTTATTTTAAATAAAAGTGCCCAGTTTATAATTTTGGAACGTATTAAGTGGTGTTCGATAGCTCACACAAGAAACAAACTCCAATAATTACTCGACACAGTGGACTGTAAATAAAACTCCTTTATTTTTGGCAGTCATCAAACTCGAAGATGGAACTGCCCACATAACCTTTCACTGGGGTTACACTCAATTATTTATGCAGTCATCGCGCTCATGGATGGACTGCCACAAGCAACCTTTCTTGATGGTCGCTGGGGTTGAACTCAATGAATTATGCAGCCATCGCAACTCATGGATGGACCGCTAACACGAACCTTTTCCTTCGGTCGCTAAGTTTCAACTCCTTTTACTTACATTCCTTCTTTCTCTCCCTGGCCCTCACCCCATGCCAGACACCCCCACAAACAGGATGTTTTCCGGGCATAGGGAGTTGACCTCCCCCAGGCGGGAGAAGCTGGGTTTCGACGTAACATACCGCCACCCATTGATATGTTTTCTAAACATTCAATAATATACAATACATTCTAACATACAAAATTGACAACTCTAAACATACAATAAATCATTGAAAAAATGAATATATATATGTATACATTGTACTAAATTTAACAAATTACAAATATAATACCATGAATGTAAATAAAAGCACTCTAAAGGAAATTACTCTGGGATAGGCAAAACACACACTTTTGATACTGTTCTCTTAAAATTCCACTCTGATTTTATTATCAACACCATAATAAATATCAATTATTCTGCCTAGAGACCATTTGTAATTAGGTAAATTATCATCAACCAATAGCACTAAATCACCAATGTTTACATGGTCTTTTTCAAAGACCCATTTATTTCTTTGATGCAATTCACTTAAATAGCTACGGTGCCATTTTCTCCACACTAATTGAACTATTTTAGTTACTCTTTGCCTCTTATTGAGATTATTATCTTTTAAATCAATTAAATTAGGCTCTAAAATAGCGTTCATTGATCGATTGATCAAAAATTGGGCTGAAGTTAAACTTCGAAGTTATCACTATCAGTAGAAGTTGGACTCAATGGTCTAGAATTCAAAATTGCTTCAGTTTGTATACACACAGTTAAACTCCATAATTTAAACTAGCACCTTTAACTACTCTTCTAAAATGAAACTTAAATGATTTAATGGCTGGTTCCCAGAGACCACCAAAATTTGGGGCTCGAGGGGGAATAAATTTCCATTCAAACCTTCTTCACACAATTATGAAGATAACTTAAACTCAGGATTAATAACTAACTCATGAAACTTTTGAATTTCTCTGTTTGCACCTACAAAATTCTTTGCATTATCAGAGTATAATTTAGCACATTTGTCTCTACGTGCAATAAATCTTTTTAAAGCAACTATAAAGGATTCGGATGATAAATCAGAAACACTCTCAATATACACTGCATTAAACACAAACAAGCAAATAAACATGCATACATTTTACACAATACTCTTTCTTTGCTTACCAATTTTAACCAAAATGGTCCACAGACATCTACTCCTGAAACACTAAATAGATACTCAAGGTAACTCTATCTTTTGGTAAACTACCCATTAGTTGTGTTGACACTATAGGTTTTACTTTAAACAAATAACACATTTATGCACTATTTTTCTACAAATAGATTTTCCACCTTTAGGGCAGAATTTCTCACGTACATGACACAAAAGAGCAGATAATCCTACATGATAATATTTTATACGGTAATTAGAAATCAACATCTCAGTAAATGCATGATTTTTTAGGCAAAATTATACGGTGTATTTTATCACAACTACATTCCGCATTACTCAAACGTCCACCTACTCTTAAGATTCCATCTAAATCTAAAAGGGAATTGAAAGATTTTAATTTACTCTTTGACATAAGTTTCTTATCTTTCAATAGACTTTTGAAAACTTTTCTTGTTGAATAGATTTTACCAGAAATATCTCAGCAATATTAATTTCTATCATGCATGAATAACTAAGCAATAATAATATATATAAATTATCAATTGAATAATTTAATTTAAATGACAAACACTTAGTATTTTTAATAAATCTAAATATGTAACTTAGATACTTAAACTTTTATATAATTATTACTTAAACTCAATAAATAGTTCATGAAATTTCAGTCACTTGTTTCATAAACAATTTGTTCTCACCAACACTGGATCACTCAGTTCAGAAAAGTTCTCGTCCTGTCTTTCAAGGATCTGGATCGGTTGATCAGAATACTTTTCTCCAGCCAGGAACTCTAGTCTCACCTAATGTGGTATCACTGGAAATCAGATGACAATCGATGAATTGTAGCAACTCTGATGAGCACGAAAGTCTTTTAATCACTTGATCACTTGATTTCGAATCACTCCAATAAACTACTTAGATGTTTTAAGCTTCAAGGCACATTCACAAAAGAAGTTGATGAATTCTCAAAATTAAAACACTGAGGACCATTGAAGCATATTAAACACCAACTGTAACAGATGTTATACTCTCACACGAACAGTTGAGGTTCGGCAATGGCACTTGCGGTTCAGGGCATATTCCCTTACCAGCCACCTCTGTTTCTTCGACGGTCCCATAGTTGAACGGCTCCTGTAGCTTGAACTCCTATAGACTCCGCCAAATCCATATGATGGTTTACCATATCTGCTTCCTCTATCTCCTTCATAACGGAAAGCATCTCCTCTGACTCCACGGTATTCTCCTCCTCCACAGTCTCCTCGTTTATCTCCACTGGAATAGCCACCATCTTTACTGCCACGGATGTCTCCATCAGCACGGTCTCCTCGTTTAACTCCACCACCTCGGGATGGGTCCACTCTTATCTCTGATCCGTTGATAGTAGCTCCATTCAAGGTCTTAGAGGAACAATCAAATACTCGTAATTTCTCAGGCCAGTAAACGCCGTGTTGAATTGCATGAGTATCAACTGGTACCTTTTCCTCAATTATTTTTTCAAGTAGAATTTTCACTATCACCTGTTAATTCCAATTTCTCAAACCCTTCTATTGGGTAAATTTTTCTCACTGGAAAATCAACTATATCTGTGGATAGTCCACAATGCTCTCTATTTACATTTCCTGTGGTGCTGCACCCAGACACCACAAAGCCAAACACAGTATTCTGAAGAACAAGATTTGAGTTTTCTATTTCTCTCTCCTCAATTTCATTTTCTTTCACAGAAGTACGTGGTCGATTAGTAATCATAGGCTTTACAGGTAATGCAGGCCTAGAAGGAACTACAGGTTCTACACTGCGAGACTCAATAGATTTAGGTTTCTCTTTATTTGCTTCTAACACAGATGATGATGTTGAGGGAATATGAGGGGTTCGAGTTTGGTAGAGAGAAGTGTTGTTGTTTGAATCACTTGATTTCTTAGATTCGTTCAAATTCTCTTTTGTACTGACTCTGTTAGAAACACCTTTTTCTGGAACATTGTCAGTTTTTGCACTGTTTCGCTGTGCAGAACACTTTGACGCAAAACAACTTGAATTATAAACATTGGAAAATGGTCGGGAAGTAAGATTACACACGTTTGATGTTGGCTTCACAACTGATAATGAATTAACATTTTTCTTATTAGAAGTTGAAGAATCTAAACTATTGGGCCATGACCCATCTTCAGTTGAGGAAGACAAAGAGTCATCACTCACTCCTTTATTACAGCTAAATTGGAAAGTTTTAGCTGAATCCCTTTTCCATTTTGCAAGTTCCAACTCTTTTTCAAGTTTGGCCAAATGAATTTTCTCTATCTCTATTTTTATTTCACATTCTCGTTTCTCCCTGTCGAATTTTTCTTTCTCTACTCGTTTGTCCCACTCAAATATTTCTTTCTCTACTCGTTTCTTTTCCCGTTTTTCTTCTAAAACATCATCTACCAAATTGCGCACTATTTCAATTCTGTTTTTATATACTTCACTGGATTCAATTAGTTTGATCAGATCTATTTTTGTTGCATTGACTGGAATGGTTAAGCCCAACTCTTCCGCTACCTCTTTTAGCTCATCTTTCTTTAGATTTAAAGTAACAGACATTGTTTATTCACTTAAACTCACTAAACAATGCACTACAGAACTTAACAAAACCTGTCACACTAAACACTCTAATGCAACACCTTAATTAACCTAAATTAACACAACAAACAAAGGCAATTAACACATAAAAACTCAAACTAAGGCTAATTAGGCATTATCCACAATCAAAGACATTATACTTTAGTAATAGACACACTATACTATATACTAAATCAAGCTAAATGTCCAATACTTTAGAATTATTAAACTTAACCTACCGAACTCATGGTAAAATGCAGCCAACGATTCGTAGAAATCCTATGAACTAATCCGTCTCCGGGAGACTGGACCAAATGTTCGATAGCTCACACAAGAAACAAACTCCAATAATTACTCGACACAGTGGACTGTAAATAAAACTCCTTTATTTTTGGCAGTCATCAAACTCGAAGATGGAACTGCCCACATAACCTTTCACTGAGGTTACACTCAATTATTTATGCAGTCATCGCGCTCATGGATGGACTGCCACAAGCAACCTTTCTTGATGGTCGCTGGGGTTGAACTCAATGAATTATGCAGCCATCGCAACTCATGGATGGACCGCTAACACGAACCTTTTCCTTCGGTCGCTAAGTTTCAACTCCTTTTACTTACATTCCTTCTTTCTCTCCCTGGCCCTCACCCCCTGCCAGACACCCCCACAAACAGGATGTTTTCCGGGCATAGGGCGTTGACCTCCCCCAGGCGGGAGAAGCTGGGTTTCGACGTAACAAGTGGGATTATCTTTATTTTAAGGAATCATTCATTCCCTTTAAGGTTTAGATGACTAGAAAGTGTTATTATCAAATAAGAAGTTGCACCTATGAGGGCTATGCATAATCATTATCTGCATTCTAATCATTCTTGATGTCTTAGGGAGATCGATAAACGTAACATTCATCATCATTTGGTGGATGATTGCAATTCCAATTAGAATGTTCACTGAGCTCAAATTCAGTTCAACACATACCTTTAAATACATCGAATAAAATGGAAACTAAACTATTCTTAAATGCCATATAGATATAGACAATTTATAATTATTGACACTTTTTAATTCCATATTTAGAAGAATGTTTCTCATTTACTTCTAAATATTACAAACGCTTTTAAACCATTAATAGTATAAATTTTAATATTTTATTACTCATATTGTTACTAAATATTCCTATTCCTAAATATTGAATGAAATTCGAATTAAAATTTAATAAATGTAATATATTGTTGAATAAATAATAAATAGGATGAAAAGAATAATATTGTCATATTTATTCAAGCATATTTTATTAATTAATATAAGTTACAAATAATAATAAACGCACCATATTAAAATGCGATATGAGTATAATTTGTATTAAAATCTTTAAATATTAGAATACATTTTAAATTATAATTAATGTTATTTATATCAAAATAAGTAGTTAATCTCCTTTTTAAAATCAGCGTCCTGGTGGCCAAGTGGCTAGCGCTCTGTCCTTTGGTATCCCAGAGTTCAGGTTCGAATCCTGGCGGGGGCATGGATGTTTGTTAGGGGTTCGGATCCACATTAAACTGTAGGTCCCGATCTGTTTAGCCCAAAGATGACCGCAGAGCGACAAACCACACAAAGCAAACCTTTTTAAAATATCCATGTGGGTTTTAAAAAACATATACCTTTATTAACAAATAAATACAAAGAATGCGTTAATTAACTGTGTGCAAATATTTATAAAAAAACCAGCAATACTTACGTAATTAACGTTTCAAGTAGAAAATACAAAAAACTGACTTCTTAATATCAGTTCATAAGCATCAGATTACATAAGAAATACATTTAAAAAATAATTTAAATTCTCCATCTTTGTATAACAAGTTTTAATGCTTAAATCTATAAATAAAAAATTGACTATATTCTGTGAGGGATTGATTTCATAAACGTTTTAATACCTTCTAACTATCAGCTCAATTTCAAGAAATTTTTGAAATTTAAGACATACTTATAACTTTTAATTTAATTATACACGAAATACGCGTAATTATACAAATTCGCTATTTAATTAAGCTTGTTATTATTAATTTTCAACCATGAGTTAAAATTCAATTCTTATAATTCAGTGAAATTTAATATAATATTCCGTTTGATTAAATTTGGAATATAAATTACATTAAAAATTACTGATATACTTAGAACAAATAATTTAAAATTATAACTTTCAAATAATAATTGAAAATTACTAATTACTAAATATAGTTTTTAATTTTTATAAAAAGTATATTTATGTCTTATTTGACCCGGCCCCGCGTTGCTGTGGCTTTCTTGTATTTCGTTCAATTATTAGGTACTATAATTGGTATTGTTAAGGAAGTGATTGGTAAAGAATGGTGAAAAGTTCAAATTAAGCTTCAACGAATAGAAAATGTTTAATTTTTATTCATTTAATGAATGAGGTAGATAATGTTGATTTTTAACACTGTTTTATAATTATTGTACCTAATTTAATTTTTAAGAATCATTACTTTCATTTAACTAAGAACTACGATGAACAATATTTCTTGTTAATCTGTCTTTAGTCAAAATAAATAAATTCGCTAAATAATTTAATAAGTTGATTATGCTTTTCTAAAAGATTTTCCAACAATTCAACAATAGGTCTTTGTACTTGCTTGTTCGATAAAATTATACTGACATCGAGTTGTCACACGTTCTTCAGAACTGCCCATAAAATAAATTTGAAGAAATTTTGGCTCTTCCTTAGGTATTGGCATCAACGACCCGATCTTATGGTACACCTGGCCTTGTATTTTGAATGTACTTTCAAAATTACATCTATCGGATGAGAAATCGCAAATTTTAGTTGAGCCAAATGACGTTAATGGCGCCAAATGACGAAATATGAAAATCGTCAATTTTGCATTTGAATAAAAACTATCCTATCTCTCAAGTTGGAACAAAACACACATTTAAGAAAAAAAAAGTTAAAATCGGATTGTTAGTTTCAGAGTTCATCCCGGACAAACATCGTGACACGGGAATTATATATAATAGATAAGTTAATGAGTTAAGTTAGTTAATAGTGAATCCAAGTTTCAATTTTTTTTTTATTTTTATTTGCCAATGCAGTTTTTTCCATTCAGTAATTTGATTCTTGTTTTTGTTAAATGATTTTCAATTTCGTTGCTGAAGCTTATGTTCACTTCGATTTATTATTATTATTTGAAACGTTTGAATGCGGTACAGTTCTGGGTTTTTGCATTGAATATTTAATAATGATTTTATTATACAATTCTTGCGCAGTGATTAACAACAGCAGTCTTTTTCGTGCAAAATGGTTGTATTTCTAATTCACTCCTTTCCAGTTATTACTTCTTTCCATTTTTGTTTTTGTGGGTTTTTTTTTCTCGTATACATATAGTGGAGGACAATTGCTAAAGATGAATAACACTATTACCCATACCATCCACAAAATGAATGTCAGCATGATGTGTGTGGAAAATTGAATAACTGTGGGATACAGAAAAAATTGCACATTTTTTGCTCGTATGCAAACATCTGTTTGCCACGTGATGACGCTAACATGAGATTTAAAAAAAATTGACGTGTGTGGATAAGTGGAATCTAAAGTAAAAATATTATAGGAAAACTTTAATTGACGAACTGACCGTCTTCCTTAAATCACTTAGATTATTTTACGTATTATGAGAAATACTGAAGTAGGGCAAAAATTAGACATGTTTACCCGAAAGTTCGCATTGCTCACAGCGCCGTTTCACACCTTTTGAAAGCACTTAAAAAACTGGAATGCATAGCACATTTCACGTATAGGTCTGTGTCAGAAGTACAACGCCTGTAGAAGAAAGGAGCATTGGCAAAAATAGGGAAGGTTACAGATGAGTTTATTTTTGCAACATACAACGGACGACGGTCATTACGAATAAAACGTTTGGGGAAAGAAGGACTATACGCACGGAGACCATTCTCCACAATGTGAGCAATGATATCATGATCATCGCAATTGGACAGAACAGCAACTTGGATTGCTCATTATTCTCAGATGAGAGTTCAGTCTTCGATCTGATTACAGATGACAATTGATCTGACGTGAGAGAACCAGAAAGGCAAATAAAAGTGTTCGATATCTCATATTCAATATCATGGTATGGATCGGCATCATATTCAATGATCGCTCCTGCATGGGCTAACAAATGAGATTAGGACTAGGCAGTCATACATTGATGAGGTTCTATTGTCACATTTTGGTCTTTTCCTGGGTGCTCTTTGTGTTAAATTTGCTTCTATGGACGACAACGCACCATATCATACAACAGTCACTGTTCATGATTGTCTAAACAGCGAGGATATTCAGCATATTGTTTGGCCAGCTCGTCTAAACCCAATTTAAAATGTTTGGGTTATTTTAGGGAGGCAACTTGCTGGTCAACAATATCCAACAAGAAGCAAGAACATCCTCATTTGTGGTGGAATCTAATGAAAGATTAGGAAAAATTGCTTCAGCAGCTGTTGAATCATTTTGTGCAAAGGATACCATAACGTGTGGAATATTTATGAAAGATTTGATCCTAGTATAGATATTAATAGAGCAGAAATACCAGACATTCAGAGGAAATTCAGGAGCTTTTAAGATATATTAGCAATGTTTCAAGTGATTACATTATACGTTCAATATTTAACTTGATTATGGCCATTTTAAGGACCAATTATTATAAGTTTTATAGAAGTACAGTTACTTTTGTACATTAAATTAAACTTAAAATTTATATTCAAGAATATTTGGAATTTTGAATTGTTGAATTTATTTGGAATTGTCCATTAATTTTGTTTTCGTAGTATAATTGAAACAGTAACAGTAATTCTTGATCTGTTTTAAAATATTTATTTATATTTCAACAAATAAGGTTATTAAAATATTTAATATTTAAATGGGTATTTACCATTTATAAATTGTATTTGTTCGATTTAAAGAATAAAAGTATTTATTCACTTGCTAAAAAGCTTTAAGAATCATATATTTTAAAACTTCTCTCTCCTCATTATAATGTGTTTGACATATGAGTAAACGATTTCTTAGTCATCATTAGTTGAAAAGAAAAAAGAAAAACTTATTTCACGAAACCATTACAACATACTTTCAAAACAAACTTAAGGTTGTTTTTCTTATTTCTCAATAAAAAGAAACTACTACATTTAATTTTGCATGTCTCTCATTTAATGAAATAAACTTAGATAATTCATTTTTTTTTAATATTTATCATCATGTGTAATTATATCTTTTATGTTCAAATCCTCTCCATATATAAAATGAGTTTCAATGTTACATGGATATAAATTACAAAATTTGATTTTTTAAATATTATGTTAGTATTTTGTGGGGATATTGCAGAATTTAAACTTAAAAAAAAATTAATGAACATATGGAAATACTAACTGAAAATATGAATCATCTTGAATATTCTTTCCATAATATTTCATATTTTCAGGAATAAGCAATAAAATTTTATAATAACCTTAATCTTAGAAAAATAATCATACTAGGCAATTTAACCAAATTATTTTAATATATTTTCATAAGTTCAACACATTACGAGGCATATTAACTATTCAACTATTCAACCCATTAAGAGGCATATTTTCTTTTATGGCTTTATTTAATGACTTCAAAAATCTGAAAATTTGTTAAATCACTTTTAATTGTAGTTTTGAAATAAAATGCAGTAGTAGCCTTTTAATTTATGACAGACTTATTAAAATATGTTTAATTCTTACTGAGATTAAATTAAATTGAAATAAAATAATATTTTTATTTAGATATGATGTAAACAAAATAGATAAAGAAATTTTATAATCAAAATATAAGAAAATCTGTTATTTTATGGAATATCATAACTTTCTGAATTTTCTGAAGCAGCATGTCAAGTAAACCGTAAACTACACTTGTAATCCTTGATTTAAGTAATTTTTTCAGATAAATATAGACTATTCCAGTTAAGGTGTAATTTGCAAAAAAGATTTGTGGATTACGTTTTAATGAAATTGATTGGAGGTAAACCAGTACTTAAAATTGACAGAGTAAAAAACTGATACCAGATTCTATTGTAGATATTGTCACCAAAAAAAACCTGAAATTTTTTTTTTACGAACTGTACGAAAAGATCCCATAAATAAGTTACGTATTCTGAATTAGTTCAGTATCAATGTTTAAAAAATCCTTACAATGATGTGAGAGCCGTATTTAGGATAATTGCTTCTTTATGTTGCCAAATTTAAAATATTAAATTCCTATAAAAGTTTAAAGCACTATTAATGCAAAAAAATATCTATGACTGTTTTAAAAATTGTGTTATGCTCAATTCTTAAAAAGGATTTCACATTTCAGTATTTTAACAAATGATGTTGTACTATTGTTATAACAAATGATTTCTCAATTTGTGTCTTTTTTTATATGAAAGTTCTTAAAAGAGAATAAAAGAATTTAAACAATTACATCTTTTTTACAATGCTTTTTAAATAAATCCCTTATGCATTTACATTTAATTTATGTATAATAATTACATGATGCAATATCTACAAAATATACATTGCAATTTTAACAAAAATTGCATATCCTGCTCAAAAAAATTACATAACCTTCACATAAAATTAGATAGCCTGCATTTATAAACAAAAGCAATGATAATAGTTTTATTTTACATATTATTAAAGAAGTATTTTACTTGTCTAGAAAGAAATAAAATAACATTAAAAAAATACGTAGAATAAACATTAAATTAGAGATTAATGCCATTAAAATCTTCTCTTTAATTTAATTTTATGTTGAAAAATTATTTGGTAAGTGTCCATCCAATAAAAATTAATTAAAAATGAAATATAATTTTGTTCTTTGTTTTAAATCTATAAATGGTGGTTAAAATTAGAATATTTAATTAAAGCAGAAAAATACTTAAAGATATCAAAAAAATTTCACGATTTTAACTAAAATACCTAGAAATATAAACATAAAAATATTTTCAGCAAACAAAAATAATTAAATTATTAACTATACCATCAGTATTTCAAAGTTTACTTTTTTTTAAATAGCAGCATAATAATATATTTTAAATAGTCGCATAATAATATATTTTTCAATAATATATTTTAAATAGCAGCATAATAATATATTTTTCAATAATATATTTTAAAAAGTAGCATAATAATATATTTTTCAATAATATATTTTAAATAGTAGCATAATAATATATTTTTCAAGTTATTCCATTACGTATATTTCATTTCATTTCATTTTAATATTTATATATAAATACCAGTTGCCTAATACCAATCACAAGCCATACAAGAGAAGCAGTCCTGATTCCATCTAGATGTTTCTCTAAATTCTAATCTCAATATTACTGAAATAACAGAGTATTCATACTCAGCTATTTCAATTATTAACCCTCCGCAGACATCTATTCACCAACTGGCGAAACTAATGTAAACAAACCTGCTAAACAATCAACAGTGAATACTGCAGATATTACTGGAGTAATGGTTGATTTATTAAAACTGATTTTCTTGATGCATAAAATTATATGCAACTGATTCTTTTATAAAATACACAAGCATTGTAAAACTTGTAGTTATAATAATGAATTTTGTTTGATTAAATGATTTTGATGCTAGGCATTAATAAATATTGGAAATTGAAACCCCAAAAATTCCGAAAAGAAAAATATTTACTTATTATCAATCTTCATATAACTAAAAAGTTGAATATTGATATTGTTAAAAATATTCATATTAATAATGAATTAAATTAATTAATTATATATAAATACACACACATATATATATATATATATATATATATATATATATATATATATATATATATATATATATATATATATATATATATCTTTCGGATATATACACAGTATATAATCATATATAATCATATTACACATCTTTTACTCAAAATGTTTCTTAATTTCTCAGTCGTAACTCATTTTTTTTTTCATTTATTTCATTTGAAAATGCATAAACATATTTCAAATTATCAATTTCTCATGTTTGAAGACAAACAAATAAATAGATAAGTTAAAATTGAGTTAAATGGATTAAGAGATTAATGCATTAAATACTCCTTAAAAATCTGGCTGCTTTTTTTTAAAAAACATATGTATTGTATATTTTTAAATTTTATACACATATAAATAAAAGCTTGTGATGGTTATAACTACAAACCCCCGTACATGTCTGACCTTACTGTAGCCCATGTTTGTCGTAAAAGGAAACTGAACTTTTTACCCAATGCCCGGGGGTATAACAGGGTGGGTTAAAATCAGACTTCTCAATTTGGATGTCCCATGCCCTTGTGACGCAAGGACAAAAATAAGATGCATTTTTTACCCTTCATGATGACCACACGGGGCTTGGTTTAGATGTTGTTATCGACCAAGTGGGATAAGAAATGACAACAAGAACATAACTACAAACAAAATTAAAAAACAAATTCCGGTTATGAATTTCCATTTACTATATAGCAATACGTTCTTTTCATAAAATTTTATCAAATTATGAATACATGTAGTTACATGCATTTCTGTAATGCTCACCGTACAATTCATTGACGATGAAGAAATACTGATACGACTTGGAGGTATGTAATAGTCCATATTTTTTCCTCAAATCATGAAGCAAAAGTTAATTTCTATAATAAATAAATATTGAACAGGTTTTAGTGATCTCGAGACTATTAGAATCAACAACAAGAATTTTAAAATCATCACAGTTTTAACTGTATTCTTGTTTACAACATTAATCAGCATTTCCAGTTCATTCAACTACTAGCTTGACGAACGCTTGTACAATTACATTTTGCTCGCATGTGGTTTTTCAACGTTACTTTCATGAAATTCATTGAAATGCATAAATTCATGACTTCTTCAGATTAACGTTTTCATTCTTTCAAGAGATTTAAGTTCTGAAATATACACTTTCGTGGAATTTTTTAATTTGCTGAGTTGCTTTGTGTACTGTCACAACAATGATTTTACATCAAGACATCCTGTTGATACATGTTAAAAAGATGAAATCAATTTCAATATATCCCATTAATATACAAATTTGCAAATCCATAAAAGAAACAAAGCAGCAATTAAGATATTAACATCATTCTACAAGTTTGTTAATAATATCTTGGATAACGGATATGTCTAAATTGGCCAAAATTAATTCAACTGTAATTTCAAAAGAAAGATATCAGTGCTATCTGAAGCAAATGAACTATAATACAACAATTAAATATATATATATATATACATATAAAATTACAGGCATGTTTAATGCATGATCCAGCATAAATTAAAAACTACAACAGTTAGAAGTTTAGTTTTTTAGTAATTAATAATTACAAAATATTTTATTAATTATTTTTAATTGAATAAAAACCTCGTCGTCCCTCGTTTATTGAAAGTCATAAGAATATTAAAATAAAAGAAGTATTGACTCATGAATGTTCTATATTGATCAGCCATATTTATTAAATAAGTTAATATATTAATTACGAATGATTAATATAATTCTGAGATAAATATATGTAGTTAACAGTTAAAGTTTAACAGCTTTATCAATGATAAGAAATATAAATAACAACTCATTAGACCATCTGTTTTCAGTATTTTTTTGTCGCATGACAATTTTATTCAAGACAAAAAAAAAGATAATATTAGATTTCGAAAGTTTTTATCGATAATATTAAATTCATAATATATTTTACTTCTTTTATTACTATTTATGATGACACAGATAAAAACACACATATTATTACTGTATATTTGTTTTAATTGCATTTAATATACCTGAATTACTAAGTTTTACATGTCTAAAGGTCTAAAGATATTATTCTGATTCTGAAATCCTTCATTTTATTGGTAACTGGAGTCCATGGATTTTTATCTTATTGATTGTACGAGTCCAATTTTTTCTTTTTTTATTTTTTATAAAAGAGGTCAATGGTTTTCTTCTGATCGACAGAAATATTGAGAGGTACAGAAATAAAATATGTTTCAGACTCAAACATGCACTTTACAACAAATATCTATGACAAAATCGATATAAAAAGAGGATACATAAAAATAACATGATAATAAAAAAGTAAGGTCTTACATATATTCTTTATTTTCTTTATTGTAAGAAAAAAATTATTGACGAACGTAAGTCTTAATCTATGTAATATAATTTAACACTTAATAAATGAACTTAATATAGTAATTTTTTCCTTCAAACATTTACTTAGAGTAATAATTTTTTTTCAATAATTAAATTATTTAAAAATTAAAAGCTTTAAAAGAAGAAAAATCATTAAAATTTTCAATATTAAAAAAAAGGTAATTTCAATCTGTATTATAAAAATGTACTTAATTTTTGTATACATGTAGTGCAGGTAGCTTATTTTGATTAAAAACTTATATACTTAAATGGTAACTTTTACTGTTTTCCCTTCAATAAATGTCAACAGTATGTTAAGTCTTGATTCACAAGCATTTGCAGAGCAAAGAATACAACTTTTGCATCATAAATTTTGATATTCTCTGGTTTTAATAAAAATTCAACTTTAAATACTTTAAAAAAACAGACAACTTTTTATTTTTATTATAAAAATTACAACCAAAATAATCCTTGTATTTTTATTTATTTACAATGTTTTGTTTTTTTTACAATATTATTCATTTTAATAATTGCTATATATAAGGTATGTTATAGTTTTAGTATATTATGGTATATTAAAAAAATTGATAAAGAAGTACTTATATAAGATATAATTTATTATAAAACATACATACATCAAACCTTAAAACAAAATAATTATGAAAGAGATAGTTACTTGATAAATTATACAGGGCTTTTCTTTTAATCTATGATATATGAAATAAACACTTCTCAGGATTCAATGCAAACAAAAATATATTAAAACACTTTTTCTGAGAATTATATATATTAAATGAATAAAATTTAATTGAAACTAAAATATTTAATAAAAAATTGTTATAGTTATTATCGATTACATAAAAAATTTATAAACCTTAAAAATAAATTCTACGAAAAGGAAATTCATGTAATGTACTTTTGTGATATATGCACATTGGTACTGGAAAAAAAAAATAATAGTGATATAAATAACTGTATATTCTTACCGGCTGTAATTTATGATCAATGTAGACACAGCAATATGTATACAGTATTATTTTTTATATTATGTCATAAATGAATAATTCTACTCAGAGTGAAAAAACGGGCTACATTTTTTACTTCTTTGTTACCACTGTATAGAATATATATATATATATATATATATATATATTATTTTTATGTTGTAACTCCTTTCTTTGTCATTAACTATACATGAAAAATATGGCAAATATTCTTTAACTAATAAGTTAAATAATAATAAAAATTAAACATATAATTCCAAAGAGTTAACATGAAATACATAACATTTAAATCCATATATAATGTTACAATCATATAAATCATCTTAATGATATAAATTTTATAAAAATTCATTTAAAAATCAGTATTTTTTAGTAGGTACATTTCTAAATTTTACATGATTTGATTTTAAAAAATATATATTGCTTAAATATATTTGTATCACATCAATATTTGAAAATATTGTAAGTTACAAAAGATTATGGTGAATAAATTGTAAGGTACAAAGAACTCGTAAATCATAAAATGGGAAAAATTTAACATATGAAAGTTATTCCACCAAATTCATTTTACAATTGTATAATTTAATGTAAGCATAAGTTTTACTGATATATAAACTTTGAAGATTAATTGTCTAACTCAATTTAAGAAAACGTTTAATTAACTTCAGTTTAAGTACAGGAATTAAACCCATTCAGTGAGAAAAGTTAACATTGGATAGTTTATAATTCTTATTATGCATACAAAATAATGTTTACAAAAGTAATTAATTAACAATTCAAAAAAAATAAAATATTCATGTTAAAGTAAAATTAGTTTCTTATTATAAATAACTTTATTGTAAGTTATATATCTAAAAAATTACTGTCATATAATTTATACAAATATATTGTTAACAGTATATTATAGTTATTAAAATATACTTTTATACAATGTATTAAATTTATAAATTATAACATAATTCCAGTTTAATTTAATTTGATATTATTTATATATATTGAAATACATTCAATTACATTTAAGTTCAATCAAAAGCAAAGTTGTTAGATTGGATGTTTTTTCCCCTAATTTTATACATCGATACTTCTAATGAGCAACAACGCCCTTCATAAAATTACAGGTGAAGTAAAATACAGTTAATTGCAAAAACATATATACATATAACTGTAGTGTGCAGGTTGGACAATTAGATTGTATCCATGTGTGGTTGGGTTGAGATACTTGAGACACAATTTGGATAACTCACAGCTTTATTGACACACGCGCAAACAACACACACATACAATTAGAGACGTAGAATATTTAACACATTTAAAAACATATAATTATAAATTCATTTAAGGATTCCACTTCTACCCAATACTCTGATATGAGCAGGAAATATACTTCCTCTCCGGATAAGATATGTCTGTAGGACGACTAATGCGCCGGGATGCACTAAATACACTGGTGGACAAAATTAAGAGATGGAAAGCATTTTCGCACATTTCTCTAAAAATACCGCACAAAAGCTGGACAGTTGATTGCCATATATGGTCACTGTAGCGCTATTGGCCCTGAGTTAAGTTTACGTATTCTTGTGGGCGTTGCTAAGCCAGCAGGAGGTATAAAATTCCGCATGGAGCTGTTCATCTCATTCCACTCTTAAACACAGTTGCAGATTTTAGTGCATTTTTTTTAATAATCTTGTTGTTTCTGGCTGGTTTTTAGCTGAAATGAGTAAACATCATCGTTTAGACGAAGGTATGAGGTGGAGAATTGTGGGTAGACTTGAGGCAGGCCAGTCCCAAGCTGAGGTTGCTAGGGAATTGGATATAACACCAAGCGTCATTTCTAATTTGTGGAGTCAATTAATTTAAAACTAGTGGGACAGTATGCAGACGACCAGGGCAAGGTCGCCCGAGGGCTACAACGGCCAATGAAGACCGGTATTTGTTCCTTTCAGCTAAGCGCCAGAGGACAGCTACAGCCACTCAATTGTCTAAGGGCCTCACGGCTGCTACAGGAACATCAATTTCGAGTAAGACAGTTTCCAGGAGACTCCATGAAAGAGGGCTGTATTTCAGGAAGCCCGCTATTTGCATCCCACTCCCTCCCTCCTACAAAAGAGCGCGTGCAGAATGATGCAGACAACATCAAAATTGGACACAGTTTCAAGGGGCTAATGTTCTCTTCACCCATGAGTCCAGATTCTGTCTACAACCTGATTCTGGACGGTTATTGATATGGAGGGAACCTGGAACCCGATACCATCCTAGCAACATTATCGAAAGGGACCATTATGCTGGTGGAGGAGTCATGGTTTGGGCAGGGATCATGCAAGACACCCGCACACCACTCCATGTGTTTGACAATGGTTCCGTGAATGCCCAGAAAGACGCACATAGGGCTCTAAGACTTCCTGCCGTACAGACAGGAGGTCTTAGAGCCCTATGTGCGTCTTTTCAGGGGCGCTGTTGGCCCTGAGTTCATTTTTATGGACGACAATGCGCGACCACATAGGGCTTTCATGGTTGATGAGTATCTGGAAAGCGAGGATATTCAACGAATGGATTGGCCAGCCAAATCCCCTGATCTGAATCCTATTGAACATGCTTGGTATGCTCTTGGGAGAGCTATTGCGATGCGCCAACCTCCCCCCCAGAACCATTCTGGAGTTAAAAATTGCTCTGGTGGAAGAATGAGAGGGTCTTCCACAAGCCCTCCTTAATTCCCTTATTAACAGCATGCATACTCGTTGTGCATGCTGTCTGTCTGTCAGGGGTGACCATACACCATACTAGAGGCAACACACACTGTACAAGCCTCACTTTTATTGTCATCTTTTATCCTTAAGTTCAGACTACATTGGATTTATTGGCAATAGGTCATGCCAGTGAATGGTACTTTCATTTTTGTTTTGCATACTTTATTATAATGGAATAAGCTATGCATACCAAATTTCATTTATTTATATTCAGTTTTTTTTTAGATATTTGGGAAAATGTCTTCCATCTCTTAATTTTGTCCACCAGTGTATATTTCCTCCAGGGATGAAAGACTATATACGAAACGTTACTCAACAGAAGCGAGTGGTTGCTCTGTACTTTTTCTCGGATGAGAGTTTCGAAGCCTACTGGCATTTCACCGAAACGACAAAGAGGGCGCTCTTGTCATGTGTAGGAAGAAATAACTCAATTTTAATTTGATCAAATATTTTTAAAAAATTAAAATACTAACAAACATAATTATTATTATGGCACATCATTAATACAAACTATTAATTGGTAGATTTCTAAAATGAAGATAGCCTGTTTGTTTTGAATATGAAAACAAAGAGATGCAAATAAACATGAAAGCATTTTGGTAATAAAATTAATTTCTTATCTGTGAAAAAATATAGATTTCGCAATTTAAGCATTTCCAAAGTTGTCTGCAGTAATAAGCAGTGCCAAATCCAAATCTCCTCAGATAAATTTGAAATCTTTATGACAAAATTGAATTTATTTTTGTAATTTTGAAATTAAGAGTAAAGTTTTTGACAGTACTAGGAAGAGAATTCATTCAATTTTAGAGAGATAATTTCATACTTTTAGATTGCTTTAAAAAGTAATCCAATCGAAGTGAATGTTAGCTATTAAAAATAATTGTAAATAAACATAGCGAAATAATTAATACACGTTCGCAAATAATTAATACATATCTTTTATTTATTTTTTTTATCTTTTGTTCTATGTGTTGGTCGAAACAACTCATATTTCCAAAATATCACTGGGTTAAATTGATTCGTTGATCAACATTACTTCCGTTCTCGTAAATACCATATGATTATAACTTACATTCTCTAAATGATTGAATTTCGCAACGCCTTTGAATTTCGAAATGATTGAATTCCATGTGAATTAAGCAATCAATAACTAATTTTGATATTAAATATTTAGATAACATAATATCACAGAATGATAATTTACAAGTATTTGCTTTAGAATGAATTTTAACATAGATAATGCTGAATCTTTTGTATGGATCAAGATTATAATTATTTTGTCTTCATCACTTAGTTTCATATTTTTCAATTAATGTAGAAAATATTTTGAAAATGTTATTCGTAATTAAGAATAAGAAATTATTTTGGAAAGCTTTGAGTCCTTCTGAAAATATTTTAAGAAAAAAATTAATTTTAATAAAGATATTCTTTATTATAAGAAAAATATATGCATGCAATAATTAAAAAAAACTAATTACAAGAAATTTATAATTGTTATATATCATTAAAATCATTTTCATCATTTTTAAAAATGTTATATATCTATTAACTCTCTATATGTACGTAATTGTTTCAGCAATAAGAATTATTTTTTTCATGGATCACTCAAGTTGGGTTCTAACGTAGTTAATTACTTTTCTTCTAAATAAATATTTATTTAATAATTATCATAAACACAAAAATAAATTTCCTTCACTAAATTTTGTAACTAATTACTAAAATACTTACAATAAATGAGATTATACTAAATTGGCTTTTTAAAAATAATCTGACAATGCATTTGCATTTGAATTTTTGTTATAAATGCACAAAAATATTGCTATACACTATTAAGTACAGAAAACGTATTTGAATTTTTAAACACACTTAATGCACTTAATAAAATATAATGCACTTAAAATCATAGTTAATTCTATCCTAGTCTTAGATGGGGTTAAAATAATATCCGATTCAAGAAAATATTTTAAAATATGTCAACAAATGAAGAAAAATAAAAATAATATTTCACTTAATACTTAGTAATAATTTTCAATAAATACTTAGTAAATTAAAATTTACTAATTCTTTACTTACAAAAAAATAATTCAATTAATATACAGTATATACAATACAGCATATTACAAAATTCTGCCTGTATAGTTTAAGAACAAAATAAAATAACATTTATAAAAATATTTTTTATGATCTGTTAAATATAATGGATTTAATAAACATACTTTAATATGCAAAATCATATGCAATTTTATTATTAATAGATATTTAACTAATAAAATTGCATGAGGTGATTAAAATTTTGCCCTTGTAAATTTTCATGCAATTTTATTAATAATAGATATTTAACTAATAAAATTTCATATGATTGATTATTTAATATATATTTAACAATTTTATTATGCAATTTTTATTAGTTAATAGACCATTGACAATATTGTAACATTATTGTGAATTCAAGTAAAAAATGTTTTAAAATGAACAATATTCACTTTTGCATATAACTATTGATTCCTTTCCATAGACTGGAATAGAATGCTTTTTGACACCCAATAATTTTATCTAAAATAATCCTCTTTATATGAACAGTGATCCACTAGAGATAATTGATCAAAATTTAAGGAAAACAAAATTTTAACGGATATGCTTTTTCAGCATTTTTTGATTTATTTGTTTTCTAAATCATAAATTGACCCGTAGTCTATTTAACTTTTTCATTTTCAACATCCATTCAGAATTTTATTTAAATTTAAAAAAATGGATAAATGTTAACATTTGAAAATGTAGTTAAAGTCGTTATATATTTCTAGATTGCCATTTAATTTTTAAAATAAACATTTGCAAATCTATTTTATTTTAATTTTGCACATCCCTTTAACACATAAATCTTAAAAGCTATGTTTAATATTAAAGGCATTGAGCTTTAATTTATTTAGTGGTAAATAAATTCACACTGTTTAATTACAACACAGGGATTTCAGTAATTTCATTCCGATTTTTATTTAAATTTAAACGAAAATTGATAAATATTAAAATTTGAAACTGCAGTTAAAGAGGATATATATGTCCAGATTATCATTTAATTTTAAAGTATATAATTGAAAATCTATTTTATATTAATTTTGCACATCCTTTTAACACTTAAATCTTAACAGCTCTGTTTAATTTTAAATACATTGCGCTTTAATTCATTTAACGGTAAATAAATTTACATTGTTCAATTGCAACACAGGAATTTAATTAAGTTTTATTCGGAACACAAAATGGGGAAATAAGATACATTTATACTCAAAGAAATTCTATGCTCAAGGAAATATAAAGTCTATTATCTGGGATCTAGGGATCACAATTCCATCTAGAGATCACAATTCGAAAATTGTTTAATTATTTATTTTAATACATTTGTTACATCCTTTTATCACATAAGTTTTTTAAATTTTATTTACCCCTAACGTTGTTAAATATTAAAATATTTGATAATAGTTAATTTACGTTGCTTGAATTTCAAGGACTTGAATACAAAGCTTTGAACAAGCTTTACCTAGATATAAAAATGAGAAAATTGGTCAGATCTGATAAAATTCCAAAAATTCTAAGATTTACGATAAATCTAATATCGAAAATAATCTTAATCACAAATCTATTTAATTTTAATTTATCATATCCTTTCATCATTTAAGCCTAGCTCTTCATAACTGTAAAGATGTCCCATTTTAAAATATTTTGCAATATTTAGACACATTGCACAAATTTAAATGTCTATGCAACATAGATCTTTGAACAAACTCTTATTCTGCACTGCATAAAAATGTTGGAAAAAGTCAAGAAAAGATCTAATTTAACTCCAAGAAATTCTAGAATAAATAATCGTAATTCTAATTCTTTTTTTTACTATTTATTGGAATATATTTCATTTTAATTTGTTTTATCCTTGAATCATATAATTTTTATGCGCCATAGTTAATCTTAAGGTTATTAAATATTATATTAATTTGTAATAGTAAAAATAATATTGCTTAAACTCTAAAATTTCGAGATTTTGAGAAGGTTTTTATTATAAATACTGCAATATGGAAAGAGGTCTAGTAACTAATTTTTCGCAGAAATTCTAAAGGTATAATTAATTCTAACTAATAAATATTTACAACTCTAAATCTTTTTAAGCATTTTTTTGTAATTTTAGGCACCCTTTTATCTATTAAATCTTAAACATGTTGCGCATTAAGTTATTTATTCAGTATATAAAGTCACACTGTTCAAATTCAGAAGTTATTTATAACCCTAACTTCTAACAAGTTCTTATTCTGGATCCGACAATGAGGAAGATACAGAGCAGAATAATCTTATCTCAGAACAATTCTGAGATTTAGGGTAAATCCAACCTGGTAAGTAACTGAAGTGATCTATGAGTCAATATGCTGGTGCAATTAATACCATCCAATTGACCACTCTACTACACTATCGCCTGTAATTCGGCCACATTCGTTGCTGTTCTTCATTTTGAGCGAGGAAAACTCTGCTTAAAGGACATAACAGCTGGTTGTTTTCTGAATAAAAACCTTGCTAAATTATCCCAAAGTTAACACAGGTACTACAAAATTTAGAAGCCTATTAAAATTCCAAAGTTGACATTGGTTAATAATAAAAATATTTGTTGCATATTGAGTGTCTCGGCCAAAAAAATATAGATCTAAAATAATGAATTTAGAAGTGCAATTTCAAAATAAAAATTACGAGTTTTTTATTGTATTCAGCAATAGCTAATGTGGTTTTTCTTTAGTTTTTGATTATACACGGGATAAAATAAATGGACTTAGTGAAATATTTAAATTTTATATATTACCTATATGTTAATATATAAAAATTAATAATATATATAATATTTTTATAAACATATTAAACATTTATATTTTATAACCATGTATATTTTTATAAAGATATTTTTTAAACATATATTATATTTTTATATATTAACATATATTATTAATTTTTATATATTATACATTAACTCCTTCTCAAATTTTTCTCTTTTTAATACATATAAATAAATAATATTGAAAACATTTGGAAATAAAAGCAATATTTGGTAATAAAAATTAATATTTTTAATGCATCAAAAATATTACTAATAATTAACAAAAAAAATTAGATATGAAATGAAGCTGTATTTAATATTTTAAGGCATTTATTTATAATTTTCATCTACAAAATACAATAATTTGAAGATATATTTTAAAATTATCATATTCTGTGATACTGCAATTTTATCTAATGCACTTAACGTATATCCCTTTTAAAACTCAGAGTTTCCTTTGAATTATTGTCTAAGGAATCAACTATCTACAAATCTCCAATATGTATTCCTATTTCAAGAACTTTTTAATCTTTCAAACTCAAAGAGAATTTAATAAGAGCTGGAACACATTTAAATAAATATTCTATCCTTTCTTCTTAAAGAATATATTACAGCGAAGTAAAGTGTCATACACAGCCGCTTGATAATATGGAAATAAACATCTTCTTGATGAAATCTCTGAATGTTATTTCTGTTTTTATTTGCATGAATTGTGATTCATGTAGACATTTTATTCATGTATTTGAATATCGTGCAATATAATGGCACGTATAATGGTTTATATTGCTTATACAGAAATTATGGAATGCAGCTTATATTCTTATTCTTCTTAAATAGATGGGTATAGATATATGAATATATTTTAGATTGCGGGCATACGTTGAAATTTTTTTTTAAGTTTAAAATTGATTTTAAATATTGTTAGTTTAAATAGTTAAAGTTTTTTTTTACAAAGTTATTTAAACCTTTATTTTATATTGAGGACCATCTAAACACAAAAATTTTGTTATAATTAAGAAAGTTTCAAATTTTTCTCCCTTTTTCGGATTAAATATTTATAATAATTATAATAACATATGTCGAAATTAATTATATTAGTTCTCTATAATATGTAAAGCATTTAAAAAACTGTAATTTACGAATTAATTAACTTAATTTTAACTGGCAACTGAAAATAAACTAAAAACTGGCCACTAAAATAAATTGGATATATTTTATTACTATATATATATGTATATATATTCAGAGTTAAATTATTAAAGAAAAATTAAAAATTCGTTAAGTACCTGTATTTTTTACATTTGAAAAATTCTGACGGAGGTTTAAACATGTGAACTCACAACATTTGCCTTAAATTTACTTTTAGACCATTGTAATTTATTTTGCCTAATATAAATACAATACATATATATATATATATATATATAATATAAATACAATATATATATATATGTTGTATTTATATTAGGCAAAATAAATTACAACTACAAATTACAATAAATTACAATGATCTAAAAATAAATTTAAGGCAAATATTGTGAGTTCACATGTTTAAACCTCTGTCAGAATTTTTCAAATGTAAAAAATACAGGAACTTAACGAATTTTTAATTTTTTTTTAATAATTTAACTCTGAATTTTTTATCAGAAAAGAGCAAAAAAATTACATCATTTTTATTATGAATTTTAAGAAAATTCTTTCTTATTTCAATAAGAAAGTTTTGGAGATTATCAATAAAAGGTTTCAATTCAATGCTTTAAAAATACTTTTATTATCAATTTTAAAATGTCCTTACAATAAAAATGTACAAATTTTAAAATTTTCTTAAAAATACTTTTAAATTAATTTTAAATTTTTAAATGTTATTTAACAAAAAAATTATAGCATAAACCTTTTTTTTCGAGGCAAGAATTAAAATATTTTTGGAGTGAACAAAATTAGAGAAACAGAGTTTGTCTTGCCAAATCAATTAATTTTTAATATATTTTGATGCCTTTTTACATATATTTTTAACTACAATTTCTTAATAAATTTATTTTAAATACAAAAAAGTATTAAAAAAATATTTTGTATCAAAATATAAATGAAATAATAATAAATGTCGATTTGAGTTACATTTCCTTTGAAAATAATATTTGTTGAAAATAGTAATTCCATCAAGATCTTTCAAAAAATAAAAAAAAATTCTTATAAAAAAAATGAAGTCATTTTTCTAGAGATTGGAGAAAATGGGATATTATTTGCCGAGAAATATATTAGGATAAGCCAAATTCTATTTCATCTTTCATTTCTGACCATAGCAATTTTGATGGCGTACAATCCTCATTTTTTTAAGATTTATATTTACTTAAGCAAAATGGAACATGTTATTTTAGAAATCCTTAAAATTTGTTGAAGAAAAGGAGGATTGATTAAATGTTCAATTTGAAAAATCAGTTCAATAAATTCAAGAATTCTTGTGAAGATTTTTCCTGGGTGAATTTAAACGTTTTTCTTGTGATAATTTAAACCTTCTCTTTGATAAAAAAAAAACTCTACCTACTTCAATTAAAGCATTATAAAAATATATATTTCTAAATCTTTTATGAACAAATTCGATTTTAGGGCCTTCAACTCTCTTCCATTTAAATAAATGTCTATGTTTTAAAATTTTTGCCATTAAGTTTAAAATTATAACCAATTAATTAAAGAGGCCACAAAACATACCCAAATTTTTAAAATTAAATTTATAAATTAATTCATTTAAATTATAGTAAAGTTCTAGTTTAATAAGAATGCAGAGCAACATTAAAATATACAATTAAATATGAAATAAAATTATATATTCTGAAAGGAAAATTAAAGTTATGTTTAAATTTTAGTAATAGCTTTCCTTGCAATTTTAATTCAAATGCACTGATTTAAGATTAAAATATTTTTAAAATATATATGCCTAAATCTTTTATGAACAAATTTGATTTTAGAATCTTCAACTCTCTCCCACTTAAATAAATATGCACACTTTAAAATTTTTATCACTAAATTTAAAATTGTAACCAATTAATTAAAGGTACCTCAAAACATACCCACATTATTATAATTAAATTTATAAATTAATTCATTTAAATTCTAAACATATTTTTAAATATGCTCAAAAGAGCGTGAAATAAAATGTAGTTTTTCGTCAAATGGTAGAAACATAAATTAAAAAATGGCAAAAAAAAAATTATAAATATTTCTTGATTGGTTAAAATTATATAATTCAATAAATGTATTTTATACTTTAGTGCTTTTTTACTGAAATATTATTATATTTATAATATTTCAGTAAAATTATTATAAAATATAAAAAATTTATATTAAGAAATATTTATAATTATAAATATTTCTTTGTTGGTTAAAATTATACAATTCAATAAATATGTATTATACTTTAATGCTTTTTTGCTGAAATATTATTACACTTATAATATTTCTCTGAAATATTAATATTTTTTAAATAAATAAATCAGTAAAGAAAATTAAAAATTAATAAATTAACTGTTATTAATAAGTATAAATGTGAAATAAAAAATTAAATGACAAATTTGTAATAAAAAAAAATATTGAATATTTTTAAAAAGTCATTTAATATTAAACAAAAGATAGAAACATTTTAAACACCTTGAAAACATCGCATTATATTAATTTTAAAAAATAACAAATGCAATAAAATATATAATTCGTTTATTTATGTTAGTTAAAATTTTCTCCTATTTTAAAGGATATATAAGAAGCTTTATGATTTTTTGTGGTGATTTATTGTATGAAAATCAACATTATTAGTATCGATCACATAGTCTTAAACCAAAGAATATGCCTTTATCATTGTTAATGACACAAATACCTAACTCTATTTTTAGCAAATATTTAAGTACAGAAGCTCCTGTTGGACAACATTTTATGACGCATTGTTGACAAGTTGCAAGCATTGTTGATGTACAATTATTTAAAAACAACCGTATACAGAATTTTGAAATTTCCTTTTTTTTGCTAAAAGGCTTAGAATATTTTCTAAAACTACAAAAGAGTTTTTCTGTGCCTACACAAATGGCATCAAGCATATAGTCGTAAACCAAAGAATATGCTTTTATGACTGTCAATGACATAAATGCCCATCTCTATTTTTAGGTACTATTTAAGTACAGAAGCTCCTATTGGCCAAAAATCTCCTTTCATAACCTCCACCAGAAACTCTCAAGGACATCTTACCAAAGTTCCACAGCAACAAGTTTCATCAATGCATTTTATCCAACACTATCAAATATTACCGCGTTTCCAAAACGAAATAAAAATAATATTCTTAAAAATATCTAAATTAACAAATTGAAACACCAAAAAAAAAAAAAATGACACTGCAATCAAATAAAAAAATAAAAAAAACACACAGATCATACTTTTAATCCAAAATCTTACCTGGTGGAAGAAAAACCAACAAGCAGCGTTTAGCTTCTCTAAAAGAAACACTTGGTTGTTCGCAAAACCAGGCACCGAGACACTTGGTGGAGCGTTGCGGGGGATTGGTTTTCGGAGGTGCCCCGTGAATTTATGCTAATCGGGGCGCACAGCCGCAGATGTTTGCGGGGCGCACACTCTTTCTGGAGCCTTTCCCGGCGAAGGAAGCGGAGGAGATGACCGGGTTCCAGGCAAAATTTCGTATCGAACTAGGGTTGCAGCGCGAGTTGTTGCGCTCCTGGAAAAGCTGTCTTTGGCGACTCTTTATCGCCTCACCTGACATTACTTGTCAATGACATCAGTGTGGGAAGCAATAGAAAAGATTACTGCTAGCAATACCGATGAAAAAGTGGCATAAAATGTTTTTACATTGGCAGAGGAGGAAGGAGTTCAGACTATACCGTAAATGTAGAATTGTCATGAATCATAGCAATTTTATTCTACATCATGAAAGAGTATTTGAATATCGACATTCTCAGCTAATTTTTCCTAATTGTAAGGTTATGTTTCACTTTGACAAGAAACCCAGTATATAAAAATGTCATAATGGCGTTCGATGAATATTGTTACTGTTGTTTTTAAATAATTGTTCATCAATAATGCTTGACAACAATGCTTTGTTATAAAATTTTTTTGCTTGACAACAAAATTTTATAAAAAAGCATTGTTGATTCAAGATTACTGTTAGCAACACTGACGAAAAAGTGGTATAAAATGTTTTTACATTTAAACACATGCATTACAGAGTAGGAAGAAATTCAGACTATGCCTTAAATGGAGATTTCTAGAATATTTATCCGACCCCCTTATAACAATTATGATGTTTGATATCTTACTGGGTTGCCTTGTCAAAGTGAAATATAATCTTACAATTTGAAAAAATTAACTTAGATATTTGTCGATATTCAAATATTCTTTCATGATGTCATAAAATTTTTTGTCAAGCAACAAACTTTTATGACAAAGCAGTGTTGACAAGTTTCAAGCATTGTTCACAAGTTGCAAGCATTGTTGTCAGTCATTGTTGATGTACAATTATTTAAAGTATACTGTATATAGAATTTTGAAATTTCCCTTTTTTGCTAAAAGGCATACAATATTTTCTAAAACTGCAGTTTTAGAAAATATTGCAAACCAAACTGAGTGTTTCTGTGCATACTTAAATGGCCTAGTGGCAGAATAATTAAAATCAGAATTTGAAAATAATTCAATCATTTCATTTCAAAGGAGAGGATACGAATATGAAACCGTACCACATACGATTTATACATATTTTATTATACGTTACCACATACGCACTGGAAAAATATAGTTTTAACAGAAAATTCTTGTATATATATATAGATATATATAATAAAAAATAATTTCAGAAAAAATTTTAGTGTCCAGAGGCTTTTGAAACTGATACTATTTTAGAAAGATTGAACAATGCAAATTTATTTTTAATATAATTTAATAAATTCTGGGCACAATTTACTATTATGCTTTAACAAGTACACGGGCAGTGAGTAAATTGTTATGAGTAACATAGTCTCCTGTACTCTGAAAAATGAGTGCATATATTTGAGGAATAATGTTATATAAATGAATTCGGAAAGAAATTCCCCAAACGGGAAAAAATTAAAATAAAAATGGAAATTTAATACAATGTAAAAGAAAATGAAAATAAAAAAAAGTATATGAAGAAAAATGAAATACAAACGAAAATGAAAATTTAATACAATGTAAGAATATGAAAATAAAAAAAAAGTATATGAAGAAAAATGAAATACAGAAGAAAATGAAAATGAAATACAATTGCAAAAAAATTGGGCAAAAATGTAAAACTGTTATCCAAACGGAATTTTATTACATCAAATGTATTACAGTAAAAATCACATATTATTTTTTTAAATATTCAAAAAATTTATTACAAATTTTCTAGAATGAAAAATTTAATTTTGAATGCAAGTTTCCTGGATACTTTAATACAAAAGAAAACCTGCTTAGTTTATCTCTCAGTATCTGACGGAAGGAATGAAAGTATGGAATTTCACACAATAACAAGATGTATTAAGTACTTATATTATATACAATATATACAACATTTATTATAATATGTAAATTTTATTCCAGTGGATACGTATCACACGTGAGAATTAACGGTAACGTAGCAGCAGATTTACTTGCAAAGAAAGGAAACCATTAGAATATTGGAAAGAAACAAGTTCCACCAGAATCTTTCAAGAAATATATTCATAGAGAAATTTTTAAGAAACTGAAAGATAATCTCATAACTAAATCTGAAGGCAAAAAGTGGCACAATATTCAAGACAGCTGGAAAATCATTAACACTAGACTACATAAAGAGGCGGTTGCCAACTTTTAATTAAGAACCGGACACGATTCTCTTAGGAACACCTAAAAGGATAGGTGTCCTCGCCTCTGTCCTTGCCCAATATGTAGAGCTGGAACAAATTATCTGAATTCAGAATATCTTTTGAAATGTCCAGGAATGAACAGGGAGGCTCAGCGCCGGGGAGAGATCTTGTAGCTTTATTGGAAGGCCAAGGGGCCTCATGGACTAAAATAAATTACCTACGCCTTTATTAACTATCTGCCCCTTTGACTTTTTGTGGTGTGCGAGACCGACTCATTGTCGATTGCTGTCTTGCTATATATTTGCTTGATTCTGCTTGTTCCTTCTTTGTGTGTGATCTTTATTGTAACGAATTGATTTCCAATACCATATATTATAACAATAATATATTTACATTATTCCATTTTATTATATTTTTATTATATCGCTATTAAAGTGTTTTACATTGAGGAGTATTATTAATGAATGTAAAATTAAACAAATTGAATTGTCCGAATTGAATTGAATTGTATTATTGATTAAGGCAGTATTATGAAAATATTATTTAAATGTCTATTAAAAACTTCATCACAGAAAAGCAATTTAGTTGAATTAAAATTTTAAATGTACAATAAAAAAATTAAAAACATATAAAGATTACACTTGAAGCCTTTAAATAAATGTAATGCTTATTAAAAATAACACACATAGACAAAAATACGTCATAAATTGAATTTTTTGCAATTTTGTGCTGAAGTGTCTATTTAATTAAAAAAAAAAATGTTGTATTTTTTGTCATAAACAAATTAAAATCGGGGGATTTTCAGAAAAGAAAAAAAACATTTTTTCCCGACGGCAAGTTTATAGGGCAACAGATATAAAAATAAAATACAAAGAACTAATAACATCAGTTAATCCATCAACTTAAGTCTGGCAATCCGATAACGTTTCCATTAAGAAACAGGAGGTAGTGCAATTCAAGAAGCAAGTCGAGGAATAACCATTTGTTTCTGGTTATCCCTCAGGAGACACAGAGGGTCAGGAGATAGTTAAGTTAAGTGCTTGCGGCCACATTCCTGACCAGAAGAAAGCCTGTAGCAATGCCACCGATTTTTCTCTAGGCCATTCAGGGATATCATGAATAGGATCGTACCAGGACTTGTAACCGTTTCAAGTGTTCAATAGCTTTGTATCGGGAGGTACATGGGAAGTCTATAGCCTGCAGAGCTGCTCTCGAATCTGATAAAAGCACCACCTTAGAAAAACACTTTGATCGCCTCTGTTGTTGAATAAGAACCAAATGGGTAGCGGAGATTTTACCCTCCGAAACCTTACACGAGAGTACCTAAAGGGGAGTAAGATGAGAATAGCTCACAATGAACACCGTCTCCAACATTAACACAATTACTTGTTGTAGAGTAATCCGAACCTGAACCAATGTGAGAAGGGTTAGAGAGTATCTATAATTTCGTATGCCACTTCGTATTTTAAAACTTTATCATTGTCCTCCGCTTTTAATAAACTTCGGCCCAAGCCGTGGTGGATAGAAAAGGTCTTGGCTTCGTTGGGTTATGAGGTCGAAACTGTTGAGCTCCAAAATCGATGCTGAAACGATAAATCAAATCAGCAATCCCCTGATTTGACCCCTGATTTGACTCCCTGAGTCTTTAAATTACGCTCAATTTGTTACGCTCAGAGATGTTATTCCGCAAGGGCATACATAAGGGAGTTCTAATTATTTTCCCCATAACAACAGGGCACGTTCTTTAATAATTAGACTAAAACGCCTGCTATTTGTACATAACAGTATGTAATCAATTGGGGTAGACTTCATGGCGCCAATTATAAGACGCAAGGCCTGATTATCAAAATTTTCAAAATCAGTTATTTTCTTTGAAGCACTAACCAGCGGCTCACATCAATAAAACAGAATAGGCAGGAAGTAAACTCTATAGATTTGATTTAAGGTGGATCTGCAGTAACCCTATTTCGTTCCTGCCAGAATCTTCAATAGAAGCAGTCTCTTTGAAGCGAGATTAATGATGTCCTCAATATGAGAATTCCAAGTGAGTTTTCTGTAGAAGGTTACACAGATATTTCAACTTTTCTGCCAATGGGATAATACTATCTTCATAAAATATATTTGGATAGAAGCCCTGTTGAGAAAGATAAAAAGATTGAAAAAATGTCGTATCTCGATTAACTTTCATGTTATTTTCCTCAGACTAACTCTTCAAAATGAATATTGCTTTATTTAATTTGCTTTCTATGTTTCCCAACAGACTTTTGAGTTTTGGTCCATATAACATCATCGATAAACAGCCAGCATTTACTGCTGTCAAAAACCATAAGTTTGCTAACTAGATCATTAATATAAATGTTAAACAGAGTTCAGTTTGGCACCGCACCCTGAGGATGGACAGTCTTTAGGGATCTGAACTTCAAATAGCAGTTTTTATATCGGATCTTATGTATACGATTATTAAGAAATCCACGGAACCAGTTGCAGATATTCGACAGAGAACCCATGTCAGAGAGTTTCAGAAGGAGATTTTCTCTCCATAGCAGATCGTAAGCAGATTTGAAATCTACGAAGACAGCAAATAAAATATGTCTATTGTCAAGAGCGTCCTTGATGGACTAAAGAAAACAGCATGATGATCTGAATCTTTGAAATCTGGCCTTATTCTCCTTGAGAAGAAAGCCTCCAGTCTCCAAAAACCAATTTAGTCGACTACTAATAATTCTTTCAAAGATCTTACAATAGTTACATAACAGGGAGATCGGCTTGTAGCTCTGGACCTCTCCTGGATCTTTATCTTTTTGTAGATTTATACCAGTGGGAGGAAAGATGTCCCAAAAACCAAATTTTATTAAAAAGCCTCACAATTTATTTAAAAGCAATATTGCTTAAGGGCATGAAGAACTTGCAGAATATTTCATCCTCCCATGGGGGCTTGCGTGTTTTGAGAAACTTAAGTGAACTCCTTAATTCGATTGAGCTAACAGGGGCATTTAAGATTGTCATGTCATTCTTTTCTGGGTCCCCTGCGTTCACTTTAAATTTTAATTTTTTAATAACTTTCCTACAATGACGTCTTGCGAAAGGCCCTTTTCTCTGCGAGTCAGCAAAATACCGCACAAATGAGTTAGCAACTTTTTGGTCAGAGGCTAAAGATCTGTTATTAAAATGAAAGGTAGTTTAAGGCCTTTGGCATAATTGTTATTGATCTTCGCTAAAAAGCTGAACGTTCTCTTACTGTCCTTTGAAAATCTAGATTCGAGATGAATTCACCAAAAGTGGAACAATTTTCCTGCAAAATAGATTTCTTGATAATAGTAGCCTGATGTTTTCATGTCGGAATATCCCGAGATTGTCCACTCAGTTCAGCATGGCGTTTGAACCTATTAACCCCTCAATTTTAGTTCCATCGGATGTCGATCAGAAGCATTTGTACCTCGCAAATTTGTATTTTGGAATTGCCTTCTTTGCACAATCAAATAATTCTATACCCAATGATCTTTCCAATCCAAGTTTCTCGAAGTTTTGGTCGAAATCCAGAGAACTGGAATCTAATTCCTTTTCTAAGACAGACTCAAAGACCTTCCACCTGACCTTTCTAAAATTCCAGGAAGTCCTAGATGTAAGTCCACTATATCAAGAGGGATGAAAAGCAAACTTCGAGACGACTTGCCGGTGCTCTGAACCTGGATCTTCAAGTGTCAGTGGTTTACAATTATCCTTTATGTCAGAAGTAAGCAGGAGTAAATCTGGATTAGTTTTAGTGCCTTTGTAAGAAATATAAGTATGCAGATCATCTATGAATTTTAGCTCAAATGGCTGATGTTAAGAGGTCTTCTAACGCCTTGCAGGCGTGATTTATGTCACTATAGCACCATCTCAGTGAATGGGCATTAAAGTCGCCGATAAAAATTGAGCTCCTTGAAACATCATTCGAAATCCACATTAAACTGTAAGTTCCAGTCTAATTAGCCTAAAGTGGACAAAAAATGACCATAGAACGACAAACTAAACTAAATTTTGAAATATAGAGAAATGAAAAACTCGAGGATTGATAAATTAAGTAGATTTTAAAATGCTTATCAAATTTTCATATGTCTAAAAGACTTCAGTTTAGCTTTTGTCAACTTCGGTTAGTCCATCTCTCTCAAACTCTCACACACTGTTATTAGGTGTGACTTCACACCAATTAAAGTGCCACTCTTCTGTCCTTAGGGATAAAATAAGTACTTAATCCCTTAAAAGGGTAGAATGTAATATTAACATAAGACAAATTTGTCTCCATAATTGTAAATACGTCAATATCAAAATTCTATATGAGAGCCAGACTGAAGGCCGTGTTTGTAGATCATTTTGTAGTATTAGACGTTGCCCAGAGTGCACCAAGAGGTGGTAGATCTACGTTGCATTCCAAGAAAAAGAAATTAAAACATGATTACCTTATATGATCATTATTTCCGGCTCTACAGTCAAGTTTTTAATTTAATATATTTTAGTTTTTTCATTGTCTGGTAATAAACCTTCAGATCACACAGCACATATAAAGCAGATGCAATGTTTACAAGAATACAACATAAAAGAGGGTAAAATTAATTCCGGAAAGCATATTAAAAGTCGCTTTGTGTTATACTTAAAGAGAATCACCAATGCATTTAGACCGACAATACGACAACAGCGAATTATAGTGCCAAAGTGCATAACATTAAAATATCATGTATTAGGCTTAGGAGAATCAAGCAATCGATTGTAATATATATACGGAATAAATACAAAAAAATATCAATCTTTATATATTTAAATATAGATAAAAATTTTCGGCATTAGTAAAAAAGACCTTTATTCTCAAAATTAGATTAGGGAAAATAAAAGAGAGTTTTAGCACGAGACAAATAGGACCCAGGATTTTAAGATTGCAGTGTGTATGTTCCTAACTAATAAATAGCCTAAGACTATCTTTTTAATATTTATTCACTATATATATTTTTTTATTTATTGAATTTTAAAATTTTTAGAAACAAAATTTAAACCAACAACTGAAATTCAAATTCCTGAATTAAATGAAATGAGGCTTAGCCAGTCGTAAAATACTTTATGTATCTTCTTTTTTAAGAATACAATTTCAGGATTACAGGAATTCGTTGGTACATTACGTATTCATTTTTTCATCCCTTAATAGATGTTTTTTTTTTTTTTTGCTTATGCATATTTAAAAAAGCAACAAAGCGAGAGAATGCGGAAATAAATACATCAAAAAGAAGGAATCTTGATGAGAATCTTTGCTTGTTTTAATTAAAGCAAAGAATGCTAAGGATACTTGAGTTTTATTAAAAAAAAGAATTAGCTCAAGCACTCTCGGAAAATATCTTCAGGCACTTGGGTATTACTTTTGTTTGAAATATATTTTTTTTTACCCTAAGAAGGAAATAAAAGTCTGGAAACTAGAATAAACAACTTTTTTTACTTGCATGTGAACACCAAGGAATGATTGCATTTCATTGAGATAAGTATCAGGAAAATAGAAGACGTTAAAATATACCTAGGTGTGATTTCACGTAAAAAATTTTAGAGAAATAAACAGGGAATTATTTCCAAGGCATTTTATTAATTATTAAATTAATATTAATTCTAGCGAATATTTTTAACTTGGGTATTACTTCTACTGTTTTTTATTGCTAGACATCGGTGGGCAATACTAACATAAAATAGCCAACTATTGGTGGGAGATGCTGTTTTTCAATTTCTTCTATTAGCTCACACTCTCCCTATATATGTCTTGTTCAAATTTTCAATCGTTCATAAAACACTTTTTATTCATCTACTCAAGTTCAAATAATTTTTTTGAACTTGTGGTGGATGACACTGGATGTTAATACAGTTTTTTCAAATATTAATTCAGCAATTAAATTTAATTAATTAATTTTACCTTTTTTTAGATTTAAGTTGCATATATGTACCAATAGATGGCGCCAGATAAACTTAAAAAAATGAAGGAAAATTATTTATAAAGGACTTTCTGCAATATAGTGGGAAAAAAAGTAGGAATTGACTTAAAATTTTTTTTTATATTTCTTGTGTATAATAATATATTAATAGTAATAATATTAATATTATAACTGGGTATTGGTGGGCCTTGTATTTAATTCGTGTATACCCGATAGATCACCGACTGGTATTTAGACTGGTACCTTTGCCTTCAGAGAGGATTTATAAGGGTAACTCGTCGCACTTGCACTGCCGTGTAGGAGAAAACCTGGATTGGTTTGTCGCTCCACAGTCATCTTGTGCACAATAGGGCTAAACAGACCGGGACCTACGGTTTAAAGTGGATTCTGAACCACTCACAAACATCGATGCCACTGCGAGGATTCGAATCTGAAGCCTTGTGATACCAAAGGCCAAAGTGCTAGCCGCTTAAGTTTAGTCAAATTCTGTAATGGCTATCAACGATATTAAAATCATATGAATGATGATTAAATAAATATTAGTCATTAAAAATTTTATTAATTAGAATAGTAATATAAACTAATGAAAATATATCTCAACTTACAATAATTTTATATCTTTAAACAAATAATAGTAGAAATGTAAGTGACTAACTCTGTAGCTTTGTTTTAAAAGGAAGTAGAATGGTCAATAACAGGTGGGCCAATGGCAATTCCACAGTTTGCAAGTTGCTCTTTACATCTATATATATTGGAGTAAATAACTTTCTGTTTACAAAATTTTGCTGAACACATTTCATTTCATTTACCTAAATAACTGGAAATAAAAATTGGAAAAGCTTCCTAGATGCCTAGATGTTTTTTTTTTCTATTATTTCCAATAGCAGGCTGCAATAAGTAATAAAATAAAAAATAAAAAGAACACAAGGAACATGAAAACAACAATGAGAATCGAAGGAAATCACATAGTGACATGTTTAGCCCATAAGGGCCCTAGCCTCCCAGTAACGACCCTACACAATAGAGGAAACAAGTGCAGGGCAGACAGGAAGTTTGAGATGAATCCATGTCTTCTCCAACACTGCAGAGCATGCATTTTGGGCTTGCAAATATTTTCATTCGAAAAAGATGATTGGCCAAACAATCATGGCACGTCAGGAGTCTAAAAAGGGCAACAGCTTTAAACCTCGGCTGATCAGGGATGTTTAGAATAAAATTAAACCAGGTTTTAGATGAGTTGCCTTTAAGTACATTATCAGATAGGGTGTAATTTGGAGTAAATAATTAGTAAAATGAGCAGCGAATAATTTTCAAAGTATTAAAAAAAATTACAAAATAAATTATATAAACCTTTTATATGGTACTTTTAATTTGTCGGCATGTTGTATGCCACGAATAAAATTTATTTTGGTACAAAATAATTGTACTTTACTATAAACAAATGCATCATAAATAACAATAAACGATTCCTATGTTGCACATCATATGCCACATAAATATGAAAAGAATTATTTATGGTGAAGGGAAATAGAATCCACTGGAAGGATTTCATTCCATAAAAACTGAGGAATAATCCTGGAAATTCTCATAGAGCGATCCTATTGCCACAAGCAAGACGCTTATACACTTTAATTCATTTCACAGTGACTGAAAGACATACCACCAGGTGAATCTCATTTCCTATGAAGGATATTCAGCACGATATAAATGGATCATGAGTCCAGTTTTCTAAGGTACTTGAAAAAGCTTTAATTATTTGAACACATTTATCTTATACAAGCAAAAAGTATATTTTATTAATTTCTCTAAATTTAAAAACATGCTAAAATTATCAAAATCAAGGGTCCTTAAACATCATAATAATTAAGGTCATCATTATTTTGTGTGCTTTTACATACTTAATACGAGGGTAACTCTGAAATTTTTGAGATACGGCTAAATGGAATACGGCTAAAAATTAAATGCTTCACGCCATCCATTTCTTGGAATTGATGAAAAATATGCTTTTATAGCCTCATCAATCTAATCTTCGGAATGAAAACGGCGACCACGTAAATTTTTCTTGAGATTACAAAAAAGCCAAAAGTCCCACATAGCAAGATCAGGGGAATAGGGTGGAGGCTCTATCACTTTGAAGTGTTTTTGTTTAAGAAATTCGACTGCCGATCTTGCCGTATGAGAAGATGCATTATCGTGGTGAAGCATGAATACCCTTACATACACTTGAAGAATTTCTGGAAGACACTTAATGGTGTACCAGTTAGTTGTGACTGCCTTCTATCCCTCCAGCTTGATGGCTTTGAACAGTCCCGTACTTCTGAAGAAAACGGCATACATTACTTTTATCATTGCTCGTTGTCTTTTCACCATTGTTGGTTTGGGGCCATCTTCATAGACCCATATGTAAGTTTCATCATCAGTTATGATTTAAAAATAAGGCGGTGTCCACCATCGTTAAGTAATTTTATGGTTTCTTTGCAGATTCTGACACTCTCCGTTTTTTGGTGTTCTGTTAAATTATGGGGGCCCAACGACAAATTAATTTTTTCATGTGCAGTTCTTCAAGAATAATTCTTTGTATAGTTGTGGATCGAATGTTAAGTTTCTTCTGTATCATTTGGTAAGTACAGCGATTATCATCGACTAACATTTTTCGTATAGCCGACACATTTTCTGGAACTACAGCTGATGAAGGTCTTCCTGTGTGTTCTTGATACAGCAGAGAACTTCGACCTCTACGAAATTCTGTAAACAATCTAAATACAGTAGCACGAGATGGAACTTCGTCTCCATATGCTAGTTGTAGACGTTGAAGGTATTTTTCTTGATTTAACCCCACTTTAAAATCATAGCGCGATAATACTCTCGCGTTAATTCCATTTTCCTTTCTTCCAAAATCTATTCTACGATAGCTAAATTGCAATTGTTGCCGCAAATGATCGTCTGCGGCCATAAATGAGTTCAAATTTAGAAATTTAAAGAATATTTTTTTCCTGTGTTTGTCGTCTGCCACTGTCTCAATAATTTCAGAGTTACCCTCGTATTAACGAATAAGCAAATTTCAATATTTAATTTGTATTTGCAATCATAACGGTGTTAAATAACTTGACGTTGGGTGCATTCATAAAATCTTTCACAATGCTCCAAAAACTAATGAGTCATTAAATAGGAATTAAAAAGGAAATAATTTTTGAACATATATCATCTAAATAAATTTATTTATTCTGATAGAATGACATCGATATAAAATTATTTCTCATGTCTCTTAATGTACTCGAAATTATTATATTCGCCTTTTATTATTGTTATTGTTTACGTAAAAATAAGTTTTTTTGTCAAAAGTTCTTAAAAATGTTTAAGAGAAAATTTATAATTGTTCTTTATAGTACGGCATAGAAATAAACCACAATTGGTTACCTTATATAATAGATATTAAGTAGTAAATTCAATTAGATTTGATTTAATTTTAATTTAGATTTGATGAACATCGTTTAATAGAAAAAAATTGTCTTTAGTTAAATTTATATTGATTAAGGTCGATCGATTATCGATTGATTAAGTAATGATTTAAATATGGGATAACTGAAAATATTTTAATACAGTGTTCATGAAGAATACCAGAGTTTATAATCGTAATGACTTAAATAAATAATTTTTATATATGACAATAAGATAATCAATTTAATAGTAACCCTCATGTTCGTAAATAATAATTAAAAATTAATACTTCTATTACACATAAAGGATATTATTATATGTTATTTTTTACATAAAGACAAAAACTTGAGTTTTGAAATTAATTTTGAGATATTCTTCAACTGAAATGATTTTTTAAATCACAGGAGTTTTATTATTTAATGCATTAATTTTTTACTTCAGATATACCAAAATTGCAATCATTGCAATTAAAATAAATAATTTTATAACAAGATTATGACGTAATTAATAGAACTTTTTACACATATACTTGTAGATAAATTTATAAGTTTTTAATTCATTTTTCAAACGAATAATTATATATTTCCTTCATCCTTGTACAAATACTTTAATTATTGGGGTTTTATTTTCCATTTTAAGCAAGAAAAAAAAATTAAACTTTAATTCTTCAAAGAAGTTTTGGAAATATTCTACCATTCAAATCCTTTTGGGGACCAGTATGTGCTTTCTTTTATTATTCAACAGCTGCGAATATTATTCGGAATGGCGACAGATGTTACACAAAATATCGATCCGAAACTCGTAATATTATTCTTTTCCAAGAAAGGAATTTAGATTCATATCTTGGGAAATAATCTTGCGTTATGATATATTACAGCATATACGATAAAAAAGATTACGTTATTATCTTATTTAAAAGATTATTTATTAAGTAACACACAGTGCTGTTGTTTGTGTAAAAATTTGATAAAACATTATGATCATTATATCCTATTGTCAAGTATTCCTATTTAATTGTTTTGGTAAATTATATCTTATAGGAATCTTAATACTCCAAAAAGTATTCTAAACCATCGAGCAGTGAGAGTATTTTCCAGATAAGCTATTTAAATTCCCACCCCTTTTAGTGAAATTCTGCTTTGTTCAAATAAAATTTTAACCAATTCGGAAGTAATAATGTTTATGAAAATCGCTATTCAAATGATTATCACCTCCAATAAAAACCACCTTTGTCGAATAAAAATTATATAATGCAGTACAATTACAGTACGACATCTATCCATACAGTGCAAATTACGCAATACAATTAGAGTACAATATTTATCTATACAGTAAAAATGTTTCCCAAATGTTCTATTCAAATCCCCCTTTCCTTTTAATGAAACTCTGCTGGGTTCAAACAAACATTTTAACCAATTCTGAAGAAAGAATGTTTATGGAATTCACTACTCAGGTGGCCAAAACCGGCTTGGTCAAATAAAAATTTTAACCTTACACAGCAACCAGAATGTTTTTCAAATACGCTATTCAAATGGGCGCCATTTTAAGTCAAATCCGGCTTGGTCGAATAAAAATTGAAGCCCGTAGTACAGCCATATTGTTTTCCAATCACGATATGCAAATGATCGCCATTTCTAGTCAAAACCGACTTGGACGAATGAAAACTTTAACCCATAGTACAGCCAGTTGGGTTGGTCTAATAAAAGTTTTAATCCCTACAACAACCAGAATGTTTTCCAATTACGCTACTCAAATTGTTATACCCTCCAGGAAAAGCAGACTTCGTCGAATAAAAATTATAACCCGTTCAAACAGCCAGAATTTTTTCCAATTACTGTATTCAAATGGTCATCACTTCCAGGCAATGCCGACTTGGTTGCATAAGAATTATAACCCACTCAGAAGTCAGATTGTTTTCCAAACACACTGCACAAATGATCAGCTCCTCCAGTAAAATTCGGTTTTGCGGAATAAAAATTTTAAACCATTTAAAAAAGAATTTATAAATTGAAAAACTTTCTTGGAATTTGTGGGAAAATAACTTTTTTTAAGTGCTTTAATTTATTTATTATATTTATCTTGTTATTAATTTCTCTAAATTTAAAACTATGTTTAAATTATTTTGTCCATTATTTTGTTTTTATGCCATTACATATTTAAAATTTAAAAAAACTAAGCAAAAAAATATATTTCAATATTCAATTTTAGTCTACAACCATTACGGTGGCTGAATAACATGATGTATGTATTCATAACATGATAGAAAATCTCTTAGCTAGACACATGTATTCACTTCAGGATTGGAGGTTGAGAGCATTCACTATGTGATTGTTCATTTGCTGGTGAATGCATTGCATATATTTCAGGTTTGAAAGGTTAGATATTAGGCACCTTCATTACATGATTGAAGATCTACATATTCTACTCAAATTGTATCAAACTTGAAAAGTATGATATCAGGCGGTTTATTACATGTTTGGAGGTCTGAAATAGAAGTATGCATTTATTTCAGGATCTAAAGATTGGACGTTGTGCGGTTTTTTTTACATGTTTGAAAATCTAGATGCTGGATGAATGCATTCATTTCAAGATTGGATGGATGGATGTTGCATACATTCATTAGATAGTTGAAGATCTGTATATTGGATACATGAATTCATTTACGGTTTGGAAAACTCGATGTTGGGCGCATTCAACATATAGTTAGAGGTATGTTTGTTGTATTGAAGAATTCATCTGGATTGTGTTTTAATTGCATGGTTGGATGTTGAACTCATGCAGTGATTTAAAGTTTAGAAAACAAGTTATTAAATGACTAAATGGATGCAAGCATTTGCTTCTGGGTTGGAGAGTTAGAGGTTAAGTTGTTCCTGTAGGAAAAAGTATGCTTTATGCTTCTTTTAGATATTTATTTCAACATAACAATGTCTAAAAATGTTTATAAATTTTAAATCATACGTTTTTTAAAACAAAGCATTAAAGTATAAACAAATTATTGATTATTAAAAAAATATTGGCAATGCCAAAAGACCTATATTTCCAAACACAGAAAAGTATATTGCAAAGCACAAAGCACGCAAAGCACAAAGTGAGCAATATTACAAGCAACATAATAACAAGTGAATACCCCACTTACTTTAAACATTTGATAAAGAATGGGTAATGATTCAGTCACATCAACAAAAATTGGTTTTCTTAGAAACGAATAAGTCTAAAGTTTCCTAAGATCCCAATTAAAGAGAAATTCTTCAAAAAGATTGAATCTTTTTTTAAAGCTTGAAAAGTTGAATCCTTAGTAATTGGACCATTGCTGTGGATAATTCAACTTGTACTATAACTGCCTGTCCAAAATGAAACTGGATCAATCAATGAAATTGCGCTCAATTCCAGCGTTTTTCACAATGTGTCAGTATCTAATGAATCAACTCAGTGTATATCAGAAAGGTTTGTAACTTTTTAACTTAAATAAATGTACTCACTTTGTGAGAATAGCATCTTTCTAAAATTACTTCTAATATACTTTATTTTATTCGAAGTTGCTACGTTCGTGTTTCTTTTTCTTTTTTATTGTTTACGTAAAAATAAGTGAGTTTTACATCATAAATCTTTCAAATATATTTTTCTTCTTCTATCTTTATAGCAAATTTATTAATGTTCTTTTATAATGTTCTATCATAATTTATTAATGTTTTTTCAGAAATACAAAAATTTAATCTATCTATTTAATTTAAGCTATCTTATATATAACTTTTTTATTTCTATATAGTTTTGATGAATATCCATCAATAGACAAGATTATTTTCAACTAAATTGCATTTTGCATTTTCGATAGATAAATAAAAAAAATATTTATGTGATTAATCAAAATGTTTTAAAATTTGTTCATAAATGTACCTACTCATAAAATTAATCTTGTTCATAAAGATATTTTCCTCATCAATGTTTGTAATCGTTATAACTTAAATAAATAGTTTTTAAATACGATAAAAACTAAACAATTTAATAGTAACCCACATATTCGTAAATAATAATTAAAAATTAATATTGCTCTCATATTTGCAGTAGGATATTTCATCACTTTTAATTTTACACCAGCAAGACAAAATCTTGAGTTTTAAAAATTAATTTTGAGATATTCTCCAACACAAATGTTTTTTTTTTCTTATATCAGAAATGGAAAAATAGAAAAATTAAAACGAAAATAATTTCAAAGAGGAAAAAAAAAAAAATCAGATTAATTTTTTCACATCACACTACGTCGACCCATGAGAATTTTCACTTAAGTGTAATTTTCCCGAACATTAATGCCTTGACGCGACACATTTAGGCCCAGAAGAGCCACCTCCTAATTTACTATATCGACGTTAAATTTGAAGTATTATTTACATTTGGTAGCATTGCTAAATGTCATTAAAATACAACATACTTAAAAATGGTTATCTGTGCTCTAACATGCAAGGCGGTGGGTTGCTGGGAGTCGTATCTGGTGATGGCAGAGCTATACTATGAAACTATAGGTATAGGTTTCCCGAACTTTAGTGCCTTGAACGTGACAGCTTTAGGCTCAGAAAAGAAAACGGCTAATTAACTACAACGACGTTAAATTTGAAGTATTATTTATATATAGTTATATCACTAAACACTATTAAAATACAACACACTTTACAATGGCTATGTGTGCAACTAACATGTAAGGTCATATCTGCTGATGACAGATATGATCCAGATACTATACCAAGATATATATACACTCAAGAGGCAAAACATTATGACCACCCCTACATTTTGCAATGAACTCGCCTGGATGACGTGGAAGGCACGTGATCAGGTGGAAGTGGTATTTAACTGGTATTAAGTGGTGGTTTTAATCCATGCCAAGGCGGGTTGAAGCTGTGTTGCGCGCCAAAGGTGGGCCAACTCGTTATTGACAGGTGGTCATAATGTTTTGGCTCTTGAGTGTATATATATATATATATATATACCAAGATACTGATAACAAGAACTCAGATATCAGGCCGAAGTAGTAGTCTCAGTGATCACGTGCATAAGCATCTCGCTCCGGTAGTCAGAATGTCTAGTAGGAATTTTCCAGGCTTTATTTTATACGACACGTAAATAAAGGACTGTTATCCCTATCATTCCTTCGTAAAGCAACTCACCCCAACTACTAATCGGGAAAACGAAAAAATACGAAACCCAAAGAAAAAAAATATATATAAAGAAATAATTCTAATAATTCTTAAATCAATATAGATTAAAAACGTATCATGTAGATGTCTGAATTAATGTTTATCTTAGATATAATACTCAAAACTATTCTATACAAATTTGTGAAACAATTCTGTTGAATAATTTGAGTAAAATATGTTTCTGTCCAAAACTATTTGAATAGCGCATAACTTTGTAGAACAACCCAAACTGACAGCTGTACAAACATCTTGACAAACAGTTCCCAATGTCGGCAAATTATAACTATTTTGTGACAACTCAATATTTCAGTAAATATATATTTAGTCTGTTAATAAATTTATAATAATTATCCTAAGGGGACTAAGACATCTAGAAATTTATTTCTTAAAGTAAATAGAATTGAATACAATTTTGACTACAAACTGACGTCTTTAAATAGAATTAAAGGATTTTTAAGAGAAAAATGATTTTTTTTAATTATATGAAATTAAATTTTTTTTTAATTATTTGAAAATGCTACTATTTTTAAAATTATTTATATTTTAGTTTAAACTTTTTATTATACTGATAAAAAAATCTGTATTTTCTTTTAAGGATAGAATTTTTTATATCTTTAGTAGTTTTTGGAGAAGAATTAAAATAATTTATGAACTATGAACAATAACTTGCTATAAAAAAATTATATTCATTACTTAAAAAAATCCCATATTTAATTTTATGCATTAAATAATTATAAATATGTGATAAAAATTTCCAATGATTTAGAAAATTGATTAAAAAGCTTTAGCATTTTAATTATGATGGTGTGTGTAAAAATGTGAAAAATCAAATTTTGTAAGAGGTTAAAAAAAGATTATTTTTTTTTACATTTTATTTGTACTTATTCTTAGAATATTAATGCATTTTTAAATGGAAAAAAAATCTTTTCATGTGATCAAAATAAAAAAAATTAAAGAGTTCAAGTGAAAAATCATTAATATATATATTAGTTTTCATCATTATATTATTATACATAAAGTATGATAATTGCAGATGATTTTAATAAAATATTATTTGCTTAATTTACATAATTAATTTCTTTAAGAAAACAAATAAAAATTATCAAAAAATCAATTATTCATTATTTTATGAAAAAGCAATTTTCAACATTGCTTTAATTAATTCACAAAAATTATTTCAAATAAAATTAATTTAAATTTAATTAAAATTTAATTTAACAATTAATGGTTACTCAGAATTTCAAAACTTACAAGCACATATGAACGTACGTTTTTTTTTTCAATTGGAATTTTTCCAATGATGAAATATAAGCGTCAATTCGTTCATTTGGATTCGTTCTAACGACTGAGTACCAGACGATTCATTTTATGAATTATTGAATTATGTCAGTCTTTAAATTTATTTTTTAACTGATACCTAGATTTCTATTATTCATGTCAAACTCATTATTCAAACTTATTATTCATGTTATTTATTCTTATTACTATATTCATGTTATTTAATTAAATATATTTTTAATTAAATGAATAAACACTAATTATTAACAAACCTTAGAACGATACGTTCTTTCAACAGAAAATTTTCCCAAAACATAACAAAACAAAATCAGGAAATTCGACGAATTGTAAATAAATATGACACAAAAATCTCAGTTACAGTTATTAAAAACATTCTTCTGCTTCTGAATGTTTCATAATATTATTTATGGGGCTTTATATGTTGTTCTTCTGAAACTGCAAAACAGTACGAGAGAAAAAGCTGTTAGTTTCGGTTTCGACCTTTAGAGTGACCTTGGTGTGACGTCATAAATATGCATTGTAGAATTTTCATATAGACAATTTTTTTTTTCGTTTTCTTTCTAATGCAGCTGGCAAACACTTTAGACAGATTGGTCTTGGACGCCTTAAGGCAAGCGCTGCACAGACGTACTGACTTTGCATTACCCAGGGGGCGCGGGTAACAATGCCCCCAAAACGCTCTACGATCCTATTAGACCGGGACCTACGGTCGGGTCTGTTTCGGGCCTGGGAATGTTCGATGGAGAGAATAGCCAAATTGAGAAAACTATCTTGTTCCATTGAATTTCTTAAATAGATTTTTTAACAATTTTAATTTCGAGAATGATCGCTCAGCACTAGCCATAGCCCCAGGAATTATTGCAAATAATACAAATGAAGTATACACTTCGGAAAAGCTTGAAGACATAAAATGATTCCTTATGATTAATAAATTAGCTAGTTCCCTGTATGGAAGAAGGCTATTTTATTCATGTTATAAAAGTGGAGCAAAAACTGAAAATTCTCTAATAAATGAATTTAAAAATATCCCAATAGCACATGGGTGGCAGCGGGAATTCTCACTTTTTATTTTGTCACGAAACCAGACATTGAGGAAATCCCTACAATCGGAATGACCCTTGCGTAACTATTTCTATTACTATTACTACCAGATGCGATATATTTTTCATACAAAGGAATACGTTCAAAATCTTGATACACATTTTGTATTTAATTTATCACCTTCGTAACAATTTATTAAATACAGAATTAATAAATATTTTGTAATAATAAATGCTTAATCATTCCTGTAATCATAGCCTCTCTGCTTGCGCCGGGTCCCATGGCAATTTGCCCGTCTTGCCACCCTATTGTTAACGCCACTGCCAATGGCAATAAATAAGAAAAACCCTAACTTGATAAAGTCCCTCGTCTACTGAAATACTGTTATACATTTTGTCCAAATGAACCGTCATCATTCCTATTAAGCAAAGAAATATGGTACCCTGATCTAATTACCCTTGACAATTTGCCAACAACACTTGGCGATTTGGTGACAACACTTAAATTTGGAATAACCTTTATTATTTGAAACAACACTTATGTAATACTTGTCGGAAAAGATTTCCAAAAGTCATTTACTTGTATGACACTTATGCCAATAGTAAAGTAAAATGACCCTATTATGACGTTATTTCGTGTTCTGCTTTCTAAATTTAATACATACTACAAATCCTTACATAAATATTTCGAAATTAATTCGAAACAAAACTATTACAACAGTGGTTAGGGATAAATTATAATCTAAGGTAGCTCTTCGAATTCCTACTCTTAAAATTTATCATTTTGAACAAATTCATGGAATTATCCGCCTTTATTTTTAATGTAATTTACCTGAATATTCCGATGCAGCAATAGCTAGCTAGATAACGTGTTGGACTTTTCAGTTAGGGAAGAGTAGTTTGAAAACTTTCATCCGTTACCGAACCGAAAGACTTGTCAATGCCGTAAAATTCATAGGAAGGAAAATTCTTCTGTTGAGTTATATGATGAGATAGTTAGAATATTTATATTTCTGGAAGTTTTTTTTCAAACTTGTGGCCACTTGATATCAGTAACAGTTTTCTCAAGGTCCAGCCCACGTAATGCTGAATCTTCAAGATATCTCCCATTCCAGTGACAAATGATAAGGTTTTTTGAGTTTTTTCTGAAAACTTTTATTTTTAATATTTAATAAATTTATATATAGCAAGAAGTGTTTGGATAATATTAAACAATCCTTTCTCTTTAAGATTGGACAGTTAGTATTATTCATTTAAAGATATTAGTAATACATTCTGCAAAGATCAATACTTCGCCATTTAAGCGTAATACATAGAAAATTATGAAAATTTCCATTGGTGAAATGTCCATTTGTGATGAAAACGAAATTATTGGACATTGAGACATTAAATGGACGATTTAGACAAAATAATTAGCATTAAAAACACGACAACTTCGTTATTCAGAATTTCCATTATTTTATTCTTAGCAAAACTTGAATTGTAGAACAGTTTTCAAAAAAATAATAATAATAATAATAATAATAATAAGATTCTTGCAATAATACGTTTAAAATAAAAAACGTGTCAGCAAGCTTTATAACATAAATGATCCTTTTTCCGAAAGAGATATTATAATAAATAAATTTTAAAATATGACCCCAAATTAGGAAACTAATATTAAAAATTAATTCTAAAACGAACGATCTAAATTTAATTTAAGAAAATTGAATTTAAGAATTTTCGGTTATAAAAATTTTTCTTTGCAAAAATAGAAATGCTATAATTCTGTTATTACTTCTCGCTTTCAAAACTAATGAATCTTCTTCAAACTAATAAATAAAGCCATAATATTAATCAAAAAATTCTATGTAAGGATATCTTGAGAGATGCAATGTTTCTGGGAATTTTCATAATTTTCTATGTATTACCCTTAAATGCCGAAGTATTGCTCTCTCCAGAATGCATTATTAACACATTTAACTGAATAATACTAACCCTCTAATATTAAAGAGAAAAGATTGTTTAATAATATCCAAACACCTCGTGCTATATATAAATTTATTAACTATTAAAAATAAGATTTTTGAGGAAAAATATGAAAATGTACATAAAAAGAGTTCAGTATAAAATATTACTTCAATAGCAAGAAATGCAAATTTCGTAAAATTATTATGCTAAATAATATTTAATTGATACCCTAAATAATGCGTTTTATTACACTCAATTTTTTCACAGCATGATGTATTAATTCCTATATAAAAAATAAAAAAAGTTATTTCCAAATTATTTCTATATTTTATTAAATTTTATGTCTAATAAAAAATGCTTCCATATATATTTTGAGCTTAATGCATGTATATAGTATTTTTTAAGAATTAAAATTTGAAATATTATTATTTTACCATGTATTTTATTAAATATTATTATATATTATTTCTATAATTCTTTTACTTTTCCTCTTAATATACTTTAATCTTTCCACTTATATTTACATTATATATTGTTTATCTTATATATTTGGTTGACAGTAATAAAGGATATTTGGATATAATAGTTTTTAATATCCAAATAATCATGTGTTATACATCCATATTATGCCATCTTAGATTTTATCTAAGGTAAAGGTGTTCGTGAAAGAAATAGCTAAGTGTTCTAGTTTTTATGTTGCATTGGAATACCTTTCATGAAAACATATATATATATATTTAGGCTAGGAGATAACTTCTGTCAATTATTCCTTAGTCTGCATGATATCTTGCTATCTTCGCCTTTTGTTTATTTTATTTATTTCAAATGTGGATCAACATCATTGACTATAAATACATTAATCGTAGTTATATATTGGTTTCAAGAATATATAAGGTATAACGATATTAAGAATTTGGAAGAAATTTTATATAATAAATTTATATTTATAATAAATATTATTTTATGTAAGGAATTTGTGTCTGAACATCTTTGTACTAAATTCCTCTTTTTTGAGTAAAAGGAGAAATTGAAAAAAAGAATGTCAATTTTTAGACTGCTCCCAATTATACTGTGTACAAGTATAATCATTTAATGCTTAAATATTGCGAAACTTGAATATATTGTAACGTTAGTAAAGTTTTTATTGAATTGCAAATACATATATTTCCAAAGAAATAAAATCAGTGACACACAGGACCGAATTTTCCTGTAGGCTAACTGGGCTTCAGCCTAGGGCCTCAAGAGCAAGAGGGGCCTACATTCAAATTGTTAGCTAAATTAGTATTACACTGTTCTAAAAACAGTAAACACTAAATCGAAAATAAGGAGAAATTCTACACATATGACTAATAAAAAAACATAATAAGTAATTTACAAACTGAAAAATGAGACGTGAAAGGACCTCATAAGTGGAATAGCCTAGGGCCTCTTTTTATCTAAATCCGGCCTTGTGCAACATAAAGTACATTAATTACAATAATTTATATTAATTTCTCTCGTAGTTTTCTTAATACTTTTAGTTATTCTATTGAAGGTTAAAAATTATATAAATAGAAATAAAAATATTAAAATTTTATATCCTTACATTTGAAAATAAACAAATATTGGCATATAGACTTTTGAATTTTATATTATCTTTTATTAAAACACTTAAGTTAATAATAAAAAAAGGTTAAAATATCGGTACTATATTCTAATACTCTAATATTGTGCGTGTGTGTATAATATGCTACAATGATTTTATAAAGTATCTTATCATTTTTTGTGAGGCAATAATAACAAAAAAGGTTCCAATAATTCAAATTCAAAATATTTATTTACATTTTCGGAAGCTTATATATTTCAGGTTCAACATAATATTTGTTTAAGCATTTCCATCTCTTTTCCAAATCTGAAAAGATAGCAAACAAATCGTGTTTTTAAAACTTGCATCCAGTATTGAAATCTCTATTCAATATCCATAATACGTTTTCTTATAGAAAAAAGAATATTTTAGAATATTTGTCTCCTTTTATGACTAGAAAATTCTACATTTCTATTTATTAATAATTAATTAAAACAAAAATAAATTTGCCTTTTGAAATTTTTTGATAAAACAGACTGGTACAGTTAAAACAATCATTAAATATGATTTTAAAACTATTTAAAATCATTTCAATATTTCTCAAACAATTTTTTATTGGAATTGATATTTGTCTTATTTAATTCAATCATGTTTTTACTAAAAAATCAAAGTCAGAGAAACATGAATTCTTTAGGAGTTCGCATCAGGGAATATATAGCTTGCATGACATGTGTTCTAAGGGTACCATAGTCGGATAGAATAGAAAAGATGGCAGAAAATCGAAAAACAATATTTGAATACCGAGAATGTTTGTTTCTTTTCTTGAAATTCTATAAATTTCTGCACTTTTTACACGTGATTAGAGTTTTGAACGAGTTATGAAACTGCAATTGTCTTCATCAGAAGACTTTGTAATTTGTTAATCAATGTAACTTTTCTGAGTTAAAGAATTTATTAGAAATGCTTTTTATTTTTCATGGATTCGAACCCTGTAGATCAGTATTTCGAAGTATTTTCGTTGTATTATTTAATTTATTAAATCATGAAAATTTATTAAAGATATCAAATGTCAATTTTTTTTTTTTTTTTTTTTTTTTTTGGGAAAATTTAATCTGTCATTCTTCAAATATTTAAATAGGGTGATAAAAAGCCTGAAGCTTATGTCAAGCCTGAATTTTTTTGCATATACATTTTTAATATTATTTGGTTAACAAAGCTGTCGAGTATACTCTTGCTCACATTGTATTATTGAATTTATATCTTTATATTTGAAAATAAGCAAATAATAATCTATAGACTTTTGAATTTTATATTACCTTTTTTAGAAACAATAAAGTAAAAAATTAACAAGGATAAAATATCGGTACTATACTCTAATATTGTGCTTGTGTGTATAATATGCTACAATGAATTTATTAAATATCTTATCATTTCCTGTAAGGCAGTAATAAAAAAAAGTTCCAATAATTCAAATTCAAAATATTTATTTACATTTTCTGAATCTTATGTATTCCAGGTTCAACATAATATTTGTTTAAGCATTTCCATCTCTTTTCCAAATCCGAAAAGATCGCAAACAAATCGTGTTTTTATAACTTGCATCCAATATTAAAATCCCTATTCAATATCCATAATACGTTCTTTTATAGAAAAAAGAATATTTTAGAATATTTGTCTCTTTGTACGACTAAAATATTCTACATTTTTATTTATTAATAATTAATTAAAATATAAATAAAATTCCCTTTTAAAATTCATGGTGAAAATAGATTGGATACAGTTAAAAATATTTATTAAATTTAATTTTAAAACTATTAAATAATAATTTCAAATGTTCAATATTTCTCCAGCAAATTTTTTATTGGAATTCCTACATCTCTTTAATTCATTCACTAAATTGAATCATATTTTTATAACAAAATTAAAATCAGAGAACCATAAGCACTTTAGGGGGTTCGCATCGGGGAGTATATATAGATTGCATGAGATGTGTTCTGGGAGTTCCACTGTGACATGGAATAGAAAAGATGGCAGAAAATCGAAAAACAATATTTGAATACCGGGAATGGTTTTTTTTCTTGAAATTCTATAAATTTTTGCACCTTTTACACTCATTGAATCATTTATGTAGCTGCACTGGTCCTCATCAAAACACATTTGTAATTTGTTAATCAACGCACATTTTCAGCGTTTGAGAATTTATTTTATTAGAAATGGGTTTTTTTTTCATGCATACGAATCCTTTAAGTCAGTATTTCGAAGCTTTTTCAAAAGTAGAAGAATTTCGAAGTACATAATTTTTTAAATTAAATTATGAAAAATTAACAGTGATTTCAAATGGTCAATTTTTTTGGAAATCTCCATCTGTGTTTTTTTAAATGTGCAGAGAAAATGATAATTTCTTCCTATGACAAGGCAAAAATTTTTGCATATACATTTTCAATATTATTTGGTTTGCAAAGCTGTGGAATAAACTCTCGCTCACATTAGCCCCTTTTTTCAGATATTTTAAGTTTTAAACTAATATAGTCGCCATAGTAAATTAAATTTATAAATACAAAATTAATAAATTCTACTTTATTTTGTAATAATAAATGCTAGATCTTTCCTGTAATCATAGCCTCTCAGCTCGCACCGGGACTCATGGCAATTTGCCGTCTTGCCACTCTATTATTACGCCACTGAAAATGGCAACAAATATGACAACCCCAACTTGATAAAGACCCTCGTCTAGTGCAGTGCTGTTGTACATTTTGTCCAAATGAACCGTTATTATTCCTATTAAGCAAAGGCATATGGTACCCTAGTCTAATTATCCTTGACAATTTGCCAAGAACGCTTGGCGATTTGGAGGCAACACTTAAATTTGGAACACCCTTGACCATTTGAAACAACACTTATGTAATACTTGTCGGAAGAACATTCCGGGAAGTGTTATACCATTTACTTGTATAACACTTATAACAATAGTAAAGGGAAATATCCCCTATCATGACGTTGCTTCTCATTCAGTTTTCTGAATTTAATATATATTATAAATCCCTACTTAAATATTTTTGAATGAATTCGAATAAAAAACTGTTAGAACAGTTGTTTTAACAAATTGGTTAACGATAAATAATAATCTCAAAGAATCTTTTCAAATTCCAACTCTTAAATTTGATTCATCGTGAATAAACTCATGGAATAATCCAATGTTATTTTTAATGTAATTTACTTCAATATTCGGGTGCAATAGTAGGTTGCTACTCGTACATAACGTGTTAGTCTTTCCAGCTAGGAAAGAGTAGTTTGTAAGCTTTCAGCCGAAACCGAACCGAAAAATTTGTTAATGTCGGGAATAATCACGTAAAATTCATAGGCTGGAAAGTTTTTCTGTTGAGCTATAGGATGAGGTTGTTAGAATATTTATATTTCTGGAGGTGTTTGATTAAACTTGTGGCGACACGATATTAGTAACCGGTCTCTCAAGGTGCAACCCGAATAATACTGAATCTTTAACATATCTCTTGTTGCAGTAGCGGATGATTTTAGGTTAAATTCATTAGCATTCAAAAATGACAATTTCTTTAACTGCAATTATTAATTTCCGTTATTTCAAATTTGACAGGAAAGTTTTGAAAAAAATTGGATTCTTGCAATAATACATTTCAAACAAGCAACATGCCAGCAATTTTTTTAACATAAATGAGCCTTTTTCCGAAAGAGATATTTTGGTAAATAAATCTTTAAATATGACAAAAAATTTGGAAAATAATATTAAAAAAAAAAAAATTCCAAAACGAAATATCTAAATTTATTTTAAGAAAATTGAATCTAAGAATTTTAGATTATAAATTTTTTTATTTATTTGCAAAAAATTGAAAAGTTATAACCTTATTAATATTCCTGACCTTCAAAAACAATTAATCTTCTTAAAACTAATAAATAAAACCATAATAATAGTCAACAAATTAATTGTAAGGGATTTCTTGAGAGATGGAATGCTTTTGAGAATTTTCTTAATTTTCTATGCACGACCTTTAAATGCAAAATTATTGCTCTTTCCAGAATTCATACCTTTAACTGAATAATACTAACTCTCCAATCTTAAAGAAAAAATATTGTTTAATAATATCCAAACACCTCTTGCTATATATAAATTTATTAAATATTAAAAATAAAATTTTTGAGAAAAAATATGAAAATGTACATATAGAAAAAGAGTTCAGTGTAAAATATTACTTCAATAACAATAAATACAAATTTCGTAAAAATATTATGCTAAATAATGCGTTTATTAAATTCAATTTTTTTTCACAGCATGATGTATTAATTCCTGTATAAAAAACAAAAAAAAAGTTATTTTTATATTTTATTAAATTTTATGTCTAATAAAAATGCTTCCATATACACGCAAGAGCTAAAACATTATGACCACCTGTCAATAACGAGTTGACTCACCTTTGGCGCGCAACACAGCTACAACCCGCCTTGGCATGGATGCCACAAGTCCTTGGAAGATGGCCGGAGACAGATTGCACCAGATGTTTAAGCAACGGTCACTCAAATCCGAGATATTGCGAATTGGTGGTCTTTGAACTCTGAGTTGCCGTCCCAGGATATCCCAAATGTGTTCTATCGGATTGATATCCGGGGAGTTAGGCGGCCAGGACATTAACTGGAATTCAGCATCATGTTCTTGGAACCACTCCAACACAATTTTAGCCTTGTGACAAGGGGCGTTATCCTTTTGGAACATTCCATTTCCAGCTGGAAAAACAGAAGTCATGTAAGGGCGCAACTGGTCTGCAATGATGTCCAGATGCCCTGTAGCATTCATGGTCTGCTCTACCACAACCACGGGTCCCAGAGACGCCCAAGAGAACGTCCCCCAAAGCATAATACCTCCACCACCGGCCTGTGTTTGACCTACTGTACATTGAGGGAGCAACTGTTCGCCTGGAAGACGGAGTATCCTGACACGCCCATCGGCGTGATGACCGGCCCGGCGCAGTTGGAGATGACGCTTGGTCAGCAAAGGCACACGAGTGCGACGTTTGTGGAGTAGCCCCATATCCAACAGTGTCCGCTGAACAATGTGCTCCGATACTATTCTACTTGGTCCTGCATTGTATTGGGCTGTCAGCTGAGCCTTCTGGGCTGTCTGGCTTCGGTTTTGCTTCACCATGCGAGACAGTCTCCGACGACCTTTTTCTTTGATGGCGTATGGATGTCCAACACCATGTCGTCTACTGCTGGTTTCACCGTCATTCATCCACTTTGCATAAGTACTAACAACTGCAGATTGCGAACAAACCCACGAGTCGTGCAGTTTTGGAAATACTTGTTCCGAGCCTTCGGGCCATTACAATCTGCCCTCTATCAAAGTCGCTTAGATCCGCAGCCTTTCCCATCACACACAGAAGTAAGGGAATTAATGATTCTTCAGACTCTCCAGCAGCAGTTAAATACCATTTCCACCTGATCACGTGCCTTCCGCGTCATCGAGGCGAGTTCATTGCAAAATGTAGGGGTGGTCATAATGTTTTGGCTCTTGAGTATATATTTTGATCTTAATGCATATTTTTACGAAATTTGTATTTATTGCTATTTATTTACTCTTTTTCTATATGTACATTTTCATATTTTTTCTCAAAAATTTAATTTTTAATATTTAATAAATTTATATATAGCAAGAGGTGTTTGGATATTATTAAACTCTTTTCTCTTTAAGATTGGAGAGTTAGTATTATTCAGTTAAAGGTATTAGTAATGCATTCTGAAAAGAGCAATAATTTTGCATTTAAAGGTCGTGCATAGAAAATTAAGAAAATTCTCAGAAGCATTCCATCTCTCAAGAAATCCTTTATATTTTTTAAGAATTAAAATTTGAAATAATATTATTTTACCATGTATTTTATTATATATTATTTTTATAATTCTTTTACTTTTCCACTTAATATACTTTAATCTTTCCACTTATATTTATATGATATATTGTTTATCTTATATATTTGGTTGACAGTATTAAAGTATATTTGGATATAATAGTTTTTAATATCCGAATAATCATGTGTTATACATCCATATTATGAAATCTTAGATTTTATCTAAGGTACAATTATTCGTGAAAGAAATAGCGAAGTGTTCTAGTCTTTATGTTGCATTGGAATTGCAACCTTTCGTGCAAATATAGCAAATATATATATATATCGGCTAGGAGATAACTTCTGTCAATTACGCGATAGTCTGCATGATAACTTGCTATCTAAACCTTTTATTTATTTCAAAAGGGGATCAACATCATTGACTATTAATGCATTAATCGCAGTCATGTATTGGTTTCAAGAATATATAAGGTATAAGGATAATAAGAATTTGGAAGGAATTTCGTACAATAAATTTATATTTATAATAAATAGAATTTCATATAAGGAATTTAGTTGTATCTGAACATCTTTGTATTAAATTTCTCTTTTTTGAGTAAGAAGTTGAAGAAATTGAAAAACAGAATGCCAATTTTTAGACTGCCAATTTTACGCGTACAAGTATAATCATTTAATACTTAAATATTGCGAAACTTGAATATATTGTATCGTTAGTAAAATTTTTATTGATTTGCAAATAGATATCTTTCCAAAGAAATAATATCAGTGACACCCAGGGCCGATTTTCCTATAGGCTAACTAGGCTTCAACCTAGGGCCTCAAGATCAAGAGGCGCTTCCATTCAAATTGTTAGCAAAATTAGAATGACACTATTATAAAAACAGTAAACACTAAAACTCTGAATCGAAAATAAGGAGAAATTCTACACATATGACTAATAAACAAACATAAAAATGCATTGGCTAAGATCTGTTAAGTTTGTTTTGTTTCTTTGTAAATGCTTTTTTTTTGAGTCATTGTTACAAGTACTATATAGGATTCTGAGAATAAATAAAGTAAGTGTTCTCGTCTTTTTTTTTTATTTATTATTTGTGCCACATTTTTTATAAAGATTAGTAACCAATCACAACATGTTTCCATTTAACATATTGATATATATCCCAGTAATGATGTATTTTATTATCTCTCATGTAATTTACAAACTTAAAAATAGGAGGTGAAAGGGCCTCACAAGTGGAATAGCCTAGGACTTCTTTTCATATAAATCCGGCCCTGGTGACACATAAAGTACATTAATTTATAATAATTTCTCTAATACTTTACTTAATAATTTTATAGTTATTCTATTGAAGGTTGAAAATTATATAAATAGAAATAAAAATATTAAAATTTTATATCCTTACATTCTGAAATAAACAACATATAGATTTTTGAATTTTATATTACATTTTCTAGAAACAATAAAGTCAATAATAAAAAATGTTCGAATATCGGTACTATACTCTAATATTGTGCTTGTTTGTATAATATGCTACAATGAATTTATAAAGTATCTTATCATTTCCGGTGAGGCAATAATAAAAAAAAAGTTCCAATAATTTAAATTCAAAATATTTATTTACATTTTCGGAAGCTTATGTATTTCAGGTTCAACAAAATATTTGTTTAAGCATAGCCATCTCTATTCCAAATTCGAAAAGATCGCAAACAAATCGTGTTTTTATAACTTGCATCCAGTATTAAAATGTCTATTCAATATCCATAATACGTTTTCTTATAGAAAAAAGAATATTTTAGAATATTTGTCTCTTTTTATGACAAACAAGTAATATAAAAAAAAAAATTAAGTCACTTCCTACTTTTTTTTCACTTTATTGCAGGAAGTTCCTTATAAACAATTTACATTCATTTTTTAATTTATCTGGCGCTCATCGTAAACCTAAAAAAAAATAAAATTAATTAATTAAATTTAATTACTGACTTAATATTTGAAAAAAATGTATTAACATCGAATGCCATCCACTACAAGTTCAAAAACATGTATTTGAACTTGAGTGAATGAATAAAAAGTATTTTATGAACGATTGAAAATGTGAACAAGATATATATAGGGAGAGTGTGAGCTAATAGAAGGAATTGAATAAAATAATATGGCTTCTTTTATCACTAAATTATTATAAATTATAATGCCTCTCTTTCTACAATTTTATTTACTAATAATTAATTAAAATAAAAATCTAATTCCCATTTGAAATTCATTGAGAAAACATATTGGATACAGTTAAAAATATTTTTAAATTTGAATTTAAAATTAATAGAAATTATTTCAAATGCTTAATATTATTTTTTTAAAAATTTCATCGGAATTCATATTTCTCATTAACTAATTTACTAATTTCAAACATGTTTTTACAAAAAAAATCAAAATCACAGAATTATAATTACTTTAGAGGGAATGTATACTAAGGGTCCCACATAAAATGGGATAGAGTGGAAAAGATGCCAGAAAATAGAAAAACAATATTTGAATACAAAGAATTTTTCAGTTCCTTCTATTAGCTCACACTCTCCCTATATATATCTTGTTCAAATTTTCAATCGTTCATAAAATACTTTTTATTCATTCACTCAAGTTCAAATACATTTTTTTAACTTGTAGTGGATGACACTGGATGTTAATACAGTTTTTTTCAAATATTAATTCAGTAATTAAATTTAATTAATTCATTTTATTTTTTTTTAGGTTTAAGTTGCACATATCTACCAATAGATAGTGCCAGATAAACTTAAAAAAATGAATGAAAATTATTTATAAAGGACTTTCTGCAGTATAGTGAAAGAAAAGTAGGAATTGACTTTAAATTTTTTTTTTTTATGTTACTTGTCTTTCTTGAAATACTACAAATTTCTGCACCTTTTACACTTGATTAGATTTTTGAATGATTTATGAAACAACACTTGTTCTCATCAGAAGACGTTTGTAATTTGGTAATCAAAGCAACTGTTCAGCGTTAGAAAATTTATTAGAAATGGTTTTATTTTCCAAGAATTCGAATCCTTTAGGTCATTATTTCGAAGTGTCTTCAATGTATTTATATATATTTTATTAAATTATGAAAAATTAAAATAATGACTTCAAATGGTTAATTATTTTGAAAATGTTTGGAAATTTTCAATTGATTAATTTTTCCCTTATGCACAGCCAGAACTTTTTGTATATGCATTTTCAATATTATTTGGTTAACGAAACAGTGGAATAAACTCTTACTCACAATAGCCCCTTTTTTTTCAGATATTTATGCTGATATAAGGGACTAATAGTTTTATACTGATATGAATTGCTTATTAAATTTTACATAATTTACGAACGCTTGTAAAATTCATTATTTCGTTTAGATTCTTAAGGGAGTAAGTATGGAAGCACATTTTGTAATATCCTGAAACTGTCACGACAACAAAAATGTGCTGATAAAATTATTTTTAAGAGATATTATTACGCCAAAATATTATAGTCAAAGATATTATCTATCTAATCTTGGGATTTGATAAAAATTTCACGTGCAACCATGACTGAGCTTTGGCTACATCTTTGTCTTTTTCAGATAGTTTAGCAATCATCCTATGCAAATCTGATCTGTCATAACAAATCTGATCATCCATTTAATGTGTCCAATGTCCATATGTCCATTAAGCATGCACAGATTTGTAATGGCATGTACCATCTGACACTTGAGAGCAGTTGTTGTTGTTCTAATAATTCAGATGCATGCACTAACTATAACTTGGTTGCAACTTGACATACAAAACAAATTTAAACAAAGTACATTCGAAAATTATCTAACGTATATGTATCTCATTTCTTTTCATATAACAAAAAGTAGCATAATACACTCATTATTTGATTCGGTATTTCTTCTAACCCAGGGCAAAAGTGATTAGTTAATATTTTTTTGTATATTGTCTAAAAATATCTGTTACCGCTATGTGTTCGTTTGAACAGGCCCGTACATTTTATTGTATTTTAGTAACATTTATTTTTTTAAACGTAATTTTATAAATGGAACATGTTTTGATCACCAATTATAGTACAGAAGGAAAATATAAATTGCAAGTTACTAACAAACCATCGAAAAATGCATCTTTTTGTCCTGAAGACCTTGCCTAAAAGGGCAAGGATATCGTTCTGCAATGGATTCCAGGCCTTTGTGGGATCCAGCGTAATGAGAAGGAGGATTCTCTTGCCAAGAAAGGAACAATCATCACCTAAACTCTTTCACTCAATGAAAGTGATGATCAGAGATTTTTTTTCCGGAACACTCTATCTGATAATTTCCGTAAAGGCAACTCATCTAAAACCTGGTTTAACTTTATTCTAAACATCCTTGATCAGCCTAGATTTAAAGCAGTTACCCTTTTCAGACTCCTGACAAGCCATGATTGTTTGGCCAATCACTTTTTCCGAATGAGAATATTTGCAGGCCCAAAATGCATGCTCTGCAATCTGGGAGAGGACATGTATTCATCCCACTTTCCTGTTTGCCCTGAACTTGTTTCCTCTACTATGTATGGCCGTTACTGGGAGGCTAGGCCTATGACTTATGGACTAAACATGTCACAATGTGATTTTCTTCGTTTCCCGTTGTTGTTTTTATGTTCTTTGTGTTCTTTCTCATTTATTGCTTATTGTAGCCTGCCATTAGAAATAAAAAAATTACTGACAAAGGATTTAATACATGTCTATAATTACATAGCGTGCCTAATATTTTATTTCTAATATTTAAATATTTATCTTTTTTTATTAAATTAAAGCTGGGTCATGTTATTTGTTGCAATCATACATCAAAATAAAAAAAAATTATTATTAATAAATAAAAAATTAGACATTTTTTTTAAAAGAATGATAATTATTTTTTAAGTAAAAAAACAAACTGCCTTAAGTTTATGTTTTAATCTTTTATTTAAAGAAAAGATTTTCAAAAGAATTATTAATTATATTTTGTAAATAAAATAGCTTTTATTTATACAACATAATTACAAAATACAAAGTAACAAAATGGAATATCAAGAACTTTACAGATTAATTAATTGTTTTTTTACTTTGCACTTAATCTATTTCATTGTACTTGTTTTTCAGTTGGTTTGTTTATAAATCACAAGCTAATTCGCAAATAATAAATAAATCACAAATTTATTCGAATTAATAATTAAATAAACAAAATATTTCAAATAAATATAATATAATTTCAAGATTGTCTTTTCCTCCCAGTTGTATTTGAGGCCAATTTATTGTACAACATATTTTAGTTCTTGTTTAATTGTTTATTGTAATACATGAATACGGATTACAAAATAATTAAATAAGCTTATATGATTTTTAAAAAATGAGATACAATCATATATCATATATATTTGTATCAACAATCTGCTTGGAAGTTCTATCTGAAGGCCTAATATTTATTTTCTAATATTTATGTATTTATTTTTTTTTATTAAATTAAAGCTGGGTCATGTTATTTGTGTTAATCGTACATTAAAATAAAAAAAAATTAAAAAATTATATTAAATAAATAAAAAATTGGAAAATTCTTTTTAAATGAATGACAATTATTATTTTAGGTAAAAGATATAAAAACCGGCCCAAGTCTAAAACAAGGACTTTTTTTTAAAATAATAGATTAATTTTAAAAAAAAAGTTTTTCAAAAACATTATTAATTATATTTCGTAAATAAAATAGAGTTTTACTTATACAATATTATTGCAAATGCAAATGCAAAAAAAAAAAAAAAAAAAAAAAAAAATGAATATCTAGAGCTTTACAGGTTAATTAATTATACTCTACTTTTCATTTAATCTATTTCATTGTACATTTTTTTCAGTAGGTTTGTTAAAACCACGACTATCACTTAAAATGTGGTACAAATAAAGAATACATCCCAAATTACTTCAAATTAATAATTAAATAAAAATTATTTCAAATAAATTTTAATATACAATAAAAATTTCAATTAATATAATATTCAATAAATATAAAATAAAATTTCAAGATTGTTTTTTTATCGCTGCTGTATATGCCGTTAGTTTTTTGATCAATAGATTTTAATTCTTACTCAGTTATTTGATTGTAATGCATGAATATGGATTACAAAAATTATAAAATAAACATATATGATTTTTTAAAAAATGCGATACAGTCACATAACATATATCCTTGTATTAGCATTCTGTTTGGAAACCAGCTAGTAAAAGCCAACTAAAGCAGGTTCGAGTTCCTTGTTTTAATCTTTTATTTAAAAAAAAAAAAGTTTTTCAAAAGAATTATTAATTATAGTTCGTAAATTAAATGGAATTTTACGTATACAACATAATTACAAAATACAATATAAAATACAAAATAACAAAATTGAATATATAGAGCTTTACAGATTTGTGCAATTAATTAATTTTATTTTATTTTCATTGTACATTTTTTAAGCTGGATTGTTAAAACCCTTCCTATCTCTTAATATGGGCGGAAAATAATGAATAAATCACAAGTTAATTCAAATTAATAATTAAATAATCAAAATATTTCAAATAAATATAAATATAATAAAATTTCAAGATTGTCTTTTCATTGCTGCTGTATATATTTCCAATTTATTGAACAACAGACTATAGTTCTTGCTGAAATGTTTATTGCAATACATGAATACAGATTACAAAAATAATTAGATAAACTTATATGATTTTTTTAAAAACGCGATACACTCACATAACATATATCCTTGTATTAACGTTCTGTTTTGAAACCAGCAGCCACATGAGGCCCAAACTGTATATCTGATTTATAGCAGCCGAGTGCTTAAATTGGACGAGCATTAAGCGGACACCGAACTGTAATTTCTAATAAGATTCCAAATGATGCTCCCAGAATGAGGAATTAATTCCGGTGTAACCATTATTAACGTTTAGTAGAAATGTAAACACTCAGCACAGGATTCCGCGTACTGTTATAATTAGAAATTCAATTATTGAAGAATTCCAATCTATTGTCTACGGCTTTAACCGTTGGTTAATGAAAAAATATCATTCTGCTAGTTATTGATTACTGAAAACTAATTTCAAAGTCAAATTAAATGTTAACAATAGTTGAGTCATTTACTTCAAAAATTGATTTTGTTAATTATTAATAAACATTGCTTTAAATGAAAAAATTGTTTCTTAAAAATTGATAAGACGAATAAAGATTGATTTAAAAAATGAATTTTAAATTTATAATCTATTTTTAGATTTCGAATTAGAATTTCATGGCTCAGCGGCAAATAGGTGCCAGTGAATAAGACAGCTTAAATTTGTTTCTACTGGCATTTTTAGGTTGCTATCATAGCTTTGAGGAGCAACTGTCACAACAACAGTGCTCTCACAGCAACATGGAGACTCGATGACAGTTGTAACATTGTTTTTAAATCATCATGCATCATACTTATTCAGAGGAATATTCCATGCCAATCAGCCAGTTTAAGTAGCATTAGTCATAAAAAGTCCCATTTAAGGAAACGTTAAAGCAGCTTAATCTTTTTCGCATGTGGGGAAATTATCCTTTGAAATATATTCGATAAAAATATATAATTATTGTGGCCTACATAACTATAATACAAGGGCTGTACGTACGTGCACAGAAGCCTTATGTTTACAAATTCCAATTTAAATAAGAAATTGATTCCATCTGAGTCATTCCTCTTAATAGAAATTGCAGACCATCAGATGATTCATATAAAATATTTCTGAGTTACGACTAACTGAAACATTATTGCGTCAAAATATACGTGTTGCGTTATTCATTGTTGGATTTGGTTTCCACTTTGTCAAGAAATACAGCCATAAAAATATAGAAAATAAAAGTCAGTTTCCTTCTACCAGTCTGTTTTATTTTAATAATTATTCTAATACCAAGCGACTAGATCTTTGGTGTTCGGTGCCACAGGTTTGGGGTTTGAGTCCCTGTGGAGCCTTGAATGTTTTTAGTAGTTTCGAATGTTTGTATTGGTTATATGAGACTGAGACCTACGGCTTAAACTGGATTCCAAACCACTACAAATATCCACGGCACCACCGGGACTCAAACGCGAAACCTGTGGCACCGACAGCCAGAGTGCTAGACACTCAGCCAATTAGGCGCCGAGTTATTTAGGTTAGGAAAAAAGCCATTTTTAACAGTTGATGAAGTATGATGAAGCAAACAACGGCAATTTTACTTGATTATTATGTGAAAAGTGTTGCCAAAAAGTTTATTGAATAGGCTATTGGGATTTATGTCACAATTTATTATGAATCTTTTTGATTGAAATCTAAAAAATAAATAGATAAATAAATAAATAAATAAATAATATATATATATATATATAGATAGATAGATAGATAGATAGATAGGTATGTATGTATATATATATATATATGAGCAACCGAACCACATTTGGAATAATTAATATACAAATATCCAAATTTTTTGCTTTTATATGAAAAAATTCGTCTCATGGCTCAATGATAACGTGAGCCACTGGTGATCATTTGGACGGAAGTTCAAACCGCGGGCGATTTGGTTCTCCAAAAATCATTGCCAAAAATCAAAGAAAAAAAATAATAATAATAAATTTGGCAGGCGAAGATAAATTTTTCTAAAATTTTAAAAACAATATACAAGTATTACAATTTAAACATGTAAATGAGAGGAATGAAATTGCGATTTCATTTTTAAAAGTTCCTTATATTCAGATTCGAAGTGAGATGTATTGATTCTAAGGAACGTGGCTAAATACTCATCTGCCAGTCTACTTCTGAAATAATTCTTTCTAAGGTTCGTAGTTGAAAACACTTGTTCACATATATAAGATGAAGCAAACAAAGCACTGATTTTCTGGTCGTAACATATTAAATTTGGGGAATGATAATGACATTCGATAACGATTTGTAAAACTTTAACTTGTTGGCACCATTCTACAGCAATAACTAACAAAGAAGTTCCGCTTTTAACACTTTACCGATTGAAAGCTGCCTGTTCTTGCTATTTTAGGCTATTTATGTTTTGTAGAACAAAAATAGAGAAAGTAAAAAGATCACCAGTCCTCTGAAAAAATGGAAGAAAATAATGATATTTAATCAAAGTAGAAAAGGATATGGATATAAATATATATTTCTTTTAATTTGCCTCGGACCGGCAAATTAAAATTCTATCCGCGGGCCGGCCGCCTACAGGCCGGACCTACAACCTAGAGGCAGGCCAGAGTTGGCCCGCGGGCCGTAGTTTGCCAATTCCTGTTCTAGACACTGTTTCAAAACACGAGGAGACTTGATGGCGTTTATGATGTTCAGCTTCTTGTCTCGTTAGACTAACTGCCAAATTGGAGTTTTTCGGATTTTTTCCCGTTCTATACGTAAATGCGGGGTAGTTCCCCCTCGGAAGGGACTGATCTTCTTCAGCGACACGGAGCCAGAATCAGACTTCTACATACGGTTGCTCCATCACAACAGAAGCTGTCTATTTCCCGCCATCCATGAGTAGACTGCTTATGGAATGTCCGTCCCGCACTGCAGGACACTAAAAATTAGACACAGGCAGGCAGGCTTTTATCTGCTACTTTTTTTTATATCAAAAGAAAGCCCTCCTACTTTTGAAAACTTGATATCATTAAAATGATAACTACATGATCAATCTGCTATAAACTAATCACTAAAAAAAGTAAATAAAGAAATTTTTCACAAAATGAAGTTATTCATTACTTAATCACTTCAAAATAGCAAATTGAAACTCAACATAAACATAGCATTATATTTTTCTTATGAATAGAAAAAGAATTCCGTTTTCATAAAAACAGTGCTTTTACAAATGGCAACGAAAATGCAACCCATTTGTTTGAAATTCTTTCTTTCCAAAATAGAATTTGTAAGCCGCTTCATTTCTTTTTTTCTTTTCTTCCACATTCGAACGCAGGTGTTTTGCCATGGTAATTTCAATTTAGTGAAGGATACAGTTTCTATTTTTACAGCAATCGCAAGAAAACTCATATTTCCTCAAACGGACTGAATTACCCTGTCATGTTGTTTATGGGATTGTTTGTTATGCACTCCTCTATTTGTTTCGAGTCCGGCATAAACAGCCAATAAAATCCCTGGGGAAAAAAAGAAAACATCTTCAGTCGAATATATAAAATTGCGCAGCTATAAAATATGAAAGAAAAAAAAATGTTTGGATTTAACCATGAAACAAAATATATAAATTTTGAAAAATATCTAAAATAAAATAAATAGAAATGTACGTTTCCTAGATTCTTTATTTTGTGTTCAGTGAAAATAAAAATAAATTTTTCGGATTACAGAAATAGGTTCTTCGAATACAGATAATTTTGGTCAGAAGTCATTCGTGCTTCAGAATAGAAAAATAATAGCAAATTCAGCGTTGTCAGAAATATACCACTAGAGTTTTGCTACACTGTATTTACATTTTTACATCGTAATGTGAAATTATAGCCATTAGAAAGATCATAGAATTCGTAACCTGAACTACCGCCCTGAAATCAATAAAATAATTTTCTAGCAAACTGGATTATTCTTTACGAAAAAGAGTTTGGTTCGGGTCTCGACAAACTTTGATACGGTTTTCAACAAAACAGCTTCTTGCAACATAATGCTCTATTCATCAAGCTCTTAAAAAGTCACTTGAGCCTGAATCGTGTCTCAGTGGCAATGTAGCGCCGCTGATGCGTATTAGAGAGGAGGTTCAATCGGCTGGCGACTTTGCAGTAAACATTGTTTCAAAAAACGAGGAGATTTGATGGCGTTTGTGATGTTTAGCATCTTGCCTCGTGAGTCGGACTACCTGGTGGGAGTTTTCCGAGTTCTCTCTCATACGATACGCATATGCGGGGTAGTTTCTTTTAAAAGTCCTCCCTCAAGGCACTATCTATTTCTTCAGCGACTCGGAGTCAACTCATACTACTACCTACGGGTGCTCCATTACAACATAAACTACCCCTTTTCCTCCATCCATGATCAGATTACTCATGGGATGTCCGTCCTGCACTGCAGGACACTGGGGATAAGACACAAACAGGCTTTTGTCTGCTACTTTTATATCACAAGAAAACCATCTTACTTTTGAAAATTGGATTATTAAAATGTTACCTACATGATCAATCTGCTACAACCTAATCACTAAAAAAAGTAAATAAAGAAATTTTTCACAAAATGAAGTTATTCATTACTTAATCACTTCAAAATAGCAAATTGAAACTCAAAATAAACATAGCATTATATTTTTCTTATGAATAGAAAAAGAATTCCGTTTTCATAAAAACAGTGCTTTTACAAATGGCAACGAAAATGCAACCCATTCGTTTGAAATTCAGGATACAGTTTCTATTTTTACAGCAATCACAAGAAAACTCATATTTCCTCAAATAAATTGAATTACCCTGTCATGTTGTTTATGGGATTGCTGGTTATGCATTCCTCTATTTGTTTCGAGTTCGGCGTTAACAGCCAATAAAATCCCTGGGGAAAAAAAGAAAACATCTTATGTCGAATATGTAAAATTGCGCAGCTATAAAATGTGAAAGAAAAAAAATGTTTGAGTTAACCATGAAAAAAAATATATACATTATGAAAAATATTTTTTTTCTAATGCAGATGGCAAACACTGAGACAGCTTGGTCTTGGATGCCTTAAGGCAAGCTCTGCACAAACGTTACTCACTTTGCATGAACCAGGGGGCGCGTGTAACTTGAAGATAAGCCACGGACGCGGAGTAACAATGCCCCCGCAACGCTCTACGATCATATTCGACCGGGACCTACAGTTTAAAGTGGATTCCGAACCACTACAACATCCATGACACCGCCGGGACTCGAACCCGGAACCTGTCGTACCGAGCGCCAGAGCGCTAGCCACTCGGCCATTCAGGCCCTTCATGAAAAATATCTAAAATAAAATAAATAGAAATGTACATTTACTAGATTCTTTATTTTCAGTTAGGTAAAAGAAAAAATAAGTATTTCAAATTGCACAAATTGTTTTTAAAAATAGGTTATTCGAATGCCGAGAATTTTGGTCTGAGGTTATTTGTGGATTAGCATTGTAGCAATTTCAGCGTTGTCTGAAATGTAGCACTAGAGTTTTGCTACGCTGTAACTACATTTTTACACCACAATGTTAAATGATAGCCATTAGAAAGATCATAGAATTCGTAACCTGAACAGCCCTGAATTCAATAAAATAATTGTCTAGCAAACTGGATTATTATTTTCGAAAAAGAGTTTGGTTCGGTCTCGACAAACTTCGATACGGTCTTTGACAAAACAGCTTCTTGAAAAATGATGCTCTACTCATCAAGCTGCTGTGACTCATTGATCAGTGGCAACCTGCAACACTGGTGAGTATTAGGGCGGAGATTCAGTCAACTAGCGACTTTGCAGTGAACATTGTTTCAAAAAAAGAGAGGACTCGATGGCGTTTGTGATGTTCAGCACCTTGCCTCGTGAGTCGGACTACTTGGTGGTAGTTTTCTGGGTTTTCTCTCATACGATACGCATATGCGGGGTAGTTTCTTCTGAAAGTAATCTCGGAAGGTACTGTCCTCTTTCTTCAGCAACAGGAAGTCAAGTCATTCTTTTACCTACGGGTGCTTCATTACAACATAAGTTACCACTTTCCCTTCATCCATGAGCAGATTACTCATGGGAAGATCCGTCCTACACTGCAGCGTACTGAGGTTTAGACACAAACAGTTTTTATCTGCTACTTTTATATCAGAAGAAAGCTATCTTACTTTTGAAAATTGGATTATTGAAATGTAACCTACATGATCAATCTGCTACTATCTAATTACTAAAAAAAGTAAATAAGGAAATTGTTCACAAAATGAAGTTATTTATTACTTAATCACTTCGAAATAGCAAGGTTGAAATCCAAAATAAACATACCATTATATTTTTCTTATGAATAGAAAAAGAATTCCGTTTTCATAAAAACAGTGTTTTTACAAATGGCAACGAAAGTGCAATCCATTTGTGTGAAATTCTTTCTTTCCAAAATAGAATTTGTAAGCCGCTTCATTTCTTTTTTTCTTTTCTTCCACATTCGAACGCAGGTGTTTTGCCATGGTAATTTCTATTTAGTGAGGGATACAGTTTCTATTTTTACAGCAATCGGAATAAAACTCATATTTCCTCAAAGGGACTGAATTACCCTGTCATGTTGTTGATGGGATTGTTTGTTATGCATTCCTCTATTTGTTGCGAGTTCGGCATAAACAGGCAATAAAATCCGTGGAGGAAAAAAAATAAAACATCTTCTGTCAAATATATAAAATTGCGCAGCTATAAAATACGAAAGAAAAAAAAAATTTGGAGTTGTTACGGAAAAAAATATTTATAGTTAACCATAAAAAAAAATATATAAATTTTGAAAAATATCTAAAATAAAATAAATAGAAATGTACATTCACTAGATTCTTTATTTTGAGTTCGGTGAAAGAAAAAATAAATGTTTCAAATTGCACAAATTCTTTTTAAAAATAGGTTATTCGAATGCTGAGAATTTTGGACTGATGTCACTTGTCTTACGAAAGGCAAAAACAGCAGCAAATTCAGCGTTATCAGAAATGTAGCATTAGAGTGTTGCTACACTGTATCTACATTTTCTCACCCCAATATGAAATGACAGCTATTGGGAAAGTATTAGAATTTGTATCTAGAATACCCCTGAATTCAACAAAATAATTTTCTGCAAACTGGTTTATTATTTATGAAAAACTGTTCTTCGACAAAACAATTTCTTGAAACTTAATGCACTATTCATCAAGCTGTTAAAAAGGTTCAATTAACTAGTGATTTCGCTGTAAGCATCGTTCCAAAAAACTAGGAGATTTGATGGTGTTTGTGTTGTTTCGCATCTTGACTCGTGAGTCGGACTACCTGGAGCTAGATTTTTCCCGGTTTCATCTCATACGATACGCATATGCGGTTTAGCTTTTTCTAGAAGTCCTTCAGGAAGGCAATATCCTCTTTCTTCAGCGACAGGGAGTCAAGTTATTTTTATACCAACGGGTGCTCCATTATACAACATAAGCTACCCCTTTCCCTCCATCCATGAGCATATTACTCATTTGAAGTCCGTCCTACACTGCAGGACACTGCGGATAAGATACAGACGGGCTTCTAGCTGCTACTTTTATATCAAAAGCAAACCATCGTATTTTGGAAAACTTGAAAAAATATGTTATAAGCATGTTGTTACCTATATTACACCTACATGCTCAATCTACTATTACCTATTTACTAAAATAGAAAATAAATAGTTTACAAAATGTATTTATTCATTTCAGTTTCAATTTGCAATTTTGAAGTGATTAAGATCGCTTCAAAATAGCACGTTGAAACCCAAAAAAAAAAAGAATAAAGTAATGTTTTGCTTACGAAAAGAAAAAGAATTCCGTTTTCATAAAAAACAGTGCTTTTACAGATAGATGGCAGCGAAAATGCAACCCATTCGTTTGAAATTCTTTCTTTCCAAAATAGAATTTGTAAGCCGGGTCATTTCTTTTTTCTTCTACATCCGACGCAGGTGTTTTGCCATGATAATTTCAATTTAGTGAAGGATACAGTTTCTATTTTAGCAGCTATCGTAAGGAAATTCATATTTCCTCAAGGGGACTGAATTACCCTGTCATGTTGTTGATGGGATTGTTTGTTATGCACTCCTCTATTTGTTTCGAGTTCGACATAAACAGGTAATAAAAACCCTGGGGAAAAAAAGAAAACATCTTCTGTCGAATATATAAAATTGCGCAACTATAAAATATGAAAGAAAAAAATATGTTTGGAGTTAACCATGAATAAAAAAAAAATATTCATGATGAAAAATATCTAAAATAAAATAAATAGAAATATACATTTACTAGATTTTTTATCTTGAGTTCGGTGGAAGAAAAAATAAATATTTAAAATTGCACAAATTGTTTTTAAAAATAGGTTATTCGAATGCCGAGAATTTTGGTCTGAGGTTATTTGTCTTTAGATTAGCATTGTAGAAAATTCAGCGTTGTCTGAAATTTGGCACTAGAGTTTTGCTACACTGTATCTACATTTTTACACCACAATGTTAAATGATAGCCATTAGAAAGATCATAGAATTCGTAACCTGAACACCCCTGAATTCAATAAAATAATTGTCTAGCAAACTGGATTATTGTTTACGAAAAAGAGTTTGGTTCGGGTCTCGACAAACTTCGATACGATCTTCGACAAAACAGCTTCTTGAAACCTAATGCTCTATTCATCAAGTTGTTAAAAAGACCCGAGAGCCGGACTCATGGATCAGTGGCAACCTGCACCACTGGTGAGTATTAGGGCGGAGGTTCAATCAACTAGCGACTTTGCAGTAAACATTGTTTCAAAAAACGACAAGACTCGATGGCGTTTGTGATGTTCAGCATCTTGCCTCGTTAGTCGTACTACATGGTGGTAGTTTTCTGGGTTTTCTCTCATACGATACGCATATGCGGGGTAATTCCTTCTACAAGTCCTCCCTGAAGGCACTATACTCTTTCTTCAGCGACAGGCAGTCAAGTCATTCTTCTACCTACGGGTGCTCCATTACAACATAAGTTACCCCTTTCCCTCCATCCATGAGCAAATCACTCATGGGATGTCCATCCTGCACTGCAGGACACTGAGGAGTAGACACAAACAGGCTCTTATCTGCTACCTTTATATCAAAAGAAAACCATCATATTTTGGAAAAACTTGAAAAAAATGTTATAAGCATGTTGTTACACCTACATGGTTAAAAAAAGTTACCTACTTGGTCAATCTACTACTACGTAACTACTAAACAAGAAAATAGTTCACAAAATGTAGTTATTCATTTAAGTTTCAACTTGCTATTTTGAAGTGATTAAGATCAGTACAAAATAGTAAGTTGAAACCCAAAATAAGAATAGCGTTATGTTTTTCTTATGAATAGAAAAATAATTCCGTTTTCATAAAATCAGTGCGCTTATAGATAGATGGTAACGAAAATGCAACCCATTCGTTTGAAATTCTTTCTTTCCAAAATAGAATTTGTAAGCCGGTTCATTTCTTTTCTCTTCTACATCCGACGCAGGTGTTTAGCCATGGCAATTTCAATTTAGTGAAGGATACAGTTCCTATCTATTTTTACAGCAATCGCAAGAAAACTCATATTTCCTTAAAGGGACTGAATTAACCTGTCATGTTGTGTATGGGATTGTTTGTTATGCACTCCTCTATTTGTTTCCAGTTTGGCATAACCAGGCAATAAAATCTGTTGGGAAAAAAAACATCTTCTGTCGAATATATAAAATTGCGCGGCTTTAAATTATGAAAGAAAAAAAATTGTTTGGAGTTAACCGTGAAAAAAATATATAAATTTTGAAAAGTATCTAAAATAAAATAAATAGAAATGTACATTTATTAGATTCTTTATTTTGAGTTCGGTGAAAGAAAAAATAAATATTTCAAATTGCACAAATTGTTTTTGAAAATAGGTTATTCGAATGCTGAAAATTTTTATATAGCGTCATTCGTATTTATAATGGTAAACACAGTAGCAAATTCAGCGTTGTCAGAAATGTACCACTAGAGTTTTGCTACACTGTATATACATTTTTACACCACAATGTGAAATGATGGTCATTAGAAAGATCATAGAATTCGTAACCTGAACACCCCTGAATTCAATAAAATAATTTTCTAGTAAACTGGATTATTATTTACGGAAAAGAGTTTGGTTCGGGTATCGACAAACTGTGATACGGTCTTTAATAAAACAGCTTCTTGCAACCTAATGCTCTATTCATTCATCAGCCTGACTCATGGATCAGAGACAACCTACGCCGCTGTTGAGTATTAGGGCTGAGGTTCAATCAACTGGCGACTTTATTATAAACATTGTTTCAGAAAACGAGGAGATTTGATGGCGTTTGTGTTGTTTAGCATCTTGACTCGTGAGTCGGACTACCAGGTGGGAGTTTTCCGGGTTTTCTCTCATACAATACTCATATGCGGGGTAGTTCCTTCTAAAAGTCCTCACAGAAGGCACTATACTCCTTCTTCAGTGACACGGAGTCAAGTCATACTTCTACCTATCAGTTCGCCATAACAACAAAAGCTACCCCTTTCCCTTCATCCATGAGTATATTACTCAAGGGATGTCCGTCCTACACTGCAGGGCACTGAGCATTATACACAAACAGACTTCTATCTGATTTTATATCAAAAGAAAGCCATCTTACTTTTAAAAACTTGATCTCATTAAAATGTTACCTACATGATCAATCTGCTACTGCCTAATTACTAAAGAAAGAGACCTAGATGTGGACAATTGGCAACGGTACCGGAATTGTTAGTGTTGAATCCGCTAGCGGCATTTTTGAATTGATGACACTTTGCTTCATGTTCACACTTCTTTCACTTTCTTCTTTTTTTCACATTTTGCTTCTGATTATAATTACATTTCACAGAGTGATTACATTTTTGCATTGTAATCACTGTTTTAGAAACGAAGAGACTCGATAGAGATTATGATAAAGTGTGTAAAGCAGCTCGCATCGCAATGGCGGGTTTTTTAGACTTTTCTCCTCCATAGGACATGCACATACGAGGCAGTTACCCCTAAAAGTCCTTCTGGAAGACTCTGTCCTCTCTTCAACACTGGTTGCTGAGCTGTTCGTGGTCTACAAGAGTCTGACCGATATTCCATATATATCTTTACAACGGATAGGATGCTATAAAGTCCTAGGTACGAGAATGAAGTGTGGAAAAAACTAAAATAAAGACTTTTGAAGATCATCTTTAATCTGAGAAACTAAAATGTGTTTACCAATTATAGATAGCGTAACATTTATCAGCACCATTTGAGACCACTATAAATAGCCAAAGTAAACCTGCATTCATACAAAGGCGTTTGACTATCGCAAGGCGCAAAGCATCGACGAATTATAAGCAACAACATGACAAATTTGATATAAGCTTTACATCTCGCCGATCAACTATTTGGTGTGAATGTGGCTTTAATGAAAGAAATCTAAAGTAACCGAAATAAGTAGCATTAGATTAGCAAGATTAGTATTTTTATTTAAGGCGAAAAGCAAACTTGCAACATTGAAGAAGTAACAAAGACTCCGGAGAACATTTAGTCAAACTTTTTAATGTATAAGTTTAAAAGTTTAAACCTATTTATAAATAATTGTACATATAATAATTATTATGTGTACTTCTTTCATCAATGATATTTAAAACCCCTATTTTTTTTTTTTCTTTAATTTTCAAAATTAAAGCCAAGAAGTCAAATCTTTAAATAAAAAATGGCAGCCCTGGTATTGACAGCGGCTGAATTAAAAGGAGGTATTGAAATATAAGTATATTAATACAAAAAAAAATGTATAGGTACTTTTCTGATGAAATGCGTACTTAAAAAATTAGGACGCGCAGTACTCTGGTCAATGCAATTGTGCAAAGATATATTCAATGGTGGTGTTCCCAAGGAAAATTAGTTCAAAGATGGTGGACCCTGTACTCACGTTGTATATCTACGTATGACTTTTGACTTTTTTGGTTTCTTCTTGAGCCCCTCTATAAAATATGTTTCCTTGAATTTTTCTTCAACATTCGGCAAATATAAGCCGGAATATAAAATTTTACAAAATAATTTATTTAATTTTTGCATCTCACACGCATAAATTGCATTTCACCATGGTCTTTATTGTATATTAATTTAGATCATGATAAGACCTTTCAAACGTGTGACAGACTGTGTGATTCCCATAACACGTCAAGATCCTGAGATATAACAGCGGGAACTGAGTGTGTGTTGCCGAATTATACGCCGATTCCTCCACCTCCTCTGGCTTCCCGCTATGTTGACACTTCTCCTCCTTTCAACTAGAATATTTGAACCTTCCTCTACATGATGATGTATTTAAATTTTTCATCTTATGCATAGTTTTGAAGTTATTAACATTTCAAACTGGGCATGAAAACATAATGATTCAATCCATATTCTGTTATCCATACGAATCGATTTTATAACTGTTTTCACATCAAAAAGCTCTAACTCGTTAAAAGAAATCAAGCAAGATATTATCCTCAACTACTATCATTTCTCATAAGGGAGCATTTCTATTCTATAGTTTTATGTTTAATTATGTAAATAGGGATAATTTATGTAAATAGCAATATTGCTAAATTTATGTAAATAGGGATAATTTATGTAAATAGCAATATTGCTAAATTTATGTAAATAGCGATAATAGGAATGGGAGAAGAGGTGAATTTAAGTGTTGAAGTCAGAAGTTGAGCTTTATTAAACCTATAAAGCTAACTATTAATAACGAGTAATAATTAATACGTAATTTAAATGTTTGATATAATAAGTGTACATTTAAAACTATTTAATAATGAGTTTTATTTATTACCTACAATGGTTTTATAATCGAATCTACAAACCTAATTGTTATAAATACTATTAATAGAAGGTGTTTTGCAATATTTTTGCCATTTGCGAATTACTGGTTTCTTTGTGAATATTATCAAGAGAAATATAGCAATAAAATATAAATTTACTTCCTCATATGTCGAATTATACATTATTTTTAAATATGTTTATTAATTAGCATAATGTGATAGATAGACTTTCTTCAGTTGAAGATCGGTAGATCAAGTGTAATAATTATGTATGGCACAAACAATCTACCGACTGGAAGGCATTGCCTTCAAAAGGGGATATTTAGGTGCAATTACTTCGCATTTATGTATCATAAAGGAGAAAAATCTGAAAACTCAAGCCAAATCGCCCAACTAACATTACAGATGTTATCTAAATTACCATTGAACCGTTACGTTTGACAGTAGTAAGTGCAATGGATGACACTAACAGTTTGCTTAACGAATTGGAGCTCGAAACTTAGAAACTAAGGTCCGAAACTCCACAAGTAAAGTACGGGTAATGTAGGATTCTTAATGGCCGAGTGTCTAGCACTTTGGTGCCACAGGTTTCGAATTAGAGACCTGGTGGTGCCATGGATGCGTGTAGTGGTTCGGAGTCCTCTTTAAACCGTAGTTCTCGGTCTAACAGGATCGTAGAGCGTTATCTTGAGGTTTACTCAGTCTTCAGTCCTCACATTTTCTCACTAAAGATGAAGCTGCATATTACCCATAGCCATGGACACTCGAAGGATACCCATAGCCATGGACACCATGGACCAATTACACTCGAAGGAAATTAATAAAATTTTCTGTTTTACGTTTGCCAAAAGTTAATTAAGAAATAAAAAGATTTCAAGAGAATCTATGTAAAAAGAAAAAAAAAATATTTTTAATCGAGTTACAAAATGTTGCTTAAGCGCAATATCATATAAATGTCGTATGCATGATTTTTTTAAAGCTAGGTAATGTAAAGAAAGGCACATTACATTTTACACATTAATTATTGTTTGGTAGAAAAAAACAGTGCTTCATGAAATTTTTCAACTGGTACTGCAATTTATAGGAGTAACACAAAAGTGAAGAAAAAATCAGCGAAATTGTCTAAGAAGAACGACTCATTGTCATAAAAAAAATTAGCATGCAAGATTAAATATTTTTTTCACGTAGTCAGGGAAATTTTGATATATCACGCAGAAAAATGCATTTGAAAAATTTATCCAATCCTAAAAAAGAAAAAGAAAAAGAAAAAAAAGAAAAAAACTTTCCAAGAGAAAAAAAAAAACAGTTTATATATCTGTGTTTTCGCAACGTCAATTCTAAATGACTTAGCATTGAACCTGTTACATATTTACCATTCCAGTTTTTAGTTCAAAGTGTCTCTTTTGTATAAATCACATGATTCATTAAACGATTTAAAAAAAAAAAACGAAAGAAAAATAAAAAACGGCATACATAATTGAGATCTGATGTTTAATAGTAACTATTAATTAATTTACATAAATATACATCCTCGTTTAAAAAGCAATGTTTTTTTATAGTTTATTTAAATCTCCAAAACTAAAATAAACTTCCTGGTGTCGAGCTGTTTAGAATCAGGACAGACTCTTCCTGAAATTCTTGGTGAAAACAGCTGTTCCATTTCGGGGAGCAAATAAAGAAATCTCGAATACTTTCGTCTGAAGCCAAATGAAGAAATACCGACGACTTTGGAAAGTGGACCAAAGTGTCTGCAGGAATGAAAGTGGCATGCTTGAATTCTCTTCTTGTTGTTTAGGGAGATTTCAATTGATACTCCCAGAAAACCGATAGTAGGATGAAGAGGTCCAAGAAAAAAAAAGACTTCTTACGAGTTGAGGCGTTGAAATAAACAAGACAAGCCAAATGAACCTTTTTTTCTCTTGGAATCTTTTATACAAGAGTTCTTTTTCTATGGAAAAAAAAGAATTCACCAAATATAAATGTGTATAACTCAGGTATATTTATAAGATTAATTACTGGGTTTTTTAATTCATCCAAAGATGAAGAAACCATTCTACATTAAATTGTAGGGTGCAATAAATAGTTATTTCAATATTACACGAAATATTACCTGATAATTGCTTAACAGATTTTTCCTTTTAACCGAGTCATGTATGTTTTTAATTTTATATTTAGACCAGAAAATTTTACAATTTTCTTATATCTTCAATTTCGGTGCTAAACAGCCGAGTATCTATGAGTAGACTAATAGGATGACCGTTCCGCCCTGCAGACACTGAGGATTAGACACAATAACGACAAATATTTGTTCACGGATATGTGTTGTCTTGTGCATTTCAATGTATTAACTAATAAGAACCACATTTACTTTAGTGTATTGATACATTCAGAGTAAAAATGGTAAAACATCGCTTAAATACTGATATGATCATGTGGCATCCAATAGATGGGGATCCAGATTATTAGATTATGTACAAAGTTTTGATCTTGTAATCTGCAATAAATTAGAAGATTTGAAATAATTATGTTTAATGTTTATTCCAATAAATCTTGGAACCTTTCTTTGTTTTAATTTCTCCAAATATCCTATACATTTTTTAAAAAATATTATATTTTAAGTGAAATGTACCAATCTTGAGACGGTCCATTTATTATTGGGCTAAAGTAACATTTAATATGCATGTATAAGCTGCTTTTCTGAAAACACACTTATTTGACAAAATTTGATAGAAAATAATGAATTATATTAAATATTAATAAAGTTGAATTGCTTAATATATAACATATGAAAAGAAAATCTAAAGAATATAAATATTTATTCGTAAGCAAAACTAATAATGACAATTTTTCTTCAATAACAAAATGTTTATTATATTCCATTGACTTTATATTTATATTAAAAAAAATATTTGTCGCTTTAAAAATAAACTAGATCAGTGATTCTTATACTTTTTAAATTCGGAGCGCATTTAAAATTCTACAAATAATTGCAGGCGTACTATATACACGTTTCTGAGAAATATGTATTAATAGTTAAGTTAAATATTACAATAAAAAATAACGCACTCCAAAATAACTAAATAAGTAAAATAAAATTCACCCCAAATTTATTTATTCCTGTGTTTATAAAAAAACATGAGTCTGAAGTGTCCTAGCAATTTTTTCAATGTTTAGGCATTTATTTGGACGACAATCTGTCATTTTCTCATCAATAAATTGAAGAATATCTATCTTTTTACACTTAATTATGGTGAAGGTTAAAAATTTTGACATATATAAATATGGGTTGAGAAATGCAGTAAACGTTTCAAAGCTTTTCGAGATATTGACATGCATTGTTCTTTTAAAGGAGGTTTCAAGATTTCAATTATTTATGTTTAATCCTCAATCCACAAGCAGTGTATAAAACAAGTTTTTCTTCAGTTAATATTAAATGATCAACTCCACAATTGTCCATACTGTGAGACGGAGGAATCACATAGACTACAATAAATATTACACAGAAAATATTGCAATAAAATACATAGAAATATTTTTAAAAATGAAATTCTCATAGAACAAATGAAACAATGGAAGTTACCGCTCCTAGCTCTTAGGAAACATTCTTTGGCGCATTTTTACGCGAATAAAAGAAGAAACAAATTCAATCGGAAAGGTTAGTTGTTTGTAATGAAAGCTGTCCTTGAGCAGAAAAACTGACAAAAAACAAGTAATATAAAAAAAAAAAAATTAAGTCAATTTCTATTTATGTCATCCATTTTGTTCCCTCCTTTAGTCAGACTAGAACCGAGAATGAAAAAAGAATCTGAAAAAGAAATTTTTTTCCAGCGATCTACACGGTTCGCTACTGACGGTATTTATTCCTAAATTTATATCCTGCTCAATATCTTACATAAGAGAAATTTTATTCTCCCATATAAAACTAAAATTAATTAATTAAATTTAATGAAGGAATTAATATTTGCAAGAACTGTATTAACAGCCAGTGTCATCCACTACAAGTTCGAAAAAAATGTATTTTAACTTGAGTGGATGAATAAAAAGTATTTTATGAACGATTGAAAATTTGAACAAGATATATAAATATACATGGGGGAGTGTGAACTATTAGTAAGAATTGAAAAAAAGGGCAACTTATATATATATTTATATATATATATTATTTTTTTTATATCTGGCTGTATATTTCTCTTGGAATCTCACAGGCAGCATCAGGAAATATTGTAGTGCGCACCCTTTTAGAAGCATTGAATTCGACAATCATACTACTCGATCTTGAATTCTGAAACTGTGACCTTATATAATAAACAGAAGATCAAATCATTTTTCCCCGTCTGTCTTTTTTTTTTTCACTACAATATCAACATAGAAAAAATTCTGCGATGGAAGTGGTTTATTAGATCAAAGCGGCGCAAAACATCAAGGCCAGTATGCTTCTGGCTGCAGATGGTTTATGATTCATCCTGATATGTTGTGTCTGCGAGACAAAATGTTTCGCGTTTGTATTTAAAATATTTTCTTTATTGGCGCCGATATGGTGAAATGCAATTGTATTCATATTAATAGAACTGAAAGTTACGTATTAAAGTTATTCGTACATATGAAATGTTTGAAAATAAAAATAAAAAATCATTTACTTCAGCTAACTTTTCGAAAATGAAAGTGTCGAAGACTTATGTCAGGATGAAAATACATATGTCGGGTTGTAGATTTTTTATTGGCCTACCTCATTATATGTAAATTTTACTTTCAAAAATTAAAAGGTTAAAAATGGAACACAATTTTATTTAATTAAAACATAAACATCTTAATATTAGAAAAATATTTTATCCTTTTTCATATTTTTAAAAAACTATAAAAAGAGAGAAGTTTGGTTAATAGGGTTCTAGCGTGAAAACAAGATCTAAGTATTTTTCTTTTATTACACCGGTATTTATTGTTGAAAAAAGTGTTCCACTTTAAAACTTCTCTAAAAAGAGTTGCTAGGTAATAAACTGAAATGCATACGTTTAACTGGAATAATATATATTTGTGAACAAATATTTTTAAACAAGAATGAAAAATAAAATCGATAAATAAAAATCATTTGACTAATCAATTTTATGTTTCGTTAATGTAAAATTCGAGCCAATTATTAAATCACCTATTATGTCACGCATTAAACCATTTATTTTGTATCTTATTATATATATTATTCATTCTATATAAAAAAATTAAATAAATACATGTTTGGTTTTTTTTGTGTAGCCAGAGCTTTAAATTCCAATAAGTATATGTAGTTTTGTGCTTCTCTGCTTTTATAAAAAAAGGCATATAAATTTTAAATAACTGAATATCCACAGACATAATATGACCACGGTGCGAAGGGATGTGATATTCGAAGGGATTGATGATAGTACAAAGCTTACGTCTGCGAAATCTTGGAATGTAAAATTCTAACTATAATATTTTTATATTAACTAGTAATATTTTTTTAGTAAAACTTTATAATTTTTTTCTTTTTGTAGAAAAGTGGTACCAATTGCAGCTTTGCATATGATTGTTGAGAATATTCCTCCACTTCAACCCATATACTGATAAAAAATATAAGCTATCAAAAGAAATGGGTTTTGTGATTTATTTACCATACACTCCTCAAATTTTTCACTAGCTATACTAAAACTCTCAGGTAGAAATGACATAAGTTTAATATTCGTATATAGATAAAAAAAATCCAACATAAAAACTGCCAGCGAAATAATCAGCAGACTAAATTCATAACAATAAAATATTTTCTTCCATATTTACGGACATGCGCACTCCACGCTAATACACACACACACACACACACACACACACACACACACATATATATATATATATATATATATTTCCTAAAAATTATGCAACTGTACTATATAACTGCATCAGAATATGATATGCAAATGAATATAGCGTCGGTCATAGAGAAATGTCTCAGAAAAATCTTTTAAAGTGTCTGAAGTTTCTTCAAGTGGAGACTGCATAGTGAAATTTTAAGTTAGACGCAAGTTAGATATGAGTACTCAACATTATTTATTCAATTTCTTCTATTAGCTCACACTCTCCCTATATATATCTTGTTCAAATTTTCAATCGTTCCTAAAATCCTTTTTATTCATCCACTCAAGTTCAGATACATTTTTTTAAAACTTGTAGTGGATGACACTTGATGTTAATACAGTTTTTTCAAATATTAATTCAGTAATTAAATTTAATTAATTCATTTTAGTTTTTTTTAGATTTAAGTGGAGCGATGGAGCCAGATAAATTTAAAAAAATGAATGAAAATTATTTATAAAGGATATTTTTTTTATATATTACTTGTTTAAAGTATTATAATGGAGCAGAAGTCTGCCAGAATTAATCCCATGCAGGAAAATGGTTAGATATGGGCTCTTTCCGAATTTATAACTGTGGAATGCATTTCTAAGAACGGAATCAAAATCTTGATTCTAGGTACAGAATGAGGCAGACCTAAAGATACAAGTTCCGCTATTTGGATGGTGCACATGTCATGGAAATCAATTGAACCAATGTTCTTCACTTAAGAGTGCGGGTTTTGTTTGCAGAGTGACTCAAGAAGATTGTAAATATAGCAAGAGCCAGAAACTCGATATTATCCCTGCAATATCCATAAAATAGAAAGATTTGTATATGCTTAAACATGTATTTGTATACGCTTAAACATGTAATTTTTGGGATGGGCACATTGACCTGTATATCATTCTAACCTTTAATTCTGAGTTGTAGAGAGACGACATTATTCGTCCAATTTGTCAACATTATATCCCTGAAGATGGTGACTCTTTCCTCATACAAGACGATGCTGTTGGACAACACATAGCTGAATTGGAACAGAATTACCGTCGAAAGGACTACTATTGTGCTTATGAGTAGTTTATGACTTAAGCTGAGATTTTATCGGACTGATGATCTTTGCAATTCTGCTTCAAGTTTTTCGAACTGATTTTTAACAAAATGGTCTTTAGGGCCAAATGAGTTAATAAACACCATAATTTTGAGCACGGTATAGTGCTGCCATATCTTTTGTAGAAAATTAGTCTATTGTTTTATCTTTTGCGCCTAATTTATGAAACACTGATTGATTAACGTTTTTGTCAAATTTATTTAAAATTTAATAACTCAAGAATTAACAATGGCAACAATTTTTCTGATTTTTCGGAAAACAATATAATACAGTAGGGAACAGTAGTTACGGTTAGAAATTTATAAATTCTTCAATTTTATAATAGTGTTTTGTTAAAATAGAAGGATATATTTGCATATACAGCAATAAGAAAGTAAGATAGATAAATCTGGATTTCAAAATCACAAGTAAAATGGTACTGAATATCAAAATAGCAAGAGATTACGAATTTAAAATGGAGAATAAACTTGCCAAAACTGATAGTACAGTATAATCAATTTTCTGAGTACTTGAATCTGTTTTGTACATATCAACTGCAATTTACAAATGTACAAATAACGATTATTGCAGAGGCGCGCATGCTAGTGAATTGCATTAAAGGTATTATCACAAGAGACCCATATAGGTAATTTAATGATTTTAATACAAATAAGCGTTCAATGGGTATGGATCATAAATTCTTTATATATAAAAAAATGGCATTATGCTATATTAACGGCTGATTCAAATTTTCTTTCATGCAAGAAAAGATTTGTTAAATGAACTGGTGATTTTATTGCAGAGCTATTTTTGTCATTGAGCAAAATATTTTCTGTGTATTCAAAATGCATAGTCTAAAAAAATAAAGTTGACACCTTTCGAATATCATGTTATAATTCATTTTGCATTTTAAGATCCACAAATATAAATAAGTTTTCAAGAACAAATGAATAAATTTCATAAATTAAAAAAGGGTAATTTTTCTTAAATTAAATTATTTGTACTAAAAGATCTTATCTTATTTTAAACATAGCAACCATCTACTAAAATTAACAATTTCCCCCGTGTGATTAGCCCCATTGTAGCCCATGCATCTCATAAAAGGGGACTAGAATGTGTACCCAGTGATCGCAGGTATAACTTTGTGGGGTAAAGTCAAACTTCTCCCCTTTGGTGATCCATTTTTCTGTGCCACAAGGTAAAGGACAAAAAGAAATCGAATTTTTTACCATTTATCATCACTCGTTACATCTGATTTTTTTCTACATATAGTTTTAATTATAAAAAACTTGAAATCAGAAGATTTTTATAATAAATATTTATTATTTTTTCTGAAATGACTGAATCGATCCAAAAAAAGAATCAATCACTCTTGTATTGTTGTAACTTGGTTTCATGAAAACAAAATCAACTGATGCACCAAATTGCAGTTTCCTTTATACCCAAAACGGTTTAAAGGAAAATGCTTGAATTATCTGATGTTTTCTTAATAAACTCTTCAGATTTCAACATTTTTGAAATCTGATGTTTGACAGTTGGTTTTATGGAAATGGTTGAATGGTTGTTGTTAGTTATTGAATAAAAGTTATCTGTGAAAAATACTTATTAAAAATATTTTGTAAACATCTGATTTTTTGCTACATATAGTTTAAACTACAAAAAACCTGAAATGAAAAGATTTTTATAATAAATATTCGTTCTAAAATGACTGAATTTATCAAAAAAAAAAAAAAAAAAAAAAAAAAAAAAAAAAAAGAATCTAGCATTATTGTATTACTTTAACATGAAAACAAAACGTTTCTTGTTCATGAAAACAAAATCAACTGATTCCCCAAATGGCAGTTTCATTTTAAACCCAAAATGGTTTAATGGAAAAGGTTTGAATACGGATTTAAAACTGATAATATTTTCTTTACAAACTCTCAAGATTTCAATATTTTTGAAGTCTGATGTTTGACAGTTGGTTTTACTGGAACCCTGTGCTACATTTGGGAAATAATTTCAAACTAATTATAGGTTAATCTGTCAGAAACTTAACGCAGCGATGCACTATATATATATATATGAACAACTGAACTATATTTCAAATTAGTAATGTATAAATATGCAATTTTCTGTTTTTATATGAAATGTTTTTATCTGCGCCCGACTCGTGGCTCAATGGCAACGCGCACCGCTAGTGAGCATAAGGGCTACTACTTCTACTACTACACCACACTACAGCATATCACTGTTCCTAGAGCTGAGCTGCCCTTATACAATTTGGTTATGATGTGAGCGAAAATTCTGACTAGGCTCTGTGACGCTCTACAGTCGTATGAGACCGATACCTATGGCTTAAAGTGGGTTATAAACCACTACAAATATCCCTGCCGCCGTCTTGACTCGAAACCTAAACCTATGGCACCGAGCTCAAGAGAGCTAGACACTCTTCCATTCAAGACAATGAGCACAAGAGCTGAGGTTCAATCCACTGGTGACTTTCCTAGAGACGTTGTTTCAAAAAACAAGGGGGCTAGATGGCATTTGGGATGTTCAGCATCTTACCTCGTTAGTCGGACTATGGCGGGTGTTTTTCACTGTTTTCTCCCATACAATACACAAATGCGGGTTAGTTCTCCCTAAAAGTCCTTTCTGTAGACCCTGACCTACTTCTTCGACGGCACGGAGTCAAATCAAAGTTTTATCCATTCGGTTGGTAAGATAAGTTACCGATTCGGTTGTGCCATCACAACAGAATCTACCCTTTCCTTCCATCCATGAGATACATATTGTTTAAATAACAGAAAAAAAAAATAACCATAAAATCAAAAAATTTTTATAATAAATATTTATTGTTGTTTCTGAAATGACTGAATCGATCCAAAAAAAGAATCAATCACTCCTGTATTGTCGTAACTTGGTTTCATGAAAACAAAATCAACTGATGTGCCAAATTGTAGTTTCATTTAAACCAAAACGGTTTAAATTGAAAAGTCTGAATACGGATTTAAATCTGTTAATGTTTTCTTAACAAACTCTGTCAAGATTTGTACATTTTTGGAGACGAATGTTTGACACTTGATTTTAGGGAAATGGTTGAATGGTTGTTGCTGGCTATTGAAAAAAAGTTGTCAGTGAAAAATACTTATTAAAAATATTTTGTAAACATCTGATTTTTTACTACATATAGCACAACTACAAAAATCCTGAAATCAAAAGATTTTTATAAGAAATATTCATTTTTAAATGACTGAATCTGTCAAAAGAAAAAAAGAATAACTCATTATTGTATTACTTTAACATGAAAGCAAAACGGCTCTTATTCATGAAAACAAAAAAAGCTGATTCTCCAGATTGCAATTTCATTTTAAACCCAAAGCGGTTTAGAGGAAAAGGCTTGAATACGATTTTAAATCTGATTTTTTTTCTTTGCAAACTCTCTCCAGATTTGAACATTTTAGAAGCCTGATGTTTGACAGTTGGTTTTAGGGGAACCCTTAAGTGTTACATTTGGGAAATAATCTTAGACTAATTCTCGGTAAATCTGTCAGAAACTTAACGCAGCGATACGCTCCTTGAGATGGCATTTTACGAGGAAAATCAATTCAGCAGTTTGCTGGCAAAATTCATCTTTCTAATTCCAAAACTTTTAATGAAACACCCAACCAGACTTAATTAAATTTTGCAGAGAATTCAACATCAGTTCCTGAGAAATTACGAGTTTCTTCGTGTGAGGGGGAAACTGCGATTATTTACGAATTAATTAAATTCGCAATCATTTTAAGACTTAACGTTATTTTGGAGGTTATGAAATTGTAAATTTAACAGGATAAACTTTTGACAGCAAAACAAAAAAGAAAAAAACATTTATAAGACCATAATCAGAGAATTGAGTAAGTAAATTTTGAAAAAAAAATAGTAAAAAAATAGTTTCGATATACATATGACACATAAATAGAAGTAAACTTTCGATAGGATTAAAAATATTCTTGAAAATGCACAAATTTTAAAACTGTTTTGGTATATTTTTACAATTTGGTGATTTGGTTTGTCGCTCTGCGGTCATTTTGTGCTCACTTTAGGCTAATTAGACTGGAACCTGGGGATTAAAAGCTATTAAGAAACATCCATGCCACCGCCAGGATTGGAATCTGAGGCTTGTTGTACCAAAGACCAGAACGCTAGGCTTACAATTCGGTGAGATTAATATTTGCCAGGTCTTATTTTTGAAATTGAAGTTTCTTTGTGAAGGAATTTGAAGGATCTCATTTAAAATATAATTATATTATGATTTATATATGCATAAAACAAAAAAAATTTATTGTGAGCATTTTTAAATTAAAACATAGTATATAAAACAGATAACCTAGTGTAATGACCATCAAGTATATTATAATAGATCTCAAATTCCAAGAAATGCTATTTAGAACATTTTTGACTGCAGGAAAAAACATCATAAAATATTTTCCAAAAAGCAAAATAAAAATTCCAGAAAATTCATATGAATCAATAATAGAAATTTTGCTATTCGTGCAGCATTGTCATTAATACCACCAAGTTTGTTTGTTTATATTTTAGTCATAAGTTTAATTAGCTGCAAAACGAACGTAAAATATCGCGTTTGATAACTATTAAGTTTCTCATTTCATTTCATTATAAATTTCAGAAATCGTTAATATAAAATATCATGATATTCCAAGAAAGATCTGTTGTTGCCTTATCATTTCCTGTTCCTTATTTCTGTTATCTTTGTCCCTTTCTGTATGTAAAGTGTACTCATACCTAACTTATCGTTGAAAAATTTACTGAATATATATTTTCATTAATTGACACAACTTGCTGTTATTTAATGGACATATTTAATATATTTCAGTATTGATTTAATTTCATTTATAAAAAATATATCAAGAAATTTTTACATAAAAATGATAAATTTTACCAATGAAAATTATTGTCAAATGCTGTATTTTACTATAGAAAATTATTTTCAAATGCTAAATTTTTACTGAAGGTATTTTTTCAAATGCAAAGTTTCACTAAAGACGATAGTTTTCAAACGCTAAATTTTTATTAAAGAAGGTGGTTTTCAATACTAAATTTTACTAAGGAAGATAATTTCATGATAAATTTTACAAGAGCAAATGGTTTTCAAGTGTTAAATATTGCTGAAAAAAAGGTTATCAAATGTTGTATTTTTATTAGAAAAAGGATTTTCAATTGCTAACAAAAAACTTTAATAGAGAAAATGGTTTTAGGACAATATATTTTGATAAAGAAGATTGTTTTAATATGTTCTATTTTATTAAAGAACATTTTTTCCAACTACTATATTTTGCTAAAGAATATAAGTTTACAATGTACAGCTAAATTTTAATAAAGAATTTGAATTTCAGGAATTGTATTTTACTGATTGATTGAAGATTGAAGATGATTTCAAAATATAATATTTTGATAAGGAAATGGTTTTCAAATGCTATATTTTATTTTAAAAAAGCAGTGTATTTCAAATGTTATATTTTGCTAAAGAAGTTGATTTTCAAATACTAAATTTTACTAAAGGAAACAGTAATCGAGTTTTATTTTTTATTCCTAAGTCAATAAATTGAAATGCAACTGTGAACCGTTAAACTTCTTGGCTGCTGGTGTATTTTCTCTGAAACGCTTCGGAAGGACAGGTCTGGCAATTGATTTTTGAGTCACTTCTTTCGTCAGTTTTCGCCCCCGGGTGCAGTTTGCTTCAAAATTGAAGTGAACGGTACACAATCGGTACTTACAGGGCAACGTCTACTATTTGCTGAATCCAGTAAGAAATGTTCTTGCCAGAAAAGAAAATGTCAATTAGGATTTTTCTTGTTTTAAAAGGAAAAAGACCAATATAAATTTTTCTTGAAGTTTGAAATTATTAATTAAAATAAAATGAATATTGTACGAATTCCAAAAGACTTTTTTTTTGAATTTCTACTATTAGCTCATTCTCTCCCTATGTATTTAATTCATGGTGACATTTACGTAATTGTATCTTGAAAAGCAATTATTACTGTTAATATTTTTGCTGAATAGGCATTTTATTAAATTTTTACTATCAGTTCACACTCTCCCTATATATATCTTGTTCAAATTTTCAATCGTTCATAAAATACTTTTTTATTCATCCATTCAAGTAGAATTACAATTCAAATACGATTTTTTTTTAATTTGTAGTGGATGACACTGGGTATTAATACAGTTTTTTCAAATATTAATTCATTCATTAAATTTAATTAATTAATTTTAATTTTGATTAGATTTACGTTGCATATATCTACCAATAGATGGCGCCAGATGTAAGAGGAAAACTTAAACTTTATTTATAAAGGACTTACTGCAATATAGTGAAAAAAAATTTAGGAATTGATTTTCAAAAATGTTTTCTCATATTACTTGTTTTTAAAGTTTTGTGGTTAATTTTATATTCATGATGTAAATTATTTATACTAGCTCTTCATTTTTTTGTGGATTTTCCTTGTATTATGTCATAAAAATAATTACAAGTTGTGTTGTTTTTAAAATTATACATTTTTTCCTCCTTGAATGAAATTCTATACTTTGTACTATTTATTTAAACATTCATTGGGAGTAATTGGTATATGAAAATCGTTTATTAAGCTATTCCACATTTCTGTAATCATAAGAATTTAAAAATTTATTAAAAGAATTATTTTTCGTTATTTTCTATTTTATTAAATATTTTGCATTACATCAGATAATAAAAAAAAAGTTCTATCTATTAATCTAAAGATTATCTCTATCTATAACGCATTATATTTTCGATTCAACTTCTAATAACTTATGGCAAACCACTGAATTTTCTATAATAATGCTAAGCACAAAATACAGTGGCTTAGCCATTATTCAAAGTGTATGGTCTAGGAATAAAAACACATAGCAGTAGTAGACTGTAAAACACAACATGTCTCATTTATCCCAAAACCCAAACGCACACTTCTGGTGTTACATTTCTTTCTCTCTCCAGCCAGCTCACCCCACACAGACAGGATGTTTACATTATCGGGCGCTGGCTTCCACTTATATATATATTTTTTTGACCATGCACGTGTAGCGATTTATTCATGAGGTAACACAAAGCATAATCAATTATCTTAAATGGGTCTGACTCCAAAGAAGATTTTTTTTGAGTTCAGGTTGGGAAAAGAAGGTAGTTGTTCATATTGAATTGCTACATGACCATCCAACAATGGCAACTGAAGTTTACTGTCAGCAGCTAAGACGCTCAAAAGCACTTTTTTAGGGAACCCATTTGGTGAGAAGAGGGAAAAGGAGTGACCTCGAAGCATAATAATGCCAAAATCGCGTTATGCGGGAGTTTGTCTTTGAGAACACTTTGTCGAGGAAATGGTGCTTTTCGCTCAGTTAATGTGACAAAAAATAATAAAAACAAGTAAGATAAAAAGAAAAAATTTAAAGTGAATTCCTACTTTTTTTTCACTCTATTGCAGAAATGCCCTTTATAAATAATTTTCATTCATTTTTTTAAGTTTATCTGGCGCCATCTATTGATAGATAGATGCAACTTAAATGTAAAAAAAAACTAAAATTAATCAATTAAATTTAATGAATTAATTAATATTTGAAAAAACTGCATTAAAATCCAGTGTCATCCCCTACAAGTTCCAAAAAAAAAAATTATTTGAACTTGAGTGGATGAATAACGATTGAAAATTTGAATAATATATATATATAGGGAGAGCGTGAGCTAATAGAAGGAATTGAAAAACAGCATTTTTTGTGGATATGAAATGAAAAAAAAAGTTGAAGTATACTTGAAAATATAAACTATTCAAACATAGTTCATATACTATTCAAATATAGTTATAATCAAATAAAATATATACTATATATATAAACTATATATATATATATATTTGAAATTATGAACTATTTTTTTGCCGGCTGTCACAAAACATGTTGAATCGATAAATATTGCAAAAATACTTATGATGGCTCTCAATCTCTATACCACTACGTACATTGAGAGGTGGATTGGATGCATTGCTTTGTCTCCGCGTCAGCTTTCTTCAATTAGATATATAAATCATTCGTTTTGAAACGACTTGCAGTGAGACAGCATGTTTGAAAAGTTGGCAGAAAGTTGAAAAGCAAAATTTGGATACAGGGAATTTTTTGTTTATTTCTTGAAATGGGGAATAATTTCTCAAAGGGGAATAATTTCCCCTTTGTACCCCACGAATATATACTAATTTATACGTCCTTCGTACGTGTGCCCTCGATATTTGTAATTTCATAGAAATGGATTTTTGCATCATCATTTCCAATCTTCAAGTCAGTATTTTGAAATTTTTGAATGGTATTTACTTTTATTTTATTAAATTATGATCATTACTTAGTAATTTTAACTGGTATAATATTTTTTTTTGGAAATTTTTATTTTTTTTTTTTTTTTTAAATACAGAGAGAAAAAGCTATTTTTACGGCATTATATTCCAAAATTTTTCATATATAACTTTTATAATATTTGGTTAATAAAATTGTGGAAAGAAATCTTTATCTGTGCTCATATTATCTATTTCTTTTTAAATGTGTCTTGATTTGTTAATATTTCTGAAATTCTTTATTTATTAAAACTCTTTTAGATTCTGGTGTGAGGTAGGTGTGTCAGAGTACGAAAAAATTTTTTTGACATAATGCGATAGTCAAAACAGCCCAAAATTGATAATAAAATAATTTTTAAGAGATTCTGCGACAAAAAGAAACCTTTTTCTGTTCAAGATATGCACAATTTTCTAAAACTTTGACCCTTTTTTTTTTCAATTTAAATATTTGAGGAGTAGTGTAAAAGAATAGAAAGAATTTTTGCTAAAGAAGTTAAAATTGGTAAAATGTAAACATTTGATTTTTTTATATTACAAATGAGCTTTTCTCATTTTGAAAGGTGGTACAAGGACTTAATTTGAAGATAATTTGGTAAATAATACCAAATGTAGATAGATAAAGATGGATGTGTAAAGGTAGATACCAAAAGGTATTTGAAGATAGATACCAAAGACAGATTTAAAACAGTAATAAAAAGAAAAAAATAAAGGGTTTTCTTTTGCACCACAACTGATTTTAAGAGCATTTAGAAAAGTTATTAATCGAATACATGTCATTCATACAATTATTCTAAGCGATTTCAACATTTGCTCAACCACTTTGGAAAACTATGCGCTAACTGTCGCCAAAGAACTGATTAAAGATATTATCTATGGTATGTGGTATATGTCTGTTACAGTCCACAAATTGTCAAAATATGAATTCATTTACATTGCTACCCATTGGGCAACTATCTGAAGTGACTCATCAGACATTGTTTGACATTTCATGAATATTTTTTTTTAGAAAGTGATCGAGAGAAAAAAAAGATGTAATTACTCAAGATAATTTTCACATTCTTCTGATCCATAACAGGCCTTAGAAAACTTCCTCACGGTAATTTCGTTTGATCCAAAAAGGAGTTCGAGTCTGTTCGAAAAAATAATGGAAGTTTCAGAATTTTTGAGTCAATCGAATTTAGAAACTGATTCAGAAGAATTGGGGTTGGTTACTGATTGTTGATTGTGTATTTTGTTCTAAAATATTTCATTCAGATGAATTATTATTTAATTTAATTATCAAAAGTAGTTGTATTTTTAACTGTCATTTTTTGTTAAAATAAATTATTTTTATTAGCAATGAAGATTTTTGCATAATTAATGTCAAACATAAACACAGAAATATGTTATTGTTATTTCAATTAAATAGTTGCTTATGAAATTTTTAATAATTAGGGGTTTAATATTATCTTTGTGTAGTAAAAATCCATGTTTCAAAAAAAGAAAGTTTAACTGGCTAAATAAATGTTTGTATCAAGATCAATATAAAACATGACATCTAAAAGATAATTTCAATACTATTAATGTAATATATGTTCTGATGAATATTATTTTTTAATTAATTTGAAATAATGATGCTGTTATCGTTTTGTTTTAATTATATTGGTGAAACTATAATATATAATTATGGGAAATAAACCTCATACAAACCCTAATGCCATCTTGGAACTTGAGCAGAAAACTTAATATAGAGTTAATTTAACAACGAACTGCTTTTCTGAGAGCTTTGAAACTGTATCATTTGAGTTTTTTCCTTCCCCCAAACCCCGAATTAGCAACTTTCAAGATGATCGGACCGGAATCTGATTTTTTTTCAATTCCTTCTATTAGCTCACACTTTCCCTATATATATCTTGTTCAAATTTTCAATCGTTCATAAAATACTTTTTATTCATCCACTCAAGTTCGAATATATTTTTTTTGAACTTGTAGTGGATGACACTGGATGTTAATACAGTTTTTTCAAATATTAATTCAGTAATTAAATTTAATTAAGTTTTTTTTAGATTTAAGTTGCATGTATCTACCAATAGATGGTACCAGATAAACTTAAAAAAAATGAATGAAAATTATTTATGAAGGACTTTCTGCAAAATATTGAAAAAAAAGTAGGAATTGACGTTAAATTTTTTTTTTTTTTTTATATTACTTGTTTTGTCTGAAATCAGGTTGTTTATTTCACTGCAAGCTTATGGCTAAAAATAAAAATCTCTTGGGTGCATAATCTTCGCTGCATCAATCATCAATAACACACATATCCGACTATTAGCCCAGCGTTAATACGCGCAGCTAGCGATTAGATGAAATTAATATATTCGAAACCCAATGGAGATGTTTAAGGTTCTAACTCCATAGCAATTGTGACAATGTGTGTAAAGCTTCTCGAGTTGATAGTCAGACTACCTGATGGGAGTTTCCCCTTACGACAAGCATATACAGAGGAAATTATACCTAAAAGTCTTCCCGGAAGGAAATTCCCTCCCCTCTTCACCCTTCGGTGATTTATTCGGGTCAAGTGTAAGTGGAACACGAGCCCTACTGCTGTTCAACAACAATAACACAAAAAATTGCACTCACGGTATCTTCGCAAACATCCGGTAATCGCTTATTACGTAGTTGCAGACTGTCCAATGATGGTTGCTACTTTTTTCTGCAGCAACTGCAGTAATTTTGCTCATATCATTGTAATTGTTAAGTTTCCAGATAGGAAAATGCAAATGTTTTATAGTAAATAAGCTTTTTTATAGTTATTATTGTAATTGATTGATCTCTCTTCGTACTCTTGTAATTAATAATGTTACTCTCTCAGTATCTCTGCTGGTGTCATCTGTATTTTAGTGATTTTCGCCAACTGAATAAGGTCCATGACGCCATTTTTCAAAAAATTAAACAAGTAATATATAAAAAAAATTCCTACATTTTTTTCACTATATTGCATAAAGTAATAATTTTCATTCATTTTTTTTAAGTTTATCTGGCGCCATCTATTGGTAGATATATGCAACTTAAATGTAAAAAAAACTAAAATTAATTAATTAAATTTAATGAATGAATTAATATCTGAAAAAATTTTATTGACATCAAGTGCCATCCACTACAAGTTGAAAAAAAAATGCATTTGAACTTGAGTGGATGAAAAAAAAGCATTTTATGAACGATTGAAAATTTGAACAGGATATATATAGGGAGAGTGTGAGCTAATAGAAGGAATTGAAAAATGGCGTCACGGACCTTGACCATTTTTTTTTAAATTAAAAAAAAAATTATTTTTTTTTTTCCGTGAACAACACTGAATTTTTAATTGCAGTAACTGAAACTTGTATACTTCAAAAAGTTACAACACTTAAATTCAGAGTTTTATTTTTTGGCTCGCAATGGCTATCTTATATATCATGCATCTGTTTGTCTTATATATCAGCTCGCAATATCATGGCATCTGTTAGTGCTACTGTCTGTTTACGAATTTTCTTCTTCGACTGCTAATGATTTGAGATATTTTGATGTACACCCATGACTCTGGATCAGAGGTGCACTGACGTCAAATGAATCAGTGGGCTTGGCTCAAATCGGTTCAAAAAAAAAAAAAAAAAAAAAAAAAATAAGAATATGTAAAAGAATATTGAAAAGAGAGGAAAAAGACACAAACACGATAGATTGCCATTTTTATTTCAACAGAACTTTTAAAATAATTTGTGATTTCTTTTTTTTTGTATGAATCATTAAAAAAATATTATATGAAAATATTAAAAAGTATTCTATAAAGACGTAAAAAATATTATATAAAAATAATACATATATATATATATTTATATTAAATTCATATTATAGAATCCCAAATGATAATAAATGCAAAAAAAAAAAAAAAAAAAAAAAAAAAAAAATTAAACACATTTTCTATTTGTACTTCAGTTGCACACGGTATTTTAAATAAATAAATAAACTCAAATCTTAATCAAAAAGTTAAAAATCGAGTTTTGCTTAGTTAAAACAAATTTTCGGATTTAAAATAACAACTTATAAAAGAAAAAAAAAACTATAACTGTAGAAAAATAAATCTGTTTCATGTGTTGTCAGTTTTAACTTACAGCATATACAAAAATTAAATATTAAGATAAATTAGTTAAATTTTTGTTTTCTACATATAGAGAGAAAAAATTCTTTCAAGAAAAGCAAATTGCAGTGCTTACATTTGAAAATGCATAGAAATACAATTTGAAGCATCTTAGAAAAAAAGCAGATTGTATTATTATTATTGCATCCCGTATTTTTAATTTGTTTTGTTTTTGTTAGCAAACCTCATCAATATATAAAAGATCAGAAGCACATTGACTTGTTTCTATTAAATAAAATAATATGTTTGTTTTCCATGTTTTGCAATTAAATAAAACAAAACTTGTTTCTATCAAAAAATAAACCAAAAATAATCTCTTAGAAATGGCGATTGAAAGAATGAACATTTGAAAATGTCAGAAAAAAGAAACACCGGAAAAACAAACATAATTATGTATCGAGTTGCTTTTAAAATTTTTCTTTTTTGGGTGGAGGAAATTCGATACTGTGTATTTCTTTAAACCAGAGACACACACATACACTCAAAAACTCCACAAAACTTAGCTATATATATATATATATTTTTTTTTTTTTTTAAGAAATGAATAATACAGTATAATAAGAAATAAGTAAAAAAAAAAAAAAAAAAAAAAAATTTTATAGTCAATTCCTACTTTTTTTTCACTCTATTGCAGAAACTCCTTTATAAATAATTTTCATTCATTTTTTTAACTTTATTTGGCGCCATCTATTGTTATATATATGCAACTTAAATCTAAAAAACTAAAATTAATTAATTAAATTTAATTACTGAATTAATATTTGAAAAAACTGTATTAACATGAAGTGTCCTCCACTACGAGTTAAAAAAATGTATTTGAACATGAGTGGATGAATAAAAAGTGTTTTATGAACGATTGAAAATTTGAACAAGATATATATAGGGAGAGTGTGAGCTAATAGAAGGAATTGAAAAAATAGAAGTTAATAATTTCTTTTATTACATTCATTTGATATGTGTTTTAGTAATTAGATCCGTCTTTTTAATTACCAACTACAAAATAATGAGTCAAACTGATTTTTATTCATCAGTTTTTGAGAACGATGTAATGCGACAGAATAACTGTAACTGTCCCGTCCTCTACCGAAGGCTCAATTTAATCAACAAGGCAGAACCAAAATTATCAGAATTCTGTTTTACGTCAATAATATTAGTCAAATATGAAAATTTTTTTTATTTAATATTTTCTTTTATATTAGCTTGTCTCATTACATTTGTAATAGCCTCAAATTTGTGTAGTTGTAAACTTTTCTCAGTAGATTTAAATTACTTATCTAGTAATATGTAAGTAAATTAGTTTACTTACTTATTTACCCTAATTTACTTACTTTAATTATGCGCTGTTTATAATGTTAATAAATTTTTCTTTACAAATATGTGTTTATGCAAATCGGCTTGTACATTTTAATGTATTTAACAGCAATCACCTCTACTTTGTTAAGAGCAATTTTTATTTGAAGCGATAACAACGTATAAATAAAAAAAAACAATTGCGTAGACGAAGGTCCTATCTCCAGGCCAGCATGGAACCCTTTAAAGAATTACCAGTCATATTTTTCAATTAAAATAGAAATAGGATAAAGCTGGCCGTATGAGTTCCATAAATAAAATCTATACGTTTCTCTTCAGCTAAAATTCTTAGAATGTACTAAATGAGTTGCATTATTAATACGAGACTTTTTTTCAAGAAAGCCTCTTTTTGATATGAAAACAACTGAAATTTTATAGGAAAGTTTTTACTCACATGAAAGTACGAGACTTTTTAGGTAATTTTCATCTATATTATGGAATTTATCACATTGCATGACAAACTTCTGTCTTTTATCCCCATAGAAATATATTTTTAATGTCTTCAATGTTAATAAATATATGGATCAAAAGATTATTTCTAATAGATAAATATTTCAAGTTCGTTTGTATAAGACCATATATTTTTTTTTCTAATGCAGCTGGCAAACACTTAGACACTTGACTTAAATGCCTTAAGTCAAACGCTGCACAGACGTTACTCACTTTGCATTAACCAAGGGGAGCTCGTAACTTGAAGATAAGCCACGGACGCGGAGTAACAATGCCCCCGCAACGCTCTACGATCCTATTATACCGGGACCTACGGTTTAAAGCGGATCCCGAACCACTACAAACATCCATGGCACCACCGGGACTCGAAACCGAAACCTGCGGTACCGAGCGCCAGCCACTCGGCCATTCAGGGTCTGCCTCATAGAAATATACTGCCTGATTTCTTAACAGTACGTCTTTTGATATGGTCAGCTTCTTTGTAAGTGCTTATTTAACTGCAAAAATAAATAAATAATCGGTTGGGGCTAAGGACTTTAAGGAAAAGGATCAAAGGCTTCAAATGGGCCACATCAGCCATGTGTGGACGAGCATTGCCATAACGCAAAATGATCATTCTCCTGAGCATACCACGACTTTATATCTGGATTGCATGGCGTAGTTTATTCAAGATCTCACAATATCTGTCTGTATTGACTGTTACAGCAGGACAAAAATTCTCATGCAAAGCACTTTGAATATCCCAAAATATAATACACAGAATTTTTTAACATCAAATTGTTTGTTTGAACTTCACTTTCTTGGGTGAAGTTGAATGCCTAAATTACATGTAACATGGTGGGCTGAAAAGTCCGTAAGCATTTTCAGTGTTCATCATGTGCAGTCCACTCGGCTCACTGTTGGACTCCGGTGTGAAATGATGGAGCCATGTTTCATCCATTGTCACATATCGACGCAAAAATTCGGGTTTATTACGATTGAACAGCTCCAAACACTGCTTAGAATCATGAATTCGTTGTTGTTTTGGGTCGATTGTGAGCTCGCTCGGCACCCACTTTGAACAGAGCTTTCGCATATCCAAATATCCATTCACGATATGTCCAACACGTTCCTTTGATATCTTTAGGGTCTCAGCTATCTCAATCAACTTCACTTTACGATTATCAGAAATTATTTTGTGGACTTTTTTGATGTTTTCCTCGATAACAGCCTCTTCGGGGCGTCCACTGCGTGCATCGTCCTCGATGCTCATTTCGCCTCGTTTAAATTTAGCAAACCACTTCTCTTCGGTTGATTTTCCAGGTGCAAAGTCCGAATAATGTTTATCAAGCCAAGCCTTGGCTTCGATAGTATTTTTTTCGCCAAAAAAGCAATGCTTTATTAACACACGAAATTCCTTTTCATCCATTTCTTCAAACTAACAAAAGTTGCTTCACTAAAAATGCTATAAGTCACGTACTAATAGTGCAACAGCTGTCAAATTTATGCACGTGTCTTTTGAAGGTTAGTGCCAACTAAAAATTATATGGATTTAATACTAGTAGTGCCATCTATGCGTCAGCTTATGAACTTTTCAGCCCACGTGTTACGGTCATATCGATTCCGATGTAATGCGATAGAACCCTGTTTTCTTTACGAAAGGATATCTCTGAAGGTAAAGTCCTATCATTTCGCCCGTGGGTGTGCAGTTTGTGGAACCCATAAGTGAAACATGAAACTCACCCCTATCCTACAAAAAATACACTGGAGCGAGATTGTGTATGAATAGTTTGGTTTCTGAACTGGAGGAACTTGATTCGAAATTCAGCATTCAAAGACCACCAAATGCTTTTGTTCTAATTGCTGGTGAAGGGCGCAATAAATTATGTATCCCAGAATGTCCTTACTTTGCGTTTCGAAAAGAGAAAGGTTCAAGGTTCAAATGACATTTACATTAGCGTTTGTTCAATACTGTGGTTGATATTTGAATGCAATGCAGCAAGCATTCCGTATAATGTTCAATCTGCTGAATATCTGTCAGACCACGGCTCGGATTTCTCAAAAACGATTCTATAAACTTCAATTTTGTTCTTAAACAATCAATTAATTATTTTAGGATTCATTTAACAAAGACTTATTTATCGCTTCGGAATCCTTTAGTCATTCAATTGTCAACGAATATCAATTGTCATATATTTTATTCTAAAATTCTTTACATTTTGAATAAATTATTGTTACTCGTTTAACAATGAAACATTATTGAAAAAAAAAAACCTTATCTGGAAAAGTATTCCTTTATATAATACAGTAATCAAATAAATAAAATCCCAATTTCTCTCCAGGCAAGCACTGAATTATTAGATTATCTTTGTATCTTGTAAAGAGTGATTAATTTAATAAAGTTTATTTAATGAGAATAATCAAGCTGGAGAAATTATTTTTTCACGATTTTTTTTTTCCTAACACAAGAATTTCATCTTTTCGAAAAATAGCCTTGAGTAATTGGATATCAATTTAGTGAATAAATGTAAATGTATCCATTTTAATAATTGATAAATGTATGTGAAGATTAAAGGATATGAATTATTCATTTAATTACTAACTATTAAATTATTATTAATGTTTAATATTAAAGTGTAATTATCACTTCTAGCGTCTTTTATTAAATACTTTTTTTAAAATAATATAAAATTTTATTTGCGCTAAAATATTTCAACAGTTTCTTTCATCTCCGTCATTTGCTGTTGTTGTTACAATAGATCTAGCTGTGACTGTAGGTGTACTACATAATTAAAAATAAAAAAATGATGAGGGAGGAGTTAATGCCACCTCAATTTTGTATGAACATCAGAAAAGATGGCACACCTTTCGGACACGGAATTATCGTGTCGTTCCTCAGTATAGATACGAGAGCATTTTGTTCAATTTTATTGCTGAGTTTAGAATCCTTGGTAAACCTATACATTGACTTTTAATTTTGCACATTTTTTGTAAGGTGCTTACAATGGTTACAACTTACAATGGTCTGGCGGATAGTAAATTCAGCTCAAAATACAAGAGATGCAAAATGGAAATTTTCATTTCTATTGTAGAAATGAGCGGGATAAATAAGTAGGCTGGAGGCCACTCTGAGACGCTTGGGGCAACTGATGCCCTCCCTTACTGTTATAACAGTAAGATAGATAGATATATTAAAATTAATAACATATTAACGTTATCCAAGTTGGGTAAATGCTACAATCTACTCCCGTTGTGCTGCTACTTGGAGAAAAAATTATCCATCCATCCGTCCGTCTATCCTTCAGTCCATCCATCCGTCAATCCGGCCATCCAACATTCCATCCACTCACCCATCCATCCATTCATCATCCCATTTATCGTCTGTCCGTCCGTCCATCCATCCGACCATCCATCCATCCATCCTTCCTTCCTTCCTTCCACCCACCCATTCATCCATCCATTCATCCTTCCACCCACCCATTCATTCATCCATCCATCCTTCCTTCCACCCGTCAATCCATCCGCCCATCCTTTCTTCCATCCATTCACCCGTCCATCCACCCACTCATCCATCCATCCATCGGTCCGCCTGTCCATCCACCCACTCATCCATCCATCCATCGGTCCGCCTGTCCATCCACCCACCCATCCGTCCGTCCGTCCATTCATCCATCCGTCCGTCGGTCTATAATTATATATATATATATATCAGTTCAAAATGCAATGAATTTCAGATGTGTCTCCATGAAACTTGAGTTTTCGCATTCGAACTGATACCCAAAATCTTTTTCGATACTAACAACCACTTTAACACGTTTAGTAGCATCAATATGTGATAACTCTTAGTCCATCCACCCTTTCACCAGACATCTTAAGCAAATGGGTAAAGTAATTCTTATACATTTTTTACTAATAATTGAAGAATAACGGCTTTAATAAATGTTACACACAAATTAAAAAATTCGTCATCTTAACGAACGGGATAAAAGACTTCTCTTAGACATTGCCAATAATATTATATCGCATCAACAACCTTATCAACCATAGCTTTAAAAAATAGTGGATAGTCTCTGTTACCTCCATAGTCTATATAAGTTCCCTATTCTTAAAAACGTATGTGGACATAATTTTATCATAAGATTTTATTGAAATTATTTATGATCATTCACATAAGCCATAATTGTTGAAAAAATCTTTTGGTTAAAAATTTTATCATCGGGTGTCAAAAACAGATTATATTTTAACTTTTGATTGCTAATGTAAAAGCATAAAATTAATTTATTGCAAAATTAAATTTTTTAATCTTTTCTTTATAGTCATTTATTGGATAGAAATATAATGATAGCATTTTAATAGAATAAAAAGTATCTATTTAAAATGCATTACTTTATAATCTTAGAAAATAAAAAAGAATAATAAATAATGCACATAAATTGTATGTTATTATTAAAAGAAGCATAAATTTTTTTAATGAATATGGATATTATTATTATTATTATTATTATAAAATGTCATCCATGATCGCACATCTTCCTAAAGGCAGGAAATTAGCCTTTAAAATTATGTGATATTTTTATAAAGTAGTTTCTCACAATATAAGACATAACTGACATTATCATAACAAGTAATATAAAAAAAAATTTTAAAGTCAATTCCTACTTTTTTTTCACTCTATTGCAGAAAGTCCTTTATAAATAATTTTCATTCATTTTTTAAAATTTATCTGGTGCCATCTATTGGTAGATATATGCAACTTCAATCTAAAAAAAAACTAAAATTATTTAATTAAATTTAATGAATGAATTAATATTTAAAAAAAAACTGTATTAACATCCAGTGTCATCCACTACAAGTTCGAAAAAAATGTATCTGAACTTGAGTGGATGAATAAAAAGTATTTTATGAACGATTGAAAATTTGAACAAGATATAGGGAGAGAGTGAGCTAATAGAAGGAATTGAATAAAAATATTTGAGAGGCATTTTATAAGAAATATTCTTATTAGAAAAATTATTATTGATCAAAATTTTCTACCCTATATCACAAGCCTTTAATGCAGATGTAATAGGTATTCATGCAAATAGCTTTTATTTTCATAAACATTTCCATGTATGACCTCATAATCTTTAATCAATTATTCTACAAATAAAATCGTTTTACTTTTTAACTACATAACATTTGAATTAAATATACTGTAAAAACATTATAAATTTGAAGTTAGAATAGCATAACAAAGTTTTTTTATTTTCAATCAAAACTGTAATTCATTAAATCTCAAAAAAATCAATTATTCTTATCCTGTGGTTAATTTTAATTAAAGATTAAAAATAAGCACAGGATAAAAATAGTTTATTTTTATTTTTAATTAAAAGATTAAAAATAGGCGGAGGCGTGGATTTTGTTATCTGATATTATATTCCGCATATCATTGAAAATAAAATTACTTTAAATTAAATTTCTGATGAGATAATTAATTCAATACTTTGGTTTTTAAATCTTCCAGGCATTTCTTGTATTTTAAATGTCAAAGAAATAGAAGAGGAGTAAAATCAATTTAATCTAGTTAAAAGAAACGAAATATAATTTAAAAAAAAAATACTTTTAAGTGCTTGCTAAGTGATCAAAATTCATATTTTTAATATAAGGTAATTTTTTAAGTGCTAAAATATTTCGAGTCTATTATTAAAAATAAATATTTATTTAGTAGGAAAAAGTCTATAACAGATTACTATGCAGAATTTAAGCATAAAAATTAAATAAAAAGGTGCAATAATTTTGTATGAAATTATTAAATCAAGCAGTGATTTCGATAAATTTAACGATTTTGAATAAATTTAACTTATTTTGTCATAAAAGAAATTTAGTAGTTGTTTTGTAATAACATATTCAGAATTAATAAGTTATTTTTTTACTTCATTAATATGAAAATACTTTTATAATATAATTTTACAGTTAATAATATGTATAGTTAGTAATTTATATTTCAATTTATTATAATTTTATATTTATTTAATGGGATCCTGATGATCGAGTGGCTAGTGCTCGGCTCCACAGCTTTCGGCTACGAACCACTGGTGATGCCATGGATGTTTGTAGTGGTTAGGAATCCGCTTTAAACCGTAGGTCCCGGTTTATTAGGACGACAGAGCGTTGGGTGTATAGCTGAAAACTGCAATAATTTATTAATTTATTTCATAAAGTATATAATTAGTAAAATAATTTAACTATAAATCACAAATATTTTCGTATATGTTTGATTCTCGTTATCTCTCCACGCAAGAAAACCAATTCAGCAATTATCAGACAAGCATATATAATTTAAAATTAGCAAACTAATTTTTAATTTATCCTTAGCAAAAATTATAATACGAACAATTTACAAAACTTATTTTAATTGATTCAAATGCTTTTTCTATTAAATATCATCATATAACCCATTACAAAATAATTCCTACATCAAAATTAATGATCCCAACAAAAATATCTCATGGACTAAATTTAATCTCAATTCGAAAATAAAGCCGAAATCCAAGAATATCGATTGTAAAATATAGAGCAGAACTGCTAGAATATTGCGGAAAATTTTGAAAACATATCAACAAAATTATAGTTTAAAAAAACTAAAAAACATGCTTTTAGAGTTAATCAAACTAAAAAGTAAAAAAATAATTGTTAATATAAGAATAAAATTACTGACGAGAAAATGAATGTCACTGTTCTAAAAGCGTGGGGTGCTTTATATGACATTTTTAAGCTAACTCTGCATTTCGGAATGAAACTAGTAAAAAATTATAACGATTGATATCGAGCACCCCACGCTTTTAGAACAGTGACATTCATTTTCTCGTCAGTAATTTTATTCTTATGGAAATATATAAAAGAAATTTAGTAGTTCTTTTGTAATAACATATTCAGAATTAATATGTTATTTTTTACTTCAGTAATATGAAACTACTTTTATAGTATAATTTTATAGCTTTTTTTAAACTATAATATTTAAATGAGGTCCCGGTATGGAGGACAGGATTTATAGTTCTTACGATAATTTAATTGTGAGTAAAAAAAAGGCTAAATGCGAATAGGTCGAGCCAGCCAGGATTCGAAAATGGAATCTCCTGATCCGTAGTCAGGCGCGTTATCCGTTGTGCCACTGTCCCACGTAGGTTTGCATGTCTTAGGTACTTTCATTCTACATGGGTTAAATTGATCTTCGTAAGTTAAAATAAAATCACTCATCCTGGCGATCCTAATCATGATGAGATAATAAACTTATCAAAATATTTAAGTGTCGTCGGTCTTTGATAAGTCTACAACGTTTAAATTAAATCTGATCGCTTAAATTAGGGCAAAATTGAGTCCAAAGAGTCAGTTACAAGCAAACAAACAACCATACAGGAGAAACTAATAAAAGCGTATTAAAAATTCGACATGTTTGCCTTCATAGCTGAGTGGCAAGGAAAAAATTCTTTATTAGTGTAAAGGATTAAAATTTTGAATTTCGCCTACTTAAAAACATAAAAAATGTTTTTATAATGTTACATTTGGTAATGAAAATAAATATAATTTATTTGGAGCTAGTGGTTGCATAATGGTTTAGATAAAATGACACAAGTCCTATATAAAGATAATAATCATAATCACATTGCCTAGAATGTTCGATTGTAATTGCTTTGCAATCGTGTTGTTGTTGCAAATCTCCAAATTTCCAGCAGGGCTAGATCTAGTCCCTGATATGGTTAACTCTATCATGGACTTATAGATTAACTCTGATATATCTATCAGAGTCATCAATGTCGTGGAAGTTCAAATAAAGCAACGGTGTAATAAAAAGGTCTTGTGTGGAGAACCCCAAATTGTCAAGAACATGGTCGGGAGAAGCCTGGTCAATACGGCACTTGGTGCAAATTGGGTAGCTCTTGTTACAATTGGAATAAGACAGTGATCTGAGATGGCCACTAATCAGTCTGCTAAGACATGCTTGCTATATTGTAATGACAGTGCACCACCAAAGTTTTTTCCTTGATACCAATGGGGCACAAGTGGGGTGGTCCAAGTTACACTAGAACAGGGATGGGCAAACTACGGCCTGCCGGAAGTTTCTATCCGGCCCGCGGATAGAATTTTAATTTGCCAGTCTGAGGCAAATTAAAAGAAATATATATTTATATATTATATATCCATCTCCTTTTCTACTTCGATTAGGTATTATTTTTTTTTTCCTTTTTTTCGAAGGACTGATAATATTTTTACTTTCTCTATTTTTGTTCTACAAAGCATAAATCGACGGAAATATCAAGCACAGACAATTTTCAATCGGTAAAGTGATAAGTTATATAAGTTATATATGTGTGTTTTCAACTATGAACCTTAGAAAGCATTATTTCAGAAGTAGACTGACAGATGAACCTTTAGCCTCATTCCTTAGAATCAATACATCTCACTTCGAGCCTCAATATAAGGAACTTTTAAAAATGAAATCGCAATTTCATTCATCTCATTAACATAATTAAATTGTAATACTTGTATATTGTTTTTAAAATTTGAGAAAAAATTATCTTGGCCCACCAATTTTTTTTTTTTTTTTTTTTTTTTTTTCGATTTTTGGCCTGCGACCGAAAACGTTTGCCCATCCCTGCACTTGAAGATTTTGTTGTCCTCGAAAATAGTTTCAGGTAAGCCAGTGAATCAGAACTGCCAATGGTTCACTAACTCCCTCATTGGCCAAAGCATGCACCATCTCGTTTCCATAGATTTCCACACGAAAGGGTATCCATTGTAGACGTACCTCCCGATACGTAGAAAGGTGCTTGAAAGGTGTTATTTTTATCTGAAACATTTTGATAAAAACGTTCATTCTGTATGCATTAATATTCATTCTATATGTATTATTTATAACAAATTTATTTTAAATATTTAAAACAAAATGTGAATAAAATGAAGAATAAACAAAAAAAATAAATAAAATGAAGATAATAAAATGAAATAAAGAATATATTTAAACTAATGACAACTAAAAGCAATAATAAAGTTATTAAATTGTTTTAATCACTTTTATTTTAATAATTTGTATACATGTATTTGACTATACAAAAACTTTGGTGAAACACTGTAAGTTACAAAATATTTCTTTTATTTTTGGAATTCATTAACTATAATCTATTTACTTTAATTTATTACCAAACGAAAAACTATATAAAATTGATAACAACTTGTATCACAGGATTTTTTTTCCTTTTAAGAAGAAACATTCTATGACAATAAATTAAAATTACGATGTTTCAAAACAAATATTTTGTATATGACAAACTCATTTTTTTTAATATGATGTTACAAATTCTCTTCATATATTCAGTATGAAAAAAAACGTCTTTTTTTCCTCTCTTTCATTGAACCTTTTTATTTTTTTTTTATTTTAATATTCATTATAATATTGTAAAGATGAAGGAAGTTTTTTTTAAATGAAACATGCTTATTTATTTTTCTACGTAAATTATACGTAGATATTTCATATTTTTAAACCCCTTCGAAAAGAAAAAAAATAATTAAAATATTTTATGCCATAATTTGATTTTTTTTAATAATTTCATTTTTGAAACTAAATATAGTTTCAATTTATCTTTTTAATAATTGAATATTGCTTTTTCTAAAAATTTAAATTTCTAAGAAAATCAATTATTTTTTTTAAGGTTTATGCTTAATAACTTTTTCTGGTAAAGTTCATTTAAAAAACCTTATGAAAAAGATCTTTAAAAAAGATCTTTTTTTCTTTATTAAAAATCTTTTTTCTGTTTTAATAATGATTTTTCTGTAAATTTAAATTTATTAGAAAATCAATTACTTTGCTACAAATTGCGCTTATCAGCTATTCTTGTATAAAAAAAAATTCATTTCTGATTTAAGGATTAAATCATTAATTCGAAGTAAAAAGGAAAATGTAATAAGATGTAAATAATTTCACTTATTAAATAATCAATTTAATAATTAAAGTACCTATCAGTGTTATGTTACTCTTATTAAAATATTATACAAATAATTTAAATTTAAAAATAAATTAAATGAAACCCATTTGAAATAATAACTATTACGATTCTGAAAATATTATTTTCAAAAATATTTCAAATTTTTTGATAAGGTTACCATTCTAAAATTTTAATCTAATTCTAAATAATCATTCTAATTTAATATATATCTAACGTTTTAATTTTTAATCCCTGATAATTAGAAGTAAGTTAAGTAAGTTATTTAATTTTTAGTCAGTAAAAATTTGAAGTAATTCATGTATTTTTATGCATTAATATTTTTATAAATTATATTAATTTCTGAGCAATAACAATTTATAAAAAGAATACACATTTATATCAAAATTAATTTTAGTTTTAAAATGATTTTAATTAGTAATAATAATTCCAGCGCTTGTTTTCAAATAATATATTCCTTTTATCTATTTTTCTATGCAAGATTACTTGTCATTGAATACAGATTTCATTAAAATTGTAACATAAAACATGTTATCGTATTTCATATTTTCAATGCATAGTTTTGAAATGTATATTTACATAATTTTTCCGAATTTAATCTAGGCAGTAAAACTGAATGTCGATATAAATCCTTTTTTCTAATATTTGCTTTTAATCAATAATTATGTTTGTTTAAAATAGTAGTATATTTTATTATCTTAATTAAAGGCTTAACAATTCTAAAAATGATTAATTACATCAGAATAAAAGGAAATTTTCATTTGATTGCATGGAAAATGTTTTTTTTAAATAAATAATATTTCAGTAATTGAATAATTTGATAATTAATTTTTCCTTTTATGAATTATTGCACTGTATATCTTAATTATTAACATGCAAAAGTAATTATTTAATAATATTTATTAAGACAAATTATAATATTATACATGAGCAATTAAAAAAAAAATGCAATATAAATAAAGTTTCCATTGAAATTGGAGATTCTAATTAATTAAGGACTATACTTTCATAATTTATGCAAGTAATAATTTATTGCTGCTTTTTTTAAAAACTAAACTTGATTCATTCTTTCGTTATTTAAAGCACAAAAGATATTTCGTAAATTATAATTTTATATATATTTGAATCAAATCAAATAAATTTAAAATACCTTGTTATAATTTCTTTTAAAGATATTTCACTCAATCTTTGTTTGTATAACAACAATATGAATTCGGATAACAATCGAAACTATCAGCTCTATAGTTCTTGATTTTTGTTAGATATAAATAACTGTTAATTTCTTACAGACCAATAATTCCTTCAATTTTCCTTCCTTCAGTCCTTCCTTCAATCAATTCCTTGAATCAAAAAGACCTTCAATATCGTATAAGTTTGAAAAACATTATTCATTATTTACTCAAAACGATTTTCAAAACACAATTTACACGATTGAAATTCTAAAGTAAATAGATATTCAAATGTATAACACCAGAATTGAGAATAAAGTCATTTAATTTGTGAATAAATTCAGCTCAAAAAATAAAACTTATATTTTAAGTTCTCTTTAACAAATAATATAAATCTCTTAAAAAATGATTATATTGTAAATTATAAAGGTTATTTTAAAGTTTATTCAAAATATTTTCACAGTTTGTTTTGTTATTTTTGAATATCGGTGGGGTTCATATTTCTTTTATGTATACCATGAGATGTCCCTTAACAGAAGATGAGAGAAGGACAGTGCATTCTGGAACGAATTTTAGGGGTTATATTAGGGGTCTATTCATTTCCGGGAGGCGAATGAGTAAAAACATGTAAAAAAGGTAAAAACAATTTTTTTTTCAAAAACTCTTTATTTATTCCTCCAAATTTCTTTCCTCGCCTTCAAAGTAATCCCCTCCGGACACAATGCACTTATGCCAACTTTTCATCCAATCCTCAATGCAAGCTAAAAAGTCATCGGCAGGGATGGCTTTCAAAGCGCGCGGCGATTCACGTTGAATCTCTTCAATCGATTCAAAACGGTGTCTGCGGAGTGGTCTTTTGAGTTTAGAGAATGGCCAGAAATCGCACGGTGTGAATACGGTGGTTGTGGAACAATATGGATTTCATCTTTGTCCAAAAAGTCACGAAGAATCAATGCAATGTGAGCTGGCGCATTCAGTGTTTTCGGTACCCATTGAGATTTGACGCCTTTCAGACCCACAATGGAATTGACCGACACTTTTAAAATTCCAACATCATCAGAAAGGTCTCTAATTGTAAATCGACGGTTTGCAAGCACCCAATCTTTAATTTTTTGGACGTGAGCCAAGACCAGAGGGCCCTTCGTCTTCAGCGCGTTCTCTGCCTTCTTTGAACTATTTATACCACTTGTAAACATTTCTTTCCGATATAGGAATGTTCACCGAATGCCTTCTGCAACACTCTATACGTTTCCGCAGACAAAATGTAATGACGTTCTTTGCTCGATTAATTCAGACATCTCAAAAATCGCCGAAATTAGTTTTAGTGTCTCACAAAACCAAGCGTAACTCAAACACTAATGAATATTTTGACGTGAAATTTCATACAGATATCAAGGACAGTGCCATCAAACTAAAACAGGAAAAAATAATTGAAATTCCATAAGCCCCAGGAATTTTAAATTGAAAATTGGTCTTAGTTGGTCTTTTTGGGCACAGTAGTATACCATGAGATGCCCATTAATAGACGATGAGAGAAGGACAGTGCATTCTGGAACGACTTTTATGGGTTACTTTTGTTGGGGAGGCTTGAGAGCAAAAGAGGAATGAAGCATCATTTCCCAGTTAAATTTTTTTAGGAAACTGTTTATCAGCTATTCTGGTATAACAAATTCAAAGTCAAAATGAAAATGTTATAAGATGTTGCAAATAATTTCATTTGTTAAACAATTAATTTTCAAATTAAAGTGCCTATTAGTGCTGGGTTCCTTATTCAATTCCTTCTATTAGCTCACACTCTCCCTATATATATCATGTTCAAATTTTCAATCGTTCATGAAATACTTTTTATTCATCCACTCACGTTCAGATACATTATTTTTGAACTTGTAGTGAATGACACTGGATGTTAATACAGTTTTTTTCAAATATTAATTCAGTAATTAAATTTAATTCATTAATTTTAGTCTTTTTTAGATTTAAGTTGCTTGTATTTACCAATAGATGGCGCCAGATAAACTTAAAAAAATGAATGAAAATTATTTATAAAAGACTTTTTTCAACATAATGAAAATAAAGTAGGAATTGACTAAAATTTTTTTTTATATTACTTGTTAAAATATTATACAAATGACATAAATTTAAAATCTAATTAAATGAAACCCATTTCAAATTATTTTTATTGTAAGAATGAAAATTACTTTGAAAGATACTTCAAGTTATTTAAAAAGGTTATCGTTTTGAAATTTTAAAATATATATCTAACATTTTAATTTTTAGTCAGTAAAAATCGGAAGTGAGTCAGGTAATTTTATATTTTAACATTTTTATAAATTATATGAATTTGAAAATTTCAAATTTCAAATATGAATTGAAATATTCAGAAATTAGAATTTATAAACAATACATATCTATATCAAAATTAATCTTAGTTTTAAATGATTTTAATTAGTAAATATGAAATAGAATCATTGATCTAAAATAATATATTCCTTTTATCTATTCCTCTATAAAATATTATTTATCATTAATTGCAGATTATATTAAAATTGTAGCACAAAACATGATATTATGTTCATTATTTTAAATACAAAGATTTGAAATATATATTTACATAATTTTTCCGAATTTAATCTAAGTACTAAAGTTGAATGCCTTTATAAATCTTTTTTTTTTTCCCTGATATTTGCTTTTAATTAATAATCATGTTTATTTAAAATAGTAATTTATTTTATTATCTTAATTAACTGCTTAATAATTCTAAAAATGATTAGTTGCATCAAAAGCTGCATTGTAGAATTAAAGGAAATTTTCATTTGAGTACATCGAAAATGTTTTTTTTTAAATAAATAATATTTCAGTAATTGAATAATTTGATAATTAATTTTTCCTTTTATGAATTATTGCACCGTATATCTTATTATTAACATATAAAAGTATCGTGCAAACATTTTTCATATTATACTTTCTTTGATAATATTTATAAAGACAAATTACATTTTACATGAGTAAATTATTAAAAAAATATGCAAAAGAATTAAATTTTCCATTGAACTTCGAGATTCTAATTAATTAATGAGAATACTTTCATAATTTATGCAAATAATAGTTTATTATTCCTTTATTAAAACTAAACTTGATTCATTCGAGCGTTATTTAAAATACAGAAAGATATTTCATAAATTATAATTTTATATATATTTGAATTAAATCTGTATTTTAAAGTTTCTTTTAAAGTTGTTTTTCTCAATCTTTGTTTGTATAACAACAATATGAATTCGGAGAACAATTGAAACTATCAGTTCTATAGCTCTTAATTTTTGTGAAATATAAATAACTGGTTAATTTCTTACAGACAAACAGCCAATATTATACTACATTAATTTGTATAATTATGAAAGACTTTCTTCCATTATTTACTCAAAACGATTTTCAAAATACAATTTGCAGGACTGAAATTCTAAAATAAACACATACTCAAACTTCTGGCTCTCGGTACCACAGATTTCGGGTTCGAATCCCGGCGTGTTATGTCCCGTGCACTATGGATGTTTGTAGTCCTTCGGAATCCACTTTAAACCGTACGTCCCGGTCCAATAGGATCGTAGAGTGCTGCGGTGGTAGTGTTACTCGCGTCCGTAGCATATATTTTCAAGTTACACGGGCCCCCTGGGTAGTGCTAAGTTAGTAACAGTGATGCAGTCCTTGGTTATGACAAAAATTAACTGTCTCTGTATTGTCAGCTGCATTAGAACAACAACAATATACTCCAACTAGGGCCTGATAGCCGAGTGTCTGGCACTTGGTACGACAGATTTCGGGTTAGAGTCCCGGTGGTGCCATGCATGTTTGTAGTGGTTCGGAATCCACTTTAAATCTAATATGACCGTAGTGCGTCCGTATCATATTTTCAAGCTACACGTGTCCTTGCTTATAGCATAAAGACAACTATCTTAAGTATTTGCCAGTTGCATTAGAAATATATATATATATATATATATACTGAAACTTATGTAATTTTAGAACTTGAGCCTATAGTCATTTAATTTGCCAATAAATTCAGATCGAAACTTTTTATATTTTAATATCTTTATAAAAAAACAGGTACTATATAAAAAAATTTTAAGTCAATTCCTACTTTTTTTCACTCTATTGCAGAAAGTCCTTTATAAATAATTTTCATTCATTTTTTTAAGTTTTTCTGGCACCATCTATTGGTAGGTATATGCAACGTAAATCTAAAAAAAAACTAAAATTAATTAATGGAATTGAATGAATGAATTATTATTTGAAAAATCCGCATTAACACCCAGTGTCATCCAGTGTCATTTAAAAAGCGATTATGTTGGTTGATTATTTCAAAATTTATTCCGTTATTTTTGAACTTCGGTGGGATTTGTTTTCATCTTATGTATACCATGAGATGTCCACATATGGACGATGGCAGGAGAACAGTGCGTTCCAGAACGACTTTTAGGGGTTACTTCTGTTCATTTCCGTGCAGGGGTGTGTAAAAACATGTGCGTGAATAGGGAAGGGTCGAGAGAAAAAGATGGATGAAGCATCACTTCCCACCTAAATTCTTTTAGGAAACTTTTAGTCACTCCTAAGGCTCCTTCCCACCGAGGCGTGAGGCTCTAAGCGAGAAGCGCTGACCAATCACTAGCCTCACCACCTTCGCCTGAAACCGATTTGAAATCCACCGCTTCGAGTTGATCAACTTTCAATGTTTGTCTCTTGTTCAATAACTTTCAACATTGGACGTTTCGCTGTGAAGGGGTCGAACAAATTTTCTTGCCTGCCGCCTGAATCCTCACCGCTTCACGCCTCGGCGGGAACGAGCCTTTACAGCGTGGGGTTTGGCATTTTTTTGATGCAGGAAATTCATCAAGGAAGACCCTGTTTCCTTCAAACAAGATTTGCAAGTATCTTTGCTGCTGACGGTAAATTTCAACGGCTATTATTGGATTGTAACCTAAAGGCTCATAATGAACAGTTCTTCATTAAGTTCTTTTGAACAGTTCTTTTCATATTGCATCCTACACACAAAATAATCTTCTTTGCATGTCAGCCTCTTTATAATCCTTGAACTATGGTTAATCCATTGCCTTTTGTTGTTATTGTTATAATAGAGGATCTTTCATTGATAGTGAGGAGCTAAATGGATGTTACCATGTATTATAATTGCTCTTCAAGAAACTGAACCTTCTTGACAACTAGATACTTAAAGTCAATGTATTAATATTATATGAGTTATATTTACATAATACATAGAACAAATAATTTATATGTATTTTTGGGCTTGTATTCCTTATAACTATTAAAATGATGGACAAAAAAAACTGTAAAGAGCATTTCAATCAGATTAAGATGAGATTATTTAATTCCTTCTATTAGCTTACATTCTCCATATATATAAATCTTGTTCAAATTTTCAATCGTTCATAAAATACTTTTTATTCATCCACTCAAGTTCAAATACTTTTTTTTTAACTTGTAGTGGGTGACACTTGAGGTTAATACAGTTTTTTAAAATATCAATTCATTAATTAAATTTGATTAATTAATTTTAGTTTTTTTTAGATTTAAGTTTCATAGATGATAACCAATAGATGGCGCCAGATAAATTTAAAAATGAATGAAAAATATTTGTAAAGGACTATCTGCAATAGAGTGAAAAAAAAAGGAACTATAAAATTTCTTTTTTATAAACTCATGTTTGTGAAAATTGCAACACCATGAAGGACTTACGCGAGTGAGCTGAAAATTTTCAGGAAATGCAAATTAGCGCATGATATGCAAATGATTAGAATTTCAAATCCGTAGCGCATGCGATGATAGACACCTGGTCCGCATGGCGCTGACGGAGCGTACAGCTTCCTCTAGACAATTGGCAGCACAGTGGTCAATAGCTACAGGTGTTTCATTGTGTGCTTCATCAATTCGTAGACGTCTGCTGCAGCGTGGACTGTGCGCAAGGACTACTTTATGCAGGATCCCTCTCACGCTGAACCATCGCCGCCTGCGGCTACAATGGGCAGCTCAGCATAGAGACTGGCGTGCTGATTGGCAACATGTCGTGTTTTCTGACGAATCCCGCTTTAACTTGTGGTACCATGATGGCCGCATTCGTGTCAGACGCTATGCCGGTGAACGCCACCTTCCGGAGTGCATTATCGAACGCCACAGTGGACGAACACCCGGAAGTATGGTCTGGGGTGCCATAGCATAGCATGGACGATCTCAATTGCTAAGAATTGTGGGCAATCTGAACAGCAACCGGTATATCAGTGAAGTTCTACAGCCCCAAGCTGTTCCCTTCCTTCAAAGCTTGCCAGGCGCTGTATTTCAAAAGGACAATGCTCGCCCTCATATCTCTAGGACTGTTCAATCCTCCTTTGCAACGCGGCAGGTACAGCTTCTTCCTTGGCCTGCGTATTCCCCGGATATGTCGCCGATTGAACATGTGTGGGATTTCGTTGGTCGGCGTCTCACTCGTGATCCTCGTCCTGTTGCTTCTGCAGATGAACTTTGGGTGCACATACAAACAATATGAATGCTCTTCCTCAGGCAGACATTCAAAATTTGTGTGACTCCATGCCACGTCGTGTAGCAGCACTTATTGCGGCGCATGGTGGCTACACAAAATACTGATTCCGATCTCTTGTTATTGTTTGTTTGCTTTGAACATTTAATCATTTATTTGTACCACTACCAATCAACTGTGTAGTAAATGTCATTCAATTATGACGATTATTTCATGGTGTTGCAATTTTCACATACATGAGTATATATTACTTGTTTTAAGACATTAAAATGCACGGATCCTTTGGCTTTATCCATCTTTTTTTTTAAGTAATAAGAATATAAATGGCAAAAATGGTCTTAAATTTGGCATTCAATGATTATGCACTTTTTGTAATCCGGCACTGATCAGCAGTTCGCTTTCAGATTTTGTCGTGGCTATTTAGTTGTCTGTTGGCTTGACTATCAGGTAGCGGCACGGCGCTGCTCGCGTTTTAACTCTGTATACTATAACGAACAATTTTCATTTCAGTTCAACATGAAATTCCTAATTCTGCAAAACTCATAAATTAAAGAGTTTTTTGAAAAATTGATCCGTATCACGAAAGCAACGAGATATCAGAATTTTTTTGAAATATTAAAGCAGGAACATGTGTATTTTTTTTAATAAAGTAGATTGTCACAACCTGTGTTAATTTTCATTGCACACTAATTTTTATGATGTTTTTTTATCAAAACTAAAATATTTAATTAAATTAATTTTCAACATATGAATTAAATGTTGTTGGTAGAATGTCAAATTAATTAGTCGTATCATTATATTTTCTACACAGGTTCGGAGTCTGTGTAAACACAATAAATGTGTACATGTCTTAATCTTTTAAATTTTTATTTAAAGCGACTGCAGAAGGCTTATTCAAAAGCAAAATTCATTGGCAGAAATAATAGTGGGCTAAAATGGATCGGGATTTGTCCGTGAGTTAATGATTAAATGATCAAAATATGAATTTAATTAATGATGAAAATATGAATTTAATTAATGATGAAAATATGAATTTAATTAATGAGCAAAATATAAATTAATGTTGTTGTTGTTGTTATAATGCCAAATTAATTAGACGGATAAACTGAATAAGACTTATTCAAGAGCAAAATTCAATGGCATAGTTATATAACTACTGTTTCATGAGATTTACACTCCCAATATTGCATATCTTGTTTTAAAAAACGGTAATGTAAAATTTGGATAAGAAAACCTTTAAATTAAAAGAAGGTATAATCATAATCTTTCATAAAAATTTAAACAATATTGTTTACGTATTTAATTAAAACAAACTGTTTATTAAAACGAAACGAAACGGTTTTATTATTTAAATTAAAATAAACATTGTAATTTTCAACAATTTAAAATGAACTTTTTTTTTCCTTTGATGATAGATTTTGTAAGTTTTTAAGACTAATTTTCTAATAATAAATATTGCCAAAATACAAATGTCAAAGCAATTAATACAAATTTATTAGAAAAATTTTCTATTGCCACTACCATGCAATTCCATGTTCAATTAGAATTTACTATATTTATATAATTATACCAAATCTATTATACCTGTTACCAACGTCTTTCTAACATATCTGTACTAACAAGGCTTTGGCGTCCTAGATTTGATCCTTTAATTTTTTTTAATTACCTTTTAACTTTGGAAACATAGTCTGTGAAGAAAAATAATCATAAATTTGATAAACGCATTTGAAACTAATGCTTTAATGGGATTTTATAGAGTTGACAGCCTAATAGTAACAAAAAATGAAAGAACAAGTAATATATAAAAAAAATCAAATTTTAAGTCCATTCCTACTTTTTTTTTCAGTCTATTGCAGAAAGTCCTTTATAAACAATTTTCATTCATTTTTTTAAGTTTATCGGGCGCCCTCTATTGGTAGACATATGCAACTTAAATCTAAAAAAAAAACTAAAATGAATCAATTAAATTTAAGTACTGAATTAATATTTGAAAAAACTGTATTAACATCCAGTGTCATCCAATACAAGTTCAAAAAAATGTATTTGAACTTGAGTTGGATGAATAAAAAGGATTTTATTAAAGGTTGGAAATTTGGACAAGATATATATATATAGAGAATGTGAGCTAATAGAAGGAATTGAAATAACAAGCTCCTTTTAAATACTTTTCTTTTTTCAAATGATACAAATCATAAGCTTTAAACTACAGAGAAAATGTTTTAAAGCAGATTAAGAATTTTGGATTATACTTTTAACGTAAGATAAAACACTTTTATTATAAAAAGGGTATTTACAATAATCTTCTTTCTGAGGGATTTAACTTGACATTTTACCATCTAAAAGAACTTGTATACCATCCTAAATATTAGATATTTAGAAGTGTTTTAAAAATCTATATTTAGTTATTATTGATATATTTCTTATAATTTTTCTATTGTCAGATTTATATATGCAAAAATCATTAATTATAAGTATACACTTCCATTTTTCACCTGCAAAATAATTATCATACAACAATGTGCATATTATCTTACAATAAAAATTAATAAAAAAAAAATAAATAAAAGATGTTTATTGGATATAAATAAGTCATGTTTCTCAATCAGATTTTATAATTTTTTTAAATGTTCAAACAGAGGTGTTTTAAGATTGATTTTAATTTTTGGGGAGGTTGGAATTTTTTTTAAACATGAGATGTCATTTAAGAAGTGTATGTACCTTCGTTTTGAATGCAGTTTTTTACCTTTCTCCCAGTCAATTGTAAACTTTTACTGTTCTTTTGTCTTTTATATCAATTATATCACTTATTTTACTTGTAGAAATATTAAAATCATGCTTTATACATTTTTTAATAATCGTAATACAGTTTTTCTCTTCATCAGGCACACAAATATTCATTTTTTAGCTATTCATTTTTTAGCAAAGAATAATTTTAATGATGCAGACGATAATTAAACCTTATTCCTAACTGATGCCATTCAGATTTTTGTTATAGTCATTTAAATTGTATTCATAGAGAAAGCCGAAATCACTACAAAAATAGCTGAAAACCCTTTGCACATAGTTTAAAAGAAGAAAAAAGAACATTAAAGGTTTATTGACAAATAATAAAACATTTGTTGTGTCTGTTAGAAATATTGCGACTATTTGCGGTCAAAAGCATTGTGATCAGAAGAGAATCGATAAAAGATTAAATTCTCAGCAAGATAAATAGAGGCACATTATTTTTTAAGTATTAAAAAAAGGACAGAAGTTGCCAAGAAGGAAGGTAAAAATAAGTTTATAAATATTTTTGTCTGTTTTAGTTAGAAAAACATAAGATAAAATTTGACGAAAAATGTCTTTTTTATACAGTTAACATCTTTATTTTCGAATTCATTTTTATTGCAGTAACAAATTTTGATGTCGTGAAAGTTTTTCCCCCAAAAGAATAAAAGTTTAAAAAGGACCATAAAGAAATTTTTAAAAATGGAAATGATTTTAAGTCATATAATAAGTAAAATGAATGCCTCTTTTCGTAAAATATATTAATATATTTATCTAATGGGGGTTTGTCAAAAACATTCTAATTAGTTCAATTTTCCTTCTTTCGTACATTTAAAAATTAAAATATTTCTCTCTATAAGACTTTTCGCCTTACTGTTAATAAATTTCTATTTAATTACACTGCAGAAAATTTACCTTTTTTGTAAGTACTTAAATAATCAGGATGAATGTATCGTGATAAATACCCTCGTTAGAGATATTTTATTTCTCTTAAAAGAGAAAAATTTTTTTTCACATAATTTTAGAAAAACGTAAAAATGTTGACGATGATAATTTAAGAAAAAAAACATGTTCTCTTTTCTCGGTATTTTTTTATCTAATTTGTCTCAAAGTATTACAGCGAAAATATTTGAATAGGCATTACCGATTTTGAAAAACCCGTATAAGTACGATAAACTCTTATTTCAAGCGTATTTGCATGGTCATGGCGATAGAAGTATCAATTTCGGAATACTTGCTTTAATACAGTATACCTGTTGAGCATGATTTACATGGCAATCGCGATAGAGGCTTCAGTATCGAAATGTTTTTCTAAATACAGAAACCCATTCTTGAACGCAGATTTAAATGGAAATGGAAATAGATGTATCATTTTTTTTAAGCATTCTTGAATTCAGATCGCTATAGACGTTACAGTTTCGAAACATTTTTGTGAATACAGAAACCCATTCTTGAAAGCAGATTTAAATGGAAATGGAAATAGATGTATCATTTTTTTAAGCATTCTTGAATTCAGATCGCTATAGACGTTACAGTTTCGAAACATTTTTGTGAATACAGAAACCCATTCTTGAACGCAGATTTAAATGGACATGGAAATAGATGTATCATTTTTTTTTAAGCATTCTTGAATTCAGATCGCTATAGACGTTACAGTTTCGAAACATTTTTGTGAATACAGAAACCCATTCTTGAAAGCAGATTTAAATGGAAATGGAAATAGATGTATCATTTTTTTTAAGCATTCTTGAATTCAGATCGCTATAGACGTTACAGTTTCGAAACATTTTTGTGAATACAGAAACCCATTCTTGAAAGCAGATTTAAATGGAAATGGAAATAGATGTATCATTTTTTTTAAGCATTCTTGAATTCAGATCGCTATAGACGTTACAGTTTCGAAACATTTTTGTGAATACAGAAACCCATTCTTGAAAGCAGATTTAAATGGAAATGGAAATAGATGTATCATTTTTTTAAGCATTCTTGAATTCAGATCGCTATAGACGTTACCGTTTCGAAACATTTTTGTGAATACAAAAACCCATTCTTGAACGCAGATTTAAATGGAAATGGAAATAGATGTATCATTTTTTTAAGCATTCTTGAATTCAGATCGCTATAGACGTTACAGTTTCGAAACATTTTTGTGAATACAGAAACCCATTCTTGAACGCAGATTTAAATGGAAATGGAAATAGATGTATCATTTTTTTTAAGCATTCTTGAATTCAGATCGCTATAGACGTTACAGTTTCGAAACATTTTTGTGAATACAGAAACCCATTCTTGAAAGCAGATTTAAATGGAAATGGAAATAGATGTATCATTTTTTTTAAGCATTCTTGAATTCAGATCGCTATAGACGTTACAGTTTCGAAACATTTTTGTGAATACAGAAACCCATTCTTGAAAGCAGATTTAAATGGAAATGGAAATAGATGTATCATTTTTTTTAAGCATTCTTGAATTCAGATCGCTATAGACGTTACCGTTTCGAAACATTTTTGTGAATACAGAAACCCATTCTTGAACGCAGATTTAAATGGAAATGGAAATATATGTATAATTTTTTTTAAGCATTCTTGAATTCAGATCGCTATAGACGTTACAGTTTCGAAACATTTTTGTGAATACAGAAACCCATTCTTGAACGCAGATTTAAATGGAAATGGAAATAGATGTATCATTTTTTTTAAGCATTCTTGAATTCAGATCGCTATAGACGTTACAGTTTCGAAACATTTTTGTGAATACAGAAACCCATTCTTGAAAGCAGATTTAAATGGAAATGGAAATAGATGTATCATTTTTTTTAAGCATTCTTGAATTCAGATCGCTATAGACGTTACAGTTTCGAAACATTTTTGTGAATACAGAAACCCATTCTTGAACGCAGATTTAAATGGAAATGGAAATAGATGTATAATTTTTTTTTAAGCATTCTTGAATTCAGATCGCTATAGACGTTACAGTTTCGAAACATTTTTGTGAATACAGAAACCCATTCTTGAACGCAGATTTAAATGGAAATGGAAATAGATGTATCATTTTTTTAAGCATTCTTGAATTCAGATCGCTATAGACGTTACAGTTTCGAAACATTTTTGTGAATACAGAAACCCATTCTTGAACGCAGATTTAAATGGAAATGGAAGTAGATGTATCATTTTTTTAAACATTCTTGAATTCAGATCGCTATAGACGTTACAGTTTCGAAACATTTTTGTGAATACAGAAACCCATTCTTGAACGCAGATTTAAATGGAAATAGAAATAGATGTACCAATTTTGAAGCACCTATGTAGATTCAGTATAATCTTGCTGAGTGCAAATTTCCATGGTAATCATACCATATATATGTGCAAATACAATAAATCCATATGACAACAGATTTATAAAACACGATTTTTTACATACGCATTGTTATAATTTTTTTCCATTTCGGCAATACAAGGATTTCGTTAATAAGCAGCACACGGCTGAGTGTCGGTTGCGCTGCTGATGCTGGGACCAGAACTTGTCAACAATTTTGGAGGATGCCCATCAATTAAAGAAGTTGAAATATCAACTTGCGTTGGATTGTTTTCAGATATTTTATTTTTCTAATACAGCTGTCAAATGCTTAGACAGTTATCTTTAATACCATAAACAGGGGCTGTACTGACGTTTATCATTCAGCACTACCCAGGGAGCAAGTGTAGCTTGAAGATATGCTACGGGCGCGAGTAACACTACCCCCGCCACGCTCTACGATCATAGTAGACCGAGACATACGTTTTAAAGTGGATTCCGTACCACTACAAAGAAGCATGGCACCGCCGGTAGCTGGAACCAGAAATCTGTAGTACGGACCACGAGAGGATAGCCACTTGGTCATCAGGTCTTACTTTCCTCCATAGTAATGATTGAGAAAACAATAATAGGATTGTCTCATAAAAACGACCAAATTTGTTAGCTGAGAAAGTAAAAATTATGTTAAAGCGCTTTTGACTTGCAATAAATTAAGCTAATTATTAAAAAAATCAAACAAATTGTCTCATTTTGCCATGGAGATTAAACAAAGTATCGAAAGAAGAGGACACGTTATTTTGCATGCGTCAAGGAATTTCAGCAATACTTAAAAAAAATCCTTTCTGAAAAATTCAAAAAAAGATCCATGTTATGAAAGAGATATTGAAAAACTCTGCATTCCTTACCGCGAAATTGTTAAATAGTTACGTCATTAATCGTTGCAAGTAAAATATCACCAGCCTTATTTAAAAATTAAATGTTCCATGTACTTATGTATTAAGCAGCAATAACATATTTTGTATGTACACTATGTGCGGTATATTATTTTTCATAGTCTTACACGTGTCACTGAATTTGAGCAATCCGTCTATAACATTTCAAGTCTGAAAAATACAGTAAAAAAACATTGAAAAGAAGAAACTTAACTTTTACTCAAATTTCAGTGATTTGCAATGGAGTGATTTTTTTTTCTGTTGAAAAATCATATTCCTACCAATAAGCAGTCTAGTGAATTAATTTCCAATAATATTGTTCACTTGTTTAATATTCCACTTTTAATTGCACTAATATTTTTGGTTTATTAATATTATGTATAATTTATTAATTTATTATTATGCATAGTTTATTAATATTAAGCGGAACGCGATTTTGCCATGCACGCAATGTATTAAAGATGTTCGTCCATCTTTTAAAAATATTTAAAACTTTTATAGAGGTCCTTACTTAATATTCTGAATTTTTTGTTAATTAACAATGTAAACAAAGTCTAAAAGATTTTAAGTAACTACTGAAACAAACAAATAAAATCTCTTCAATTAACTACAGTCCTTCCACTACTGAGTTGTAAAGGGCTGAGAGAAGAAAGATTTAAATATTACTGGTACAATTAGAGATTAAGTTCACAATACCTAAAATAAAAATGATAAATAAAATAGTAAAATGATTAAAAAAAATAATAATAATAATTTAGATCAACAACAAGAAAATTCGGACAACACCAATAAATTGAATACTCCAAACACATGATAGTTAATTTCTACGATATAAGAAATATGGCGAGAACTGGAAAATATCACCACCGTTAATGAAATCCTATATATATATTACTGCTGCATAATAAAGAAAGAAAAATCCAGATCTTAACTGTTACAGACAGTACGTGTCTATTGTTGGATCTTCATTTATTTATTTTTTCAAGTATTTATCCAGTCTTTCTTTTGCGTTTTTTACCTATTCACTTTAACATACATTTTTTTTAATTTCCATTATTTTTAATATAACACAATAATCTTCAAGACATAAGAGTGATTATCCATAAATAAATAATACATATTACTGTGCCAAGAATTTCGTTTGATTATTTAAAAAGGTTAAATAAACTGGAAACTATCGAAATATACACAATATTGATAATACTGTAGATCAACATGCTTCAAATAACTAACCATAGGAGTGATTTCTATATTTAATAGGCCAAAACAATACACACAAGCCATAAAATAAAACAAAAGAAAACATTTAGATGGAAATTATAATATTCACTGGCGGGGGGAATCACTTATTAGTAATGAAACTGTTACGTCGTTCAAGGAGATTAATTTTTTTTCATCAAAGTCACTCCCATACATTAAAGACAGCTGTTTTGAGACGTTTTCCGCAGCATTACTGATGAACTAATCTCGCTGCTGACGTTCTAAATCGTATGTTAAACAACGCGAATTATGTTGTACGATCTACAATTACACACGGATGTGCTTTATTGCCTGCTGAGAAATTAAGAAATCGGAAATGAAGGGGACATACCGAAAGTTAAAAGGAATTGATAAAACTGACAATGACAACACGCATTTATTTTGACATATTGAATAACTTCCTTTGGTAGTTTTATAGATTCTTTTAGATTTCCTTTTTCAAAAAAGGAAGGCACCGCATAACAATTTCATGAAGATGTTGCCAAGCTTGTGAATAAGAACCTTCCTGAATCGGAAGAAAAAAATCACATTGTTAAGCCTCTTAAATCACTGGATATGAAGCCATAGGACATTTTGCTTGGGGCTTTAGAAATATTTTTGTGTATGAGCAGAAGTGTTAACAAATTTAAGGAGATTAAAAAGCGTATTCATGAATGGTCGAGCTAATAACACTTGAAACGCTATAAACCGTTTGAAAAAAAATGATTGCAATTACAGTTTGGACATATCCATAATACAATTTTATTGTACGCAAATTAAATTACTGCAAAAAAAAATTGAGAGTACGAATTTTTTAATCTTCTTAAACATCAGCCATTTTATTTTTCAAATATTATATTTCAGAATAAATTTTCTTTTATAAAAATCAAAAATAACCTTGTTAGATTTATGGTCTTTTCTTTCTCTTATATCTTTTCTCATTTTTTTATTTTTTTTAAATTTTCATTGTAGAAATAATAGTATAAATTGAGCCACTCAGATTGCACGTTAAAATTAGTAATGCAATCCAGTAATTCATCACCAGAGATTTCGAGATCTGATATTCGTTACTGATATTTACCATAAAAATGTCTTCACTTTGATTCATTTTGTAAACAGTAACAGAAAATAAATGCAAGCGATCATAGGCAATCCATAACACTCAGCTCCTCAGCCATTTCTTGGGTACTTGTCTGTATAAAAATGTAATGTATAATGCCTGTATAAAAACATGGCGATAGAAAGAAACAAATCGCGATAGAAAGACTATTTCAAGATGTAAGAAATCCCGAGTGAACTCATATTTGCTATACAATAATACAACGTAACTCGTCTTACTCGTTGCGGCTCAGAATTAAAAATTGGTTTTTTTACAAATTAATTGGTAGTATTCCAAAATGATACAAATAGGAGATACTAGTATTGGAAATAATCGAATAAGGATTTTGTGCAACTAAAATTTAAGCTAATAATGCGTAGTTCTTTATAAGCCATTACTTTTGGATAACTTTATCACTTATATCTAATAAAAAAGCTTATAATTTACTATACTTCTCTGATAAAAATGTTAAGCAAATAGAATGGTAATAAAATAACGATTACACGACTAAATAGAATCAATGTAAATTTTATTGGTACAAGAATTTTATTGTACTTTCCTATTACACCTAGAAAGAAGTAAACAAACATTTGTGACAAAAATAGTGATGAAATACAATGTAATCATTGCTTATGAGATTTAATTACTGTTGTTCATGATGTACAGGCTAATTGTATAGAATGGGAAATAAAATTCCAGAATCCATATTCACTCAAATTCGTAATGAAAGCCGAATGAGTTTCGAGATCTAATGTGATCTGATATTTGTTATTGGTATTTACTAAAAAAATGTCTTCATTTTTAAAACAGCAACAATAAATAAACGCAAGCGGTCGTAAGCAAACCATAAGCTCCTCATCATTTCTTGGGTGATTATCATATCTCTGTATAAAAACCTGAAATCGCTATAGAAAGTCTATTTCAAGAATTAACTCTTGTTTGCTATAAAATAATACAATGTAACTCAAATTACTTGTTTTGGTTCAGAATTAAAAATTGGGTTTTTTATTTCATCTTAATTGGTAGTGTTCCAAAAAGTTACTAATAGGAGATCCTAGTACTGGAAATAATCCATTAAGATCTTTATGCGAGTAAAACTTAAGCCTAATAATGTGCAGGTCTTTATAATCCATTACTTTTGAATAACTTTAAGACGTGCGTGTTAAAAATGTGCTTGTATAATAAAGCTTATAATTTACTATACTTATCGTAAAAAAATGTTAAGCAAATAGAATGCTAATAAAATAACGATTACACGACTAAATAGAATCAATATAAGCTTTATTGGTACAAGCACATTTTTGCACTGATACTATTACACCTAGAAAGAAGTAAACAAATATTTGTGACAAAACTGGCGATAAAATGCAATGTAATCATTGCTTCTGGGATTTAACTACTGTTGTTCATGTGGTGCGCGCTAAATGAATACAATGTTAAACAAAATGCCAGATTGCATTTTCACTGAATTCGTAACGAAAGCCGAATGAGCATCGACATCTGATCTGATCAGTTATTTGTTGCAGTCATTTACTGAAAAATATGTTTTCATTTTGTAAACAGTAACGGTAATTAAATGAAAGCTGTCATAAGCGATCCATAACACTCAGCTCCTTACACATTTCTTGGGTACTTATCCAATGTCTGTATAAAGAAACATGAAATCGCGATAGAAAGACTATTTCAAGATGTATGAAATCACGAAAGAATTGGTGTTTGATTTAGATTAATATAATGTAGCTCAAATCACTCGTTTTGGTTCAGAAATAAAAATTAGGTTTTTTTAACAAATTAATTGGTAGTGTTCCAAAATAGGAGATCCTAGTGTGGGGATAATCCATTAAGAGCTTTATACAAGTGAAACGTAAGTCTAATAATGTGTAGTTCTTTATAAGTCATCATTTTTACCATGTATACCTTATAAAAAAAGTTAATAATTTACTATACTTCTCTTATAAAAATGTTAAGCACATAGAATGCTAATAAAATAACGATTACATGACTAAATAGAATCAATATCAGCTTTATTGGTACAAGCACATTTTTGCACTGATACTATTACACCTAGAAAGAAGTAAACAAATATTTGTGACACAAATGGCGATGAAATACAATGTAATCATCGCGTATAAGATTTAATTACTGTTGTTCATGCTGTTCACTCTAATTGAATAGGATGGGAAATAAAATGCCAGAATGCATTTTCACCCAAAATTCGTAATGAAAGCGCCTACAGTCATTGTGACGGCTCCATTCAATAAGCTTTCTTTATTTCTGTCGGCTTCGTTTCTTTTTGAATGAAAGGACTTCGGTCAGTTGAGGACTTCATTATGTTAATGTGTTAACAAGATTTGTTTATTGTATGGATAATTTAATAATTGTAGACAGAGAGTTTCGCGCACGAATATTGGATTGAGAAAATGTTTTCATAATGGAGATAACACATTACAATGTCAGTTGGTTATATAAACGGTTTATATGGCATATTATCCAAGAAAAATAGGGGAAACAAAAATTCAAAATTAGAAATATGCTAATAAATAAATGTGAGGATAATATGAAGCGAAATTATCGTTTTTAAATGTTATAAAATAGATTATTAAATTCTGCTTCCAATAGTTTGATAAAAAAATCAGTCGTTTATCCTAATTACACTCATGTCCATAAATTAAGGATAATGAAGTTCAGTCAAAGAAAGAGACAGAAGAAAACAAATTTGACTTGTTTGTAAAGTCTATTTATTAAACAAAAGGTAAAGAGCAAAAAAGATGCTATATGTATGACATAATTAATAAAAATCGCGATTTTTACTCCCTGGAGCAAATTTCGAAAAAGAACCTATTTACAAAAACAGTATAACATGGTTAGTATGATGATTAATATGGAGTATGTCTCCCGGACGATGCAATACAGGCCTTACAACGCCTAGGCATGCTGAGTATCAAATTATCAATCTGATCTTCGGGAATATTACACCACTCATCAAGCAATGCCCTCCGAAGTTCCGGTTGACAGGTGGGAGGGGGTTGAAGGGCTGCAATTCGTCGGCCAAGCATATCCCACACATGCTCTATTGGATTCAAGTCCGGTGAGTATGCTGGACAATCCATACGGGTGATATCCTCCAATTGAAGGCATTCGTCTACAATGTTTGCACGGTGAGGACGGGCGTTGTCATCCATAAACAGAAATTCAGCACCCATGGCGCCGCGAAACAAACGTACATGTTGTTCCAGAATGACATCCCGATAGATGTGGCCTGTTATCGTTACACTCTAAACATGCAGGTCAGTTCTGGAACCAAGAATAATTTCTCCCCAAACTAGCCATCCTGCAACACCGTAACGGTGTCACTCAGTGGTGTTCTCTTGGTAGTAACGGGTACCTGGCGCTCTCCATATGAATGTCCGGCGAGAATCAGACTGCAAACTAAACCTGGACTCGTCGGAAAACATCACACCAGACCACTGTTGCGGTGTCCACAATGCATGCTCTCTACTCCAAGTTAATCTCAGGCGACAGTGAGTTGCGGTAAGTGGAACACATCTGACAGGCCTACGAGCATATAGACCAATGTGCCCTCAGCGTCTGTACACGGTCTGCCTTGAATCTGTCGTACCGGTAGCTGAAGAGAGCTGACGAGACAGGTCTGATGCTGTGCTCCGTCTGTTTCTTTTGGCAGTAACTGCTAAATACCGGTCCTCATTCGGCGTTGTAACTCGGAGGCGACCTGTGCTGTAACATCTACTCACATTACCATCATCTTGGAATCGTTGCCAAAGCCTGGAGAGGACACTCTGGGCGATTCCAAGTTCCTCGGATACTTCCAGCTGGGTACGTCCCCATTCCTGTCGTCCGATAATTCTACCACGTAAAAAATCATCCAAATGCTTTCTTTGTGCCATAACTATGCGGTTATTTCACTGAAAAGCTTTTAAAGCGCTTGTGAACAATTTTACTTCTTTGCCACCATTCCTTATATACCCCTCTCTTACACTCTCGTCATTGTGACGTACTATCCGCGACATCTGGTGGTTTCCTGTAATTTGCATATTCTTCTTCAAGATGTGTGTGATAATTCTGCAGGTGAAATTTTTGTTATACAGTTCAATATCTGTGTGATTCTGAATTATCTTTAATTTATGGACATGAGTGTATATTGAGTAATTGGTATTTTGGTAAAGGTGGTTATTTTGGTTTTAAGTTGTGATTTGTTTGGTTTATATATTGGTGCAGATTTTCTTTCATGCTATATTAGAAGTAATCTTCCACATTATATTACTTTTTACTATGCTATATTATTATTTACTAACAATAAAAACTCATTCGTCTTTTTTTGCGTAACATATGATAATTACATAATAATAAAATAGATAAAATAAATTTATAGGATAGAAATTCTTGAAGAGCTCGAAAGTTAAACGGTTTAATGATATTAAATTCTAATATCGGAAAGTGAAGTAAATGAACTTTCAAAAAGTTAGGAAGTAGAATATAAATAAAACATGTAGGTTTTTTTAATGCAATTTCCATTTGATTTTGCATCAAGAAATAAATGTTAATACTTCTATCAGTGTTATTTATACATTTTGTCGCTTCATGACTTGAATTTCATGCTGTATTGCATTGCTTTACTGCATGAATGTTTCCTTTAGACCTATTGAATAGAAAGTTTTCAACTGATTCGCATATGCATCGCTATGAAGTATATGGTTAGACTACACGTATTTTGATAGAAAACTAAGGAACAACTTTGATAGCACTTATTAATAGAATAAAATGGAAATTTTACAACATAAATTAGGTCTCCATTCACAATGGGGCGAAAATGAACTGGGTAAAAAGTCAAAACGAGCAAAAGATCTACAATGTAGGATCATTCACAATTCTGCAAAACTGGCACCAAATTAAGGATTTAAATTTAAGATGACAAAATAGTCCTAAAGGAACCTAGGATGTCAAATATATGTAAATCTTGTAGATAGTAAAATATCTCCAGCACGGGGTAATTACATAAAAAAATAAGAATAACACAATATGGCAAGAAAGATGCAAAGTTAGTTTATAATATATGGTAAAAAACAAAATAAAAGATTTCAAATATAATAATAAAGGAATTATTTTTAATTGGATTTACTTGTTGCCACATAAGAAGTTGTCAAGGGGCGGTTAAAAGTTATTTTTATTCATTATTTTTGTTGAATTAAAATGATAGTCAATAAATTAATTTAGTCATTATTTTGGAATAATGACCCACTGTGCCTACCACACTATAACAAAATTTTATCCAGCGATTTGCAATGAACCCACCCAAAGGTAAAGGTGTCTTCCTTATCGATTATGACTAAGGCACATTACGGAATTAATGTTCCATTATAAGACACAAACTAGGGGGCTTTTGGTCAGACAACCCTTTTGTCACGTTTCGAACGAAGCATATGTAGTTCGAAAATATAATATATTATTCACCAAGCCGCTCTAGACCCAATAACTTTAATGCAACTTTAAATAAGTCTAAAATGGGAAATCAATGGATTATTATTTGATTTCAATTATTTTTAAAAAGGTTTCTTTTTCTCTGAGAATGCGGTGAAAATCATACGTCTATTATCAATCCACTCGTTTTCAATGCGCCAGCCAGACAAAAATGTTGTCCAAGCACATTAGTGTTTCATTACAATGAAGATTGAAAGTCGAGAACTTTCTTAACAACACATGCAATGATAAATGGGAAAAAATTAAATTTGCTTCCACTTCCTATTCTGTAGGAATTACCAAACTTCTTTTAGTGACTATCCTTCAAGAAATTCATGGTTTTATTAATGTGATGGAAAGTTACCATTTATAATAGAACAAGAAGAAAAGACACTTATGAGAATTTTTAGATTGATCTGAGATTATTTTTATAGTTAATAATGCATACTATATATATAATACTATCTTGGACTTTATGTTAAAGGAATAGCTTCTTTTTTGTGGGAAGAGGGTAAGGTTAATGGTCTTAATATGTCCCGCCCCCCACTCCGGCTTTTATAGAAGTGGTTTATCGTTAAACTTATTTCACGAATCAGGTAAATGTCTTCATCCACTCTTCTACCACCCACTTTTAACTATGACCGCTGATGAATAGTTCAAACGTCTCTCGCTTATTGACACGCATTCCTAATTTTCTTTCCTTCTTTTTATCATGCTAGTTTTTAAAGATACGTAAAAGATTCAACTTTCAGTAGTTACTCCTCTAAGGAACGTTAAAATTATTTTATCTTCTTTTCTAAATTCTCCCACAACAATGACTCTTAACAATCAACAATTACTATACGTTTTTTTATTTAATCTTGTAACTGTAGGTAAGGAGGGGATTCCTTACTCAGATACTACTGTGACCAAAAAGTAAAACCAATTTTAAATTTAAAATTCCCGCGGCTTATGGAATTTCAATTGTTTTTTTCTTTTCTAGGTTGCTGACACTGTCCTTGACATCTCTGTGAAATTTGAAGTCAAAATATTCACTGGTGTTTAAGTAATGGTTGGCTTTGTGAAACGCTAAAACTGATTCCGGTGATTTTTTAAATGTATGAATGAATTGAGCAAAGAACTTGCATTCAATTTCGTTTGTGGAAACGTATAGAATGTTGCAGAAGGCATTCCGTGAGCATTCCTATATCGTAAATAAATGTTTACTAAGTGGTATACACAGCTTAAAGAAGGCAGAGAACACGTTGAAGACGAAGAGGTCCTCTGGTCGACCCTCAACCTCCACCGACGAAGCTCACGTCCAAATAATCAAAGATTTGGTGCTTGTACACCGTCAATTTACAATTAGAGACCTTGCTGCTGATGTTGGAATTTTAAAAGAAACGGCCAATTCCATTTTGGGCCAGGAACGCATCAAATCTCGATTGGTACATAAAACTCTGAATGTGCCAGCTCACACTAAAATTCATTCTAAGTGACTTTTTCGCCAAAAATGAAACGCATATCGTTCCATAACCACCGTATTCCCCCCTTCCCCCCGTGCGACTTCTGTCTATTCCCTAAACTCAAAAGACCACTCCGGGGACACCGTTTTGAGTCGATTGAAGAGATTCAACGTTAATCGTCACTCGCTTGACTGACGATGACTTTTTAGCATGCATTGAGGATTGGAAATAAAGTTGGCATAATTGCATTGTGTCCAGCGGGGATTACTTTGAAGGCGATGAAATAAATGTGGAAGAGTAAATAAAGAGATTTTGAAAAAAAAAAGTAATTGGTCTTACTTTTAGGGCACAGTAGTATTAAATAAAGTGCAAATATATTCGATACGATATTATTATGAATTACATATTTTTAGTAAAGATTGCTATCGAATGATCCCATTTTCAAAAATGTTTATGTATGGGGCATAACCTATTCTTTCATGCATTACAAGCCAATGGTTTCCTTTACTGATCTGGCAGCTAAGAAGCAAACTAATGGTGGTTTAGAGTTCAGGGTCCAGACGAAACACCATTAACTAAAGTATGATTTGTTTTCACCATCTTTATATAACATTTTATGGATTGGATAAACCAGAAATAAAAGGTTATTAGCTCCGCAATCACTGTAAACGGAAAGAAACCAAAATTCTTTTTGTGTGCTACTGGATATCTAGCTTTATATTCTTGCCATAATCCATTATCTAGTTTCATTCTTGTCATAGACGATTATTTAGTATCTTGCTTCATTCTCTAGCATCATGCTAGAATCTAAAAAGGCCAAAATATATATATTAAAAGTATTTGACAGCAAAACTGATCCCAATAAACGAAAAAAAATCTTGTTTAAGAGGCAACAAATGCTGCAAATATATGTATAAATACAATCCTCTTACAATTTTTTGTTGTAGGATTCATTTTCTAATATCCTGATTCATTCTCTGGCGTCATGTGGGAATCTCAGGTATCCTACTACAATTTCTTGTAGTAGGATTCATTTCCTTACACTGTGATTCATTCTCTCGTATCTTGCTCCAATATATTACATCCTGATTCATTATCTTGGATGGTGTTTCATTCTCTAGCAACGTTCTTCATTATCTTGCATTTTTCTATAACATTAAAAATATATACATTTTTGCGATAACATTAAAAACTTTACAACTGTTCCTATTTGCATTTCATTAAACGGATTTCCTCCGTGTCTTGGTTGTATGATTTTAGAAAATATTTTCCAATCTAGATTGATATATATATATATATAACAAAAGTGTTTTTAATTTCTAGTGTAAGATTTATTATGCTGCTGGTTAATTGAGGGTGATAACATTCAAAAGAAAATCTTAGGCGAGAATGATGTACTACATTTTTGAAATATAGACCACTTCTAGCAACCAGCCGGACAGTTCTTCATTGTCAAAAATATTCTGAATATTGGAATAATAAAAAGCAATACAGTCGATTTATGAACGTTTCAGTTTCTGCTTACTCATTGGTGACATCTAATATAACATTTAAATTTCGACAGGTTATATTTAACTCGGATAAGTGACAATGGAGGGGCTATATTATTTCAGCTCAATTTTATTATTACTGAAGCGGCAATTTTTAAATTGCATTTGGCTCTCTAGAAACACTAAGTTGGCCATATCTAAGGAGCACTACAGTAAGTTACATGAATCATTGTATATACAATGCAGGATTTCTCTGTATCACTGTGTTTGTAAGCTAATCACAGATAATATTTTGGTGCTGAGGGCCACAGGTTTCGAGTTCGAGTCCTGGCGGAGCCATGGATGTTTGTAGTACACTCATGTCTATAAATTAAGGATAATGAAGTTCAGGCAAAGAAAGAGACAGAAGCAAAACAAATTTGACTTATTTGTAAAGTCTATTTATTAAACAAAAGGTAAAGAGCAAAAAAGATGCCATATGTTTGTCATAATTAATAAAAATTGCGATTTTTACTCCCTGGAGCAAATTTCAAAAAAGAACATATTTACAAAAAACAGTATAACATGGTTAGTATGATGGTTAATATGGATTATGTCTCCCGGACGATGCAATACAGGCCTTACAACGCCTAGGCATGCTGAGTATCAAATTATCAATCTGATCTTCGGGAATATTACACCACTCATCAAGCAATGCCCTCCGAAGTTCCGGTTGACAGGTGGGAGGGGGTTGACGGGCTGCAATTCGTCGGCCAAGCATATCCCACACATGCTCTATTGGATTCAATTCCGGTGAGTATGCTGGACAATCCATACGGGTGATATCCTCCAATTGAAGGCATTCGTCTACAATGTTTGCACGGTGAGGACGGGCGTTGTCATCCATAAACAGAAATTCCGCACCCATGGCGCCCCGAAACAAACGTACATGTTGTTCCAGAATGACATCCCAATAGACGTGGCCTGTCATCGTTACACTCTGAATATGCAAGTCAGTTCTGGAACCAAGAATAATTCCTCCCCAAACGAGCCATCCTGCACAACCGTAACGGTGTCTTTCAATGGTGTTTTCATGGTGGTAACGGGTACCTGGCGCTCTCCATATGAAAGTCCGTCGAGAATCAGACTGCAAACTAAACCTGGACTTGTCGGAAAACATCACACAAGACCACTGATGTGGTGTCCACAATGCATGCTCTCTACTCTAGGTTAATCGCAGGCGACAGTGAGTTGCGGTAAGTGGAACACATCTGACAGGCCTACGAGCATATAGACCAATGTGCCCTAAGCGTCTGTACACGGTCTGACTTGGAACTGTCGTACCGGTAGTTGAAGAGAGCTGACTTGACAGGTCTGATGCTGTGCTCCGTCTGTTTCTTTTGGCAGTAACTGCTAAATACCGGTCCTCATTCGGCGTTGTAACTCAGGGGCGACCTGTGTTGTAACATCTACTCACATTACCATCATCTTGGAATCGTTGCCAAAGCCTGGAGATGACACTCTGGACGATTCCAAGTTCCTCGGATACTTCCAGCTGGGTACGTCCACATTCCAGTCGTCCGATAATTCTACCACTTAAAAAAATCATCCAAATGCTTCCTTTGTGCCATAACTATGCGGTTATTGCACTGAAAGGCTTTTAAAGCGCTTGTGAACAATTTTACTTCTTTGCCACCATTCCTTATATACCCCTCTCTTACACTCTCGTCATTTTGACGTACTATCCGCGCCATTTGGTGGTTTCCTGTCTTCAAGATGTGTGTGATAATTCTACAGGTGAAATTGTTATTTTAGAGTTCAATTTCTGTGTGATTCTGAATTATCCTTAATTTATGGACATGAGTGTAGTTCGGAATCCCCTTTAAGCAGCAGATCCCGGTCTCCTATTGTAGAGCGTCACAGAGCTCAAACAAACTTCTCACCCACATCATTCCCAAACTGTAAAGGGGCAACTGAGTTCTAGGCACAGTGATGTAGTAGTAGTAGTAGTAGTAGTAGTAGTAGTAGTAGTAGTAGTAGTAATTTATAGTGTAGTGTAGTGATATATATAAAGTAGTGTAGTGATTACTCTGAAAATTTGTATTTGAATACAACATGTATAGCGTACTGTACAGGGATTCATGTAAATCAATGTATTAATATTATAAGCTATCTTATCTTGTTGAAAGATTTATAATTTTGAAAAATGTTTTTAAACTGTTAAAAGACAACGTGTAAAAAAGTAATAAAATTTATATTTTATTGAATATCTGTCCTACATTTTATATTATTTTGCCTTTCAATAAATAAAACTTAATTAAGAAATCAAATTAATTATGAAATCAAATGTTTCATATGCTATATACTTTGCGATATTTTAAAACGAACATTGTCTAATATAACGCCAAAACATAAAAGTAGTGTGTAAGACTTAAATGATCTTATTGATCTACTATATCCTTCCAGTTGAAAACTGATTTTTCTTTCATCTATGTGTCTCTTAAAATGTCAACTATTTTATTTTAATCGCCCATCAAGTAGTCACTTTAAAAAAAAATACGTATAAAATACGATAATTAACAATTGAAAACTAAGAGTTACGAAAGTGAAAACATTGTAACTACTTTGACATCCAGAAATGGAAAAAGAAAGAAACAAATCATAAACAAATTCTGAGTTTGATATTTATTTATTTTTTTATTAGCAGATGACACATGTTGCTTTAATCCATTAATGATCAGAGAATTTTCAGAAAAGAAGATTTTTATAGAGAAAGAATTTCCACAAACTCCAGTAATTTGACACTAATTGTGTTGTAAAAAGTTTTGTTTTACACTTAATATTTCCATGTCATTAGAAAATGCATGGCAATAATTGCGTCGACACTACTCAGTTGTTTAAATTATTAATAAACATTGAATTAATCTCTGTTTAAATCAGATGCCTTACGCTATTTAAATAAACTAATTACTTTCAAAATCGGTTATTAATTTAGGACACTTTGCCTTGTTTATTAAGATTTAATTTCTAACTTTAAATACAAAGCTGTAATAATTTATTCAACACAAATAATGATTTACTTAATATTTTGTCTTATCTTTAAATCGATTGGAAATCAAATGCAGCTTATTTATTTAGATAATTTAATACATTAAATAGGAACATTTTGAACTGAAACGAAAATTATTTCATAAAATATTTAAATTAAAACCTCGAAATGCACAGGAAGTAAAATAACAATAAACAAGTAATAAAAAAAAATTTAAGTCAATTCCTACTTTTTTTCACTTTATTGCAGAAAGTCCTTTATAAATAATTTTCATTCAGTTTTTTAAACTTTATCTAGCGCCATCTGTTGGTAGATATATGCAACTTAAATCTAAAAAGAACTATAATTAATTATTTAAATTTAATTACTGAATTAATATTTGAAAAAACTGTATTAACATCCAGTGTCATCCACTACAAGTTCAAAAAAAATGTATTTGAACTTGAGTGGATGAATAAAAAGTATTATATTAACGATTGAAGAATTGAACAAGATATATATAGGGAGAGTGTGGTGAGCTAATAGAAGGAATTGAAAAAGTTTTTGACAGATAAAAAAAATTGATTTACTTAAATACAGTGGTCCACACATATGAAGGTTAGTCGAATGATATTTTTGTTAAAATGACCGTTTCATCAACTTTATTGTTACTTACCATCAGATGCTACGGCAGCTTTTCATCTTATATACCGTTCAAACGGTATCCATGAAAATGAGTATGCACATATATTGGAACACGGAGAATATATTCACGATATGTAATTTTCTCCAATGCAGATTTTTTTTTTTTGGTAAAACAACGGATGCCAGGATCTGCTAGTTAAATATAAATTATAATCATGCTGTTATCTTATATTCGAGCTTCATTGCAATGCATGAATTCTAAGCAGATGAATTTTTACAATTAATTGGGATTCTACCAACTTTGATTACTGAAGATTCAAACAAAGTAAACTGCCATTTAAAAATGAATGCATTTAAAACTAAAAACAGAACATCAAAAAATATATATATATAAATATAAAAAATTGAAATACAAACCAGATTTAACGAAAAAAGGGTAATGAACACATTCATTTAAAAATGAAAATTTAATAAAATAACATCCCATTTACACGATATATTTAATAATGGAATATGTATTTATTTTAGTAAACAAAATATTTTCCTTGTAGTTTTGTCGCACTAGTTTTTAAGAAAAGGAATACCTTGCATTAAATCATCTGGTTTTTAATTTATTTTATAAAAATTAACTCGCAATGATGTCGACCGTTTTGCCTGTAAAAAAAATATTTCCCTTTTCAACGTCTGAATAAATAGTTATTTTTAAATCAGCTGTGAAGAAAATAGGCAGGTGTTCTTTTTTATTATTTATTTATCCAACAGAGCCCATTGAAACTAGCTTATATAAATACATTATATTAGTTACTTTTCGGTGACATTTTAACATTTATCAATGCAATTTACGCAGCAACTAATTAATAAATGAGTCTTCTTAAAAGGTTTTTTTTATTATTATTTTCAAGAACGAAGTGACGCTAAAAGCAGTATAATAAAAGCGTTTCAACAATCTGTGCACATTAAAAAAAGTTAATTAAAAGTAATGAATAATTTAATAATCGTCAACAATATTTCATCTCAAATAAAAAAAAGCATAAAATATGAATGCTAAATTACTTAAAAAGTATAGTCGATAAGTTAAATTAAAGATAATGAAGATAGAACATTTTTAGCACAGAATTTTTCTCTTTTTAAATGAAAGGTTTCAAAATGGTGATATTTTTACTACAGAATTTAATTAGGTTTCAGATTTTTTTTTTCTTGAAAGATAATTAATTTTAATATTTTTGTTTTTATGAGAGTTAAGAAATTAGTTTAACAAACATTTTGCATCCTTTCTTACTCAATTAAAAAGTTTTTTTTTTTAATAATCGTCACCAAGTAAGAAAACAAAACTGACTTTGCAACAAAGTTCTCCTTCACCCATGATGCTGCCATTCCTTAAAATGATAATGGACGTCATGTTCCCCGTAACAAATAAGGTTAACGTTCATCTGGCATCACAGATGATGTTTGAAGAAGGAAGAATGATCGAACATTGATCAAATAGCATTTTGCAGTTCATGTGAGATTACTAAGTACTAATGTGTCCAAAAAGTGACAATAAAATTCAAATTTAAAATTCCCAGGGCTAATGGAATTTCAATTCTTTTTCAGGTTGCTGGTACTGCCCTTGACATCTATGTGAAATTTGACGTCAAAATGTTCATTTGTGTTTGAGTTACGCTTGGCCTTGTAAGATTTTAAAAGATCAGGGTCTTTGCTTAATAGGCATAATGGCGGTTCATTTGGACAAAATTGCTACGGATACAGGCGCGAGCAGAGAGGCTATGAGTACAGGAAATGTCGGGCATTTACTACTGGGTCCAAAAAATAAGACCAATTTTCAACTTAAAATTCCCAAGGCTTATGGAATTTCAATTTTTTTCCTTTTTAAGGTTTTTGGCACTGTTCCTGACATCTGTGTGAAATTTCACATCAAAATATTCATTAGTAATTGAGTTACGCTTGGCTTTGTGAGACGCTATCATGAATCCGGCGATTTTTGAAATGTCTGAATTAATTGAGCAAAGAACTTGCATTCAATTTTGTTTGCGAAATTATGTAGAATGTTTCGGTGAGCATTCCTATGTCGGAAAAAAATGTTTAGAAGTGGTATAAACAGTTCAAAGAAGGCAGAGAAAGCATTGAAGACGAAGTGCCCTCTGGTGAACCATCAACCTGTACCGCCGAAGCTGACGTCCAAACAATTAAAGATTTGGTGCTTGCAAACAATCTGTTTACAATTATAGACCTTGCTGATGGTGTTGGAATTTCAAAAAGTTCGGTCAATTAAATTTTAAACGATGTTTTGAGCCTCAAACGCTTCAAATCTCGATTGGTACCGAAACACTGAATTTTTTAGAACAGCATCGTCCGGTTGAAGTGTGTGAAACAATGCTTTCTGACTATCAGGACAAGTTGAAATGCATCATAACTGGAGGTGAGACCTGGATTTATGCTTACTACCCGGAAACAATCGATCAATCGAGCGAATATCGTTGCAAAGGTGAAGCAAAACCTGAAAGAGCACGCCAAAATCGCTCAGAAATCAAGGTCATGTTGACTATTTTCTTCGATTATCGCGTAGTGCATTATGAATTTTTTCCGCCGAACCAAACTGTCAACAAGGGATATTATTTCATTGTTATGCATAGCTTGCGCGAAACTATTTGCAAAAAAGAGGTCACATTTATGGAAAGACATCTCTTGGTTTTTGCATCACGATAATGCGCCAGCTCACACTCAATTGATTCTTCGTGACTTTTTCGCCAAAAATAAAACCCTTATCGTTCACCTAATTTAGTACCGTGCGACTTCTGGCTATTCCCTAAACTCAAAAATTCACTCCTGGGACACCGTCTTGAGTCGATTGAAGAGAAGCAATGTGAATCGCTGCACGCTTTGAAGGCCATCCCTGCTGATGACTTTTTAGCATGCATTGAGGATGGGAAAAAAAGTTCGCATAAGTGCATTGTGTCCGGAGGGGATTACTTTGAAGGTGATGAAATAAATTTGGAAGAAAAAATAAAGATTTTCTGAAAAAAGAATTAATCTTAATTTTTGGGTGCAGTAGTACATAAAGTTAAAATAAAATATTTTTTTTAAAGAAATAAAATGGAGCTGCCCCCCTCTTCCCTCCTTCCACTAGGGACACGAGAAACAAAGAAATAAAATAAAATTTTAATCAAAAACAGTTTGAAATTATATCAATTTGTGTCATTACTGGTAGTTGTTCTAGAAACTCGGTGGGTCACATGTCTCGTTTATGTACGGTAAGAAAACTTTAGGATTACTAAATGACTACCAATGACTTTTAGAGAACCTATCTTACATTTAAGCATCTTATGAGGGAATATCCGAACACCTGTAACCATTCCAATTGTTGATGGAGCACGTTTGACACACTTTATTGCAATCATCATCGAGTTTCTTACGTACTGAAAGCAATGACTGGTTGAATCTTTTGAGTCATTGGACTCAAAAGATTCAACCAGTCATAGTATGTCCTGCCATACCATACCCTACTTTTTTTCACAGATTAAAACCATTATTTATTCCGTCTGCATTGTATACTTCTCGTTTCATATATGCTTATGTTAATTAGTTTCATAGTTGCTGTTCTGTTAATTACCATAGTATACCTCTGTATTATAACTCATTATACTCACGTATTTCTGTAAATACCAAGATTTGCTTATTTACCACCCTCACCTTTCTAAGAGGTAAAGGGCTACATGACCCTGGGTACAGGGATGAGGTGTGGGGTTAAGTAAAGGAAAATATTTTCTTCAAGGCAACGTCAAAAGTGAAGAGTTGACGGGAAGATATCTTTGAAAAGATGGGTGGCCATGTTGACGAATAAATAGCATATAATTCAGTCGAAAGAATTGGTTGGAAGTTTCGTATATTCTGACAGAAATGTGACACAAAGCTCAAAACTGATATTGGAAACGAAATATTATGGTAGAGGAAAAAATAAAATCCAATAAAATTCATAGCCTATTTAGAAATATATATAATGTATTAATAAGCTGATTTTGAATATATATATATACACAGCCCAGTCACATTAACGTGAACACCACCTACTTTCGACGTCAACGTGAAATAACCCATCGCAAAAGGCAGGTGCAGTGGAGTGTATATAAAGAATTCTACTTAATACCACTTAAATACCAGTTAATACCACATTCCACACTCCACTGAAAGCCAGAATATGCAAGAGTGTATAAGAAATAAATATGCAACAGTGTATGCAAGAATGCAATATGCAAGAGTGTATTTTGACAGGTGGTCACATTAATGTGACTGGACTGTGTATATGATACAATTAATGTTACAATTAGAAGTAGTTTACATCAATTATGATACTTGACATTTTTTAACATGAGCTTAAAAATAAATGATGCCAAGCCATTTATAATTTAAATATAAAATTTTCTTTAAATTTTAAAAATCGCAGCGAACTTAAATAGTCATGAAAATAATTGAGAAGACTTTCGTTAGTTTTTTCTTTTCTTTTTTTTTAATTTTGTGACAGAAATATCGCATTGCTTTGTAACACTTTAATTCCAACTTCAAGAAATCAACCAATTTATTATATTGCAATTTATTATATTTATTTGCCCAGAATCGATAAAATACGAAACTAACATTGGGAAGCTTATTACTTTTACTTTGTTCTTTGTACTTTATTGTATGCTGCTAATAAATGACAATGATTTGTTATTCGTAACTCATGTGAGTGATTTTTACGTAGCTTCAGCAATGTAGTCGTAATAACTAAATTTAAAGACGAAACGAATTATTATATAAATCAATTTTATCCACTTAATTCTTGATTAGTAATTAGAACAATCTCGGTTGCAAGGTCAATGTTAGTTTAATGATTAGAAATTCAAATTAATCAACTTCGTTAAAGCAATTTTTATCAAGCTAATATTTAAGTAATTCTATATCCGCGTTAAAGTTATTTGTCTGTTGATTTCATAAAGAGGTTATTAGTCCATTTTTCAATTCCTATTATTAGTTCACACTCTCCCTATATTTATCTTGTTCAAATTTTAAATCGTTCATAAAATACTTTTTATTCATCCACTCAAGTTCAAACACATTTTTTTTAACTTGTAGTGGATGACACTTGACGTTAATACAGTTTTTTTCAAATATTAATTCAGTAATTAAATTTAATTAATTAATTTTAGTTTTATGTGTGAGAAAAAAATTTCTCTTATATAAAATATTTAGCAGGATATAAATTTAGGAATCAATATCGTCAATAGCGAAGCGTGTAGATCGCTAAAAAAAAAATTTCTTTTGCAGATTCTCTTTTCATTCGAGGTTGTAGGCTGAGTCAAAGAAAGAACAAAATGTAAAATGAAACATGTGAATAAATGAGAGAGATACAGAAATTGTGTGTGAGAGAGGGAGAATTTTATCTAACTTAAAAAAATGATTGAAAATTATTTATAAAGGACTTTCCGTGACAAAACGTTGGAATTGACTTTTAAAATTTTTTTTATATTACTTGTTCATTTTCACTTAGCTCCTTGAACCCGAAAATAAAAATTCGGCAATTAAAAACCCTAGAAAATTCTGAACCTGAAGAAGAAATCGTCCATAAATGTGTAAATTCTACATCCCTGTAATATCTATAGTCTGACTACCTATCGCGTGGAAAATTGGCAAATAGCCAAGTCGGACGGATTCAAAAAGAAAGTCGTAACAGGGCAGAAAATGTCATTTACTGAAATTACGCGATTTTAAAAGAAAGGCCAATGAAAAAAAAATTCCACACTATACTTTTTTCTTTAAAAGCAACTTTACACAGCATATATCTGGCTATCCTGCCCAACTCGTAAAAAGTAATCGATTCATCCATTTCCACCATTCAACCGGATGTTTACTATTCCAGGCTAACTGTAAACTGGAATAGTAAACATCCGGTTTAATGGCGGAACAGACTGTAACTGTACTTGTATTTATTTAGCTAGTTTTCCCTCGAATCAATGAGTGTTTAATACTACTTATGTGCAAAATCTCTTTTTGTTTCTTACCTCACTTGGCCGACAGCAACATCTACACCAAGTCCATGAATCCATGTATTCTTATGGAGGGAGGGAAGAGGTGGGGCAGTATTTGTTGTGATGGAGCTCCAGTCGGTAGATGTCTGACTTGGCTCCGTGTCGCTGTAGAAGGACGGCAATGACTTCCGGGAGGACTTTTTGGGTGAATTATCGTACTTATCGTACTGGAGAAAATCCCGAGAACTCCCACCAGATAGTCCGACTGACGAAATAAGACTCCCCTTTTCTTGAAACAATGTCTACAACAAAGCCGCCAGCAGACTGAACCTCAGTTTTAATGCTCACCAGCGACGCATATTGCCACTGAGCCACGAGTCGAATAAATCTCTTTTTAAAACACTTGAAAGTATTTGTTTTTAAAAATTATTTGTTTACAATTGCTGTTTAAGAAATTAACACAAACGTAGATTTGTATATTGATGTTTTAGTCAAAAATATTTTTAAATTATTATTACCTATTTAAAAAAATTTCATTTTATCATGAAAAGTTTTACAGCAAACATTTATGTACCTATACGTAGGAAAGACTCTTGTAAGAATAATTAGTGTATTCAGAATAGTTACAAAAATATAAGCAATTGAAATGGATGATCTATATTTATGAAAGGTCTCATCTTTCCTTGAAACAGTGTCTACAACAAAACCACCAGCGGATTGAAGCTCAGCTTTAATGCTCACCAGCGGCGCACGTTGCCACTGAGCTATGAGTCGGGCAAATTTCTTTTTAAAACACTTGAAAGTATTGGTTTCCCTTGAGTATTCAAAAATTATTTGTTTATAATTGCTGTTCAAGAAATTAACACAAACATATTTTTAGATGTTGATATTTTACTGAAAATAATTGTAAAATTAATATCCATTCAAAAAAATTTTCAACATGAAAGGTTTTACAACAAAATTTTGTGTGCCTATACGTAGGAAACATTAATTAGGATCCTTTTAATGTATTCAGAATAGTTACAAAACATTAACACTTTTTAAACATTAAAATTTTTGACAAAACTGACACATTGACATTGTCAACTTAAAAAACACTTATACTAAGAAATCATTTTAAATATTAATTATTATAAAAGTATTTGAATAGATTTGCAAAGTTTTAAATAATTGGAATAAAATGTAACGTAAATATAATTTTTAAATAAATGAATTTAAAAGTTTTTTGTCTATTTTTATCCTTCAATGCCGTTTATATTTTGACGAAACCATATGGTTAAATAAAATGCCAATTCAGTAAAAATATTAACAGAAATAATTGCTTGTCAGGATACAGTTGCGTGAATGTCACCATGAATTAAATTGCTTCAACGAATTAGCTCAATTCTCGTTCTCAAACCATTAAAAAAAGTTCCCTTCATTTGGTATGTCTTGAGCTTAACGAAGAAGTCTAAGGGAAAAAAAATAGTTGGCTTTTGAAAAAGTTACCGCAGCACTAAGGAATTGTCCAGGGATTTCCAAATTGGATTTAGTAATGAGCAAAGTTTGTGAGGACACCTTATTTATCAAGCAATTGAATTTAGAAAATTGGAGCCATTGAAGCATTTCATTTATTGGTATTTTCGTTCATTACTGTTAATTCTAACCAATCAATCAACAACTAATAATGATTACTGATTTATACATGTTTTATAATTGTTCATTATTATTGAATAATACATGAGTTTAATTGATCTTCAATCAGCGTTTTGTAAAAAAAGTAACTTTTATAATAAAAATATTACGTAACATGAAATAAAATAAAAATGTAATAAAAACATAATAAATAAAAACGTATAAATATACAATATGTTTAAAACCGTAAACGTAGATAATCCATTAATTAACAGTCAACTATAATAATCTTTGCTTGTCATCAAACAGTAATGATTATTGTTGTTGACTATTAATTAATAGATTATTTATTATTGCTGATTATCTCTGATTAAAAAGGAGAATCGATGACAACTGAATAAAAGATAATTATTACTTATTATCAACTACTGATTATGATTATTCTTTAATAGATAATAATAATTAGTGATAAAGAGTTGTCATTATCAACAACTAATAAATGATTTTTTTATCACTGATAATGCTTGATTAATAGATGATTCTTGATTACTGATAATGCCTGATAATAGATGATTATTGGTTACTATTCCTGACCGATAAAGAAACTATTTATGATTACTGATTATCATTAATTATTTATTGAATTTAAATCAATGATGATTACTACTCAATGATTATGATTTATAGTTGCTGATCATCCCCGATTAAAACTGATTTCTTATGACAATTGATTAAAAGGTTACTAATTGACAATCATTGTTTATCACTACTTATCAGCATGGGATTTATGATTACTTATTATCACTAATTAATAGATGATTTAAGATTACTTACGTTGATTAAAACTCATTACTAATAAAAATTATTACAGTTACTATGATTACTTAAAAGACGAATTCACATTTTTTCTTCTTTGAAATGTAATAAGCAAGGAACAGAATTGTATCGTTTTTCTGTGTTTGTGTTTTGTGTGTATTTTTGTTTATTGTTAAAGACTTTTTCTAATCATATGAATTTATTCATATTACTTGGCAAAATTGATGGGGGGGCGGGACAAATACTGTGATTTTGGTCACGATGATCAAAAGATTCACTAAAATTTCTAACGTGGACTATTCTTAATCATTTTATTATTATATTAAATATTTTAAATTCCTATTAAGATGTAAAAAAAATGTTGTAATAATTAAAAAAATTCAAAATCCATTACACTTAATTAATCCAAATTAGTAATTTCAAATACAATTTAATATTTTTTTTTTTCCACCAGAGTTTCACTCGCTTAGAGATGTTAATTTCATTTTAAAGATTACTGAGTAATGTTTTGATATATATGCACGACATAATTGGAAATGAATCAAGAAATATTTGAGGTATCAGCATTTTATCTTTTATTTTGTAAATGCACAAGTTAACTTATTTCAAAGGAAAAAATCTGTCTAATTCTTTCCAAGGTAAGTATATCTTAAATATACTCATAGGCGACTTATTTTCAATATACTTCAACGACATATAGTCGTTTTTATAATCGACATATAGTCTCAGCTAATATATTTGTGTTTGTCTTTTGTGGTATTCTGAAATAGGTTTGAAAATTCAATCACGCTCATAATTGAATTTCGCACTCAAACAAAAAATCCTCAAATCTCACATTATAAAGAACTCGAGTCTATTATCAAAAATAGACATCAGCAATAGCACCTTTAAATCATATATTCAGCTTTTATATTTAACGTACACAAAAAACGTGCAATAGAACTATGAAGAAAATGTATTTTTTATAAAGAATTATAAAAATGTTTTGGATCAATTTTAAGTAGTTACAAAATTTACATTTTAAAAGAGATTTTTAGTCTTTTTTTCCTTTTTAACTATTCTATTGCAACAGTTTCGCATTTCTAATTTTTATTCGAATTTTTTTATACGATTAATATTTAAAAAAATAATCACAGTATAAATTACTTTGTTAATCTAATTTTTAAATGCAAGATATAAATCATTAAAAAAAATTAACTTCTATGTATAATATACATAAAAAGGGTAATATAAATTTAAAAATAAATAAACAATATAATCTGTCTAATACAGAAATCGGAATTTTCTTCCTTCAAGTAGTTTATTGTTTGCACTTACAAAATGAAAGGCATGAAATTAGAATTTTTTTAATTAATTTAATTAAAATAATCTAATTTTATGTAACATTTAGAATTAAGCTAACATCTGTATCGTCCACATACGAAGAGAGTGTAAAATCGGCAAGGGGGTTAAGTAGGATGGAATGGTGTCAGAGAAAACGAAATGTCATTTTAGAATAAAATTTCAACTGCAATAAAAATATTTCTAATTTTTAATAGTTAAACTTTTATATTACACTATATTAAAAAAAGAACTTGTTGAAAGAAATTCCACATTTAGTAGATATTTACAATGGATCTACTTCATAATGTGGGATATTTCCTGTAATTCCTTTCGCAAATGGAAACGATAATTTATTTTAAGGAAAACAATTTTAATTTCATGTATTAAATTTTGTAAATGATAAACGATAAACTACTCAATGAAAAAAATTCAAATTCATGTATTTCATTTTTTAAATACAAACGATAAACTACTTCAAGCAAAAAACATTCCAATATCCTGTATTTAATTTTGTAAATGCAAACGTTAAACCTTTTCAATGAAACAAATTTCAATTTTATGTATTTCACTTTATAAATGCAAACATTAAACTACTTTAAGAAAAAAAAAATCAATTTCATGTATTTCCTTTTGTAAATGTATAATTTCATGTATTTCATTTATGAGAAATTACTTCAAAAGAAAGTAATTCCAATTTCATGTATTTCTTTTTGTAAATACATTCGATAAACTATTTCAAAAGAAATTAAGTCAAATGTCATGTATTACAAAAATATACTGTAGGCTTTTCCTTTTAATATTCCGCTGGCATGTTTGTGACTGGTACTTCTGATCTTTCGAAATACTTTTTTTGTTAGAAGAATTCCACCGCGCTCATATTGCAAATCCTAAAGAACTCGAGCTTTTTCCCAAAAGTAGAAAGCGAGGAAAGCGGATTGAAAATCTTGTATCGGCTGTTTCTGATTCACGTGTAAATAAAGTGAAATGAAGCCGTGAAACCATAAAAAAAAGTTCCTGGCGGTTTTGTGTACTTCCACGTTCTTCTCTGGAAATTGATTTCTTGCGTCGTACTTTAACGCCGCCTACCACGTTCCCGCCTCGGGGGCTGCTTCATAGTGAAGTAAAGTGAATAGGTAAAAACCAAAACAACGATCCGTATTTTAGGACTCGGCTGGATTAAAGACAGGAGAAAGAAATGGTGACGTTGGAGATTGTTTACGCCAGTGCTTTTTAATCTCAAAAAGAGAAACTGAAGTTAAAATGGTTTTATAAATATACCTTTAAAATCACGGAAGAAAGATCTAAAAATATACTGTAAAAATCCAGTTAAACTCAAGTTTAAGTATTTCTTAAATTTATTATTATATTTAAATATTTGTAGATAAATTTGTATTTTTCTTTATTTAATCGACTATTAATTTCTTTAGGCAAATAATTTTTGTAAAACATTTTTATTTCATCGTTTATGTTTGCCTGATTCCTAGCATGTGTATAGATTTTCGAGTCGATAGTCAGAATGCTTGTCGGGAGTTTTTCGGTTTTTCTCTGTTATGACATGCAAAATCATAAAGAGTCCTTCCAGAAGACAATACTCTCCATATAATGACGTATTGTTTGTGTCATGTATGGGTGGAAAGCTAAAACGTGGTTTATCTGAGCATGTGAGGTGCACGTGGATCTTTTAATTTTTAAACTCACTAAATTTGTCTAGTTTAAACTGACTAGTTCAATTGAAAATTAATATCTTGTTATTAAGTATATAAATATATATCATATATTTCCGAATACTAGTCGATTCAGGCATAAGCCTAAGGTAATTTTTTTCTTATGCTTTCACTAAAGTTGAAACCCGTATAACAATATATACATATATATATATATATTATTGTTTTTGAATCCAAGAAGTTAATATTAAAAGAACTAAGTTTACCTGGCAGAATTGCCCCTAAATCCTAAGACAATATAAATCGTTTTTGTACCAGATGTTATTTATTTTCACATCAGATCTTTATTTTCACATAATACGCTACAACCACTAGAAATGAAGCAACCTACATTTATACACCAAATTCTTTAATTAAGCCACTTGACACAGATACTTTAAATTACATGTTACATTTATTCCGTTCCAATTTTTGTAAACCGATGTGCATCGGAACGCCTTCTTGTAGCAATACTTGCCTAAATATTTCTCCTCCGTGATAAAATTGTCTGCATTGAATGAATCCCAATTACACGCCGGTCCTCCGCTGGGTAACTAACCGGCAATGCTAACTCAATCCTCTTCCATGTAGGGCTCCACAATGCTGAAAGCAATAGAGAGTCTCGATTCAATGGATTCATCACTTAGCATTCATCGAGTGGAAACACGCGCCAACCTTTTATTTCCCATTCGATTAATTCGTTGCAATAAAAATGGAGAGTAATTAAATTTCCACACAATGACATTCGTGTGTTTGCTCAAAGATTTTGCAACAAGATTGGATTCGCTAACTTTCTACAGGCGGCACTGCAGATAAATTCTTTCAAAGCATTTCATTAATTTCATGATGTTTTGTTTTGCGTGAATAGGTTAATTTAGATGAATTTCAGTTAAATTCAGTTGTCAATGGACAGATACTTGCTTTATGTAGTTGTATAATTAAAATCGGGCTCTTCTTGGAAATTTTTGTATGGTAGTTTAATTGATTCCTTAATTCTGAATATCCTTTTAAGTGGGGATATTTGTATTGAATTTACACAAAAGAAACTTGATTTCTACCAAAAACTGTAGGAACATGTATTTTTGATTGCACATTCAACATCAGAATCCAGTTTACTAATCAATTCATGAATATGTACAGCCAATTCAAAAAATATATATACAGAAAGCCAGTTTAAATTTTAGATCATTTGTATTTGTGATGGTAGCATTACCTGGTTATTTTCAAGGGAATATTTATTGTTTTAATTATAAAAAAAATATTAAAATTGTGCTTTTGATATGGAAGCTTGATGAATAACGTGTAAGACGCGAAGTCCGTGGGCTAAATGCGACTCACTGATAAGTAGTCCCTGGCACGCCAAGCTTAAGGCATTCTTTATATGCCTATTTCAATAGTCTATATTGGTAAACATGGTCTACTACCAGTTGTATTTCAAATGCATGACATGGCCAGCTCGGAAAGTATTATGGATGCGAACTTAACAAATCGGAAATCTGAACCAACTCCATTCATTTAGATAAAAAACTTATGACAAAAATATAACGATATAAATATTCAAATTTTAGACAATTATTTATCCGCTGGCAAATTTCCCCATGTAAAATACTATAATGTTTTTCTATTTGCTTCTTTTGTTCAGTAATTTTTGCCTATACACACTATTGTCATATTGGAATATTGAAAATGAATATATAACAGTGTTCCTTTTTGTATGATATTTATGCTTTTTTCAATCAACTTAACTTTCAATAAATCATGTCATGTGGTGTAACACGACTACAAAAAATATCTACAAAAAAATCTTAAAAAAATTTATAATAAAGAAAAATTCAAGGAATAGATAAATAATCAAAGAAATAAATATATTGAATTTAAAAAAACGATTGTTATCAAGATATTCGCTGCAAACAAATTTGTAAACAAAAAACCATTCTAAAAAAAAACAATTCTTAAAAAAAAAAACATTCCGTAACTATATTAAAGAAAAGTTAAGTTATTTTAGATTAGAATTCTTTACCACATTCTAAAACATCTTAATGCACATTTTAACAAAAGAAAAACGTTGTTTTGAAAAGCAATACCATTAATACTAAAATTCCAGCTTAATTCAAAATCAGAAAAAAAAATTCATTTTTTTTCTCAGTAATTAAAAAACAATGAAATGTAGATTAAACTTATTCGAGCGCAAAATGAGGAAGAAAAATTTTAATGAGGATTTGTAAGACATGTTTTTTTTTATAATATTTTGCGCCCATTTCGCATTTTACTAGTTGGATCTCCGTGTTATTACAATAATAGGAAAATATTTCCTAGAAAAAAATAATCTGTCAATTGTGATAAATAAAAGCATTTGTTATGAAGATATGCTTGTTTTCAGTTTATTTCATTTTTTTAAACGAACAAAAAAAATCTGATACAACGAAAAATATTTACTTTTTTTTACCCAAATGAGATTTAATGTGTTGTTTTTGAAATATTTAATAAAGAATTCATTGTATTTTGGAATTTATTATCTTAATTCGTCTTTTAGCCATATATTTAATTGTAACTTAAACTTTTTATCACTTCAGATAGTATATTAAAGGAAATTTTAGCAAATACTTGTTATAATTTTATTCATGACAAAAATAAAATCAGCAAGGAAATGGTTTGTCTACAATAAATCTTGTTCTAGAATTATTAATAAATAAGAATAACAGATATAAAAATCTAGAAATATTCTTCGTTTATTCTGAGAAGGAGGGTACAAGAAAAAGAATTTTCAATTTATTCAGGTAAAAAACATAACAAAATATATGGACGCAAGTAATCCATTTTATTTATAAATTGACAAATTATTCTATATGTACTTGCAATTAGCAGTATTTTATATATGTCCAGTTGCCCATATTTGCAAGAGCGCCTATTTTCAGGTTTAATAAATAATAAAACTTCAGAAGAATTAAGATTAATAAACCAACTTGCCCAGTGAATTTTAAAAGTAGCTGTACCTCAACTAATTCAATTAAATTTTTAAGATTTGGTAAATGAAAAATGTTATCAAGTTTCTTCAAAAGAAAGTAATATAATATTTAAAAAGAGTAAATATAAAAAAAAAACTGAATTTCAATTTTTTTGGAATTTTTTCTTATATTTCTGGATTTACTTTTTGCAATTATAGCAATAAAAAAATGCTTCGTACTTACAACTTTCTAAAACATTACAATGCACATTATAACAAACGAAAAATTATGTTATGAAAAAACAATACCATCAACACTAAAAGTCAATTTTAATTCAAAATCAGAAAAAATAATTCAGTTTTTTTCCCTTAGTAATTAACAAACAATGGATCTCCGGATTATTAGAATAATAGGAAAATATTTCCTAAAAAAAACAAGTTGTCAATGGTGATAAATAAAAGCATTTCTTATGAAAATGTGCTTGTTTTCAGTTTCCTTTTCTTTTTTTTTTTCCTTTTCTTTACAACTTTCTAAAACATTACAATGCACATTATAACAAAAGAAAAATTATGTTATGAAAAAACAATACCATCAACACTAAAAGTCAATTTTAATTCAAAATCAGAAAAAATAATTCAATTTTTTTCCCTTAGTAATTAACAAACAATGGATCTCCGGATTATTAGAATAATAGGAAAATATTTCCTAAAAAAATAAGTTGTCAATGGTGATAAATAAAAGCATTTCTTATGAAAATGTGCTTGTTTTCAGTTTCCTTTTTTTTTTTTGAATAAACAAAAAAAAATATGATACAACAAAAAAAAGTTACTTATTTTTCTCCAAATGAGATTTAATATATGTTGTTTTTTAAATATTTAATAAAGAAATCACTGTATTTTGAAATTTATTACCTTAATTCATTCTTTTAGTCAAATATTTAACTGTTTGAAACTAAGAGATCCACTTTGAAGATAAATTATGGCAAATGCTTGTTCTAATTTTATTCATGACGAAAATAAGATTATGGCCGTAGTAAATGTTTATACCGAAATGTCTTTCTGTTCATTCTGAGAAGAAGAAAACAAGGAAAAAAGAATAAAACTGCCCCATTTCTTTTGCAGGAGTTTGAGTATTTTTGGCTTAATTCATGGAAATAAAAGAGAAATAGCGCAGAACGGCAATGATATTTGACAAAATTAATATTTATATATTATTTTTTAGTCCAAGAAGTTAATATTGTAAAATTTAAATTTACCTGCCAGAATTGCCCCAAAAAGAAAATCTAAATCTTTTTTTGTGGAAATCGAAATAATTTTTTTTTCGGCTGCAGTGATACATAAAACGCTGCAATCACTAGAAATGAAGCAGCCTACATTTATACACAAAATTCTTTAATTAAGTCTCTTAACGCAGCTACTTTAAATTACTTTTGGTTATTTTAAATTAGTACCATTTAGTCCGTTTCAATTTTTGTAAACCTATGTGCACCAGAATGCCCGCTTGTAACAATATTAAGCTAAATATTTCTCCTCCTTGATAAAATTGTCTGCATTGAATGAATCCCAATAACACGCCAGTCCACCCTTGTGTAACTAACCGGCAATGCTAACAATCCTTTTCCCACGTAGGCCTCCCACAGTGCTGGGAGCGATAAAGTGTTTCGATTCAATGCATTCTTCACTAAGCATTCATCGAGTGGAAACATGCGCCACCCTTTTATTTCCCATTCGATTAATTCGTTGCAATAAAAAGGACGAGTAATTAAATTTCCACACAATAACATTCGCGTGTTTGCTCACAGATTTTGTAACAAGATTTGATTCGCTAACTTTCTACATTCCACACTGCAGATAAATTATTTCAAAGCATTTCATGAGTTTGATGATGTTTTGTTTTGAGTGAATAGGTTAATTTAGATAAATTTCAGTTAAAATGAATTGTCAATGAAAAGATTCTTGCTTTATGTAGTTGTGTAATAAAAATTTGGGCTTTTCTTTGAAATCTTTGTATGGTAGTATATTTGATTTCTTAATTCTGAATATCCTTTTAAGTGGGGACATTTGTATTGAATATACTCAACAGAAACTTGATTTTTACCAAAAAACTGTAGGAACATGTATTCTTGATGGCACATTCAGCTTCAGAATACAGTATACTAATCAATTCATGAATATGTATAGCCAATTTAGAAAATACATAGAGAGAAAGCCAGTTTATATTTTAGATAATTTGTATTTGTTATGATAGGATTATCTGGTTATTTCCAAGGGAATATTTATTGTTTTAATTATAAAAAAATATTAAAATTGTGTTTTTGATATGGAAGCTTGATGGATAACATGTAAGACGCGAAGTCCGTGGGCCCAAATGTGACTCTCTGGTAAGTCGTACCTGGCACGGTAAGCTTAAGTCATTCTTTATATGTCTATTTCAATTGTCTAAATTGGTAAACGTGGTCTACTACTAGTTGTATTTAAAAAGCATGACATGGCCAGCACAGAAAATATTATGGAATTAAACTTAACAAATC